>JAPKLW010000202.1:421286-535364 GCA_026898455.1 Plectranthus barbatus
ACAACTGAAGCCGTGTACCAATTTCGAGAACTTGGACTATCTTCTCCTTTAATGAAATCCAATAATTCTTGGGCAACAGTAGGGGCTTTACTTCGAGGAGCAACACTTGAAGGATAGGACTTGAGAACAGAGACTGCAAAAAAACATAACAAAAATAAAAATTTATAATCGAAACAATTAAAGTTAAAAATAAAAAGCTTAATTTAAATAAATTATATCGAACCTGAAATCTCGGGCTTACAACACGAACCCAATCTGAATTACAAGTACGTGAAACGTACTTATTCTTCGTAATCAACTTCATGTTGAGGGCCTCAACATAAAGCTCCACATGGGCCTGAGAGATTTTTGTGTTGAGGTCTTCAAGTTTTTCAAAGAATAATTGGCTCAACTTAACTCCATTTGTCTGTGAAACCCGGTGTTGATTTTTGCCAGACTCTCTATATTGACGATAATTTTTCACGATATCCTTTTTCACGCCTACAGGTCCACACTTTTTGAACTTTCGTTCATTCTCGTCATCACCACCAGAAGACTGCAATTTTATAAAAAAATATCAACATAAAGAGAACATCAAATACTACAAAAATTTAATTTAAATTATACCTCTTAACTTCGAGATTGAAGTTGAGGTTGAGGTTGAGGCTGAGAACTAGAAGCATCAGTTTGCCGGCATGCATGAATAGCTTCATTAACAAACTCCTTAATTCTTGCATTGAAACCAGGTACCACCTCATCAAAAATGAATTGCTTCACTCGAGCAAAAAGCTTATCATCTCTCTCTTGCCTCCGAGATTCCCCTCCAGAAGATGAATCCGAGGACTGCCTACTAGTACTCTTCCTCCTCCTCCTCGTCAATTGTGTCTGTGGCTCGAACTCAGGGTGCTTAGTCTCAAGTGTATGCTGCTCGCTCTCAAACTGAGGCTCCTCTTCCTCATTCACCTCCACATTTACCAAACACCCGCCTCCATGCCATGCCTCATCGTGGATGACATTCTCAATGTCATGCTCATTGTGGGCTTCATCATCAGGCTCTACTAATATCTCTACCCTCTCAGTGTGTGTAGATGTTTCATGTGCTTCATCGTGCACATCATGCTCTATGAAGGGGCCTTGATTGTGGAATATACTCTGTGTCGATATTGGGGCCACATAATTCACACCCAATGTGCCCGATCCTTGTGATGATCGCCAGTACAGTGTACTCATTTCCGATGGCGAAGGAGGTTGGGCAGTTAAAACAATTAGCTGCAAGTTTAATTTAATAGTTAAATAAGATAAGATAAGATAATATAATATTATGATTTATAAAAAAAAATAAACACTCACAAATAAATAGATTACCTGTTGAGAAAAGAAAGCTACCCAATCTTTGATACTAGCGCGTTTAAAACGCCATTTCAACATCTGTGGCTGGGCATTACGGTTTACTATCTTTCCACACGCCTGCCCCAATTGATGAATAACCTCATATGCCCAAACCTACCAAAATAATTAAACAAAAAATTAAATATTATATTTGAATAATTTAATAATTGATGAAATGGTGAAGAGTTGGATTTTAATACCTATAGTACCCAAAATGGTCCAGGAAGATGAAAGCCTTTCTCAGCGTCATTCCTATTAGTAGGTACATGCGTACTATAATACAAAAGTGCTTTGTATGTGTATGCACCCCAGGGAAATTCGTTTCATGCTTCTAAATCTTCACTAAGGACATAGATCCAATTTTCTAATTTTCTTTTATCAGTGTATCTCAACCCAACAAACCAAAAATGCTAAAATGTTAGCAACCCTAAGGTACAAATGCCTATGGGTAATGTCAACATTTTTGCATTCAAATCGCTCCAAGAGCTGTTTACCACTAAGTTGTTCTCCCCCACAAAAGACTCGGAAAACAGTACTAACATCTAAAGAATGCTTAGCAGTAGGATTAAAATGAGAAGTACCAAATCGAAAACCACTAATAAGAGAAAATTCACTTGGTGAAAAAATGAGATCCCGCCCACCCACTCGGAAGGTTAACACTTCATCATTATTTGATTGAATTTGATGAGTAAAAAGTTCAAATAAAGACTGAGAAGAACTAAGACCATTATCAATCCAACCCAATAAATGACCGAAAACCCCGTTCGTAAACTCATCTACTAAGCCTTGTTGTCCAATAGAAAATAATGTCCTCTTAATTGTATCTAGGACTTTACATTTATAGAACAAATTAGTCTTGGCCTTGCATCCATGAAGATCATATCTTATCCACTGTGGCTGCAAATTTTACAAAATTGGCTCATGATTACGTGTTTTTCTCTAATTCTAAAAACAAATAAACAACATACACAAAACCAAACAAAACCATATATTCAGCCGCACATACACATTACCAAACTAAAACATATCAACATGAATTCATGCATGTGTATTATTGCCGATAATTTTTTTAAAAAAATAAATTCTACCATATATTCAACATCGAATGACTAAGAAAACGAAAAATATATCTCAAAAAACCGCAAATAAATTAAAAAAAAAAGATTCACGGCGCACATAAAATCGAATCAGAGGCCGGAAATACTAACCTGCACCGTCGACATGGTCGGCCGGATAATTGCTGCGTGGGTGTGAGTTTATTGTGTTCGAAGGTGGTATTCCAGCCAAAATCCTCTGTTATTCACGCCCAATTTTGTTTTTTTTAGGTTTCGAATTGATTAAGTGGGTGGAGTTGTTGTGCAAATCCATCTGGATATAAACCCGAGTTCCAGCTGAATTTTAAAGCAACCGAAATCCATCTCAATTAGGTCGAAAATCAAGCCGAATTGAAGCCCGAAATATATCTGGAATTATTCAAATATATCCAGGTCGATTTATATTTAATTTTAAATAAAAATTCCAAATATATCTGGATTTAATACCGAAATCCAGCTGGATTTAAAAACCACCGAAATCCATCTCAATTCGGTAGAAATTCAAGCCGAATTGCATACCGAAATAAAGCTGGATTTATTCCAGCCCAGATTAAAAAAATATCGATTTAATTTTTAAAAAAATCCAAATATAGCTCACTTCACCAAGAGATATATCATTTGACAGAAATCTTGCCCAATTAGAGACTTATTTATCATTTATTTAATTAAATTTTAATTTTTTAAATTAAAAGATTCGAATAATATTTTTTTTAAAACAAAATAAGAAAAAAATCTCACTAGGCCAAGATATATCTCCATTGACCGAAATTGCCCAATTGGGACATATTTATTTTATTTTTTTAAAATTAAAAAACTAGAATCATATTTTTTAAAAAATTAAAAATTCGAAATATATCTCACTTGTCAAGATATATCTCAATTGACCGAAATATTGCCCAATTGAGACTTATTTATCATTTATTTTATATAATTTTAATTTTTTAATTAAATTAAATAAATTTCATTTTTTAAAATAAACCCACTTGGACTTGTCGAAATATATCTCACTTAGACGAGATATATTTCAAAAGGCCGAAATCTTGCTAGATTTTTTTCAAAGAAAGTATTATATTTTAATACACAACAACTCTAAAAATTATTAAAAATAAGGTTGTGTTATACTATATTAGTAAAAAAGTAAACCGTTAAATATTTCACACAATTCAAAAGATTTGATTGCCTGATTTAGACATTTTAACCTAAAAACCTGTACTTTGGCTATTTTTTGAAGTTTTTCATAAGGGTGCCTATTTTGTGAATGTAATTTTCAAATTTGGCTATTCCAGATTTCCCCTCTCTATATATATAATTTTTAATTATTATATGTAGATGTGTTAAATTACATTGCCTTAATATCTACCATTTATCACAAAATTATCAATCTCAATCATTTAATGAAAGAAGCATAGAAATCTGATACAAAACGTTGAATACCAATTAAATAGGAAATTTATTAGAAATTTTCTTATTTTATTTTGTTTTGATGGTCAAAGTGGATAAGCCATCTTAGTCACTAGAATAAGTTCCAGTCTAGTCTTTCAATGTAAAGTCCTGTAAGGTCTTTTATCGAGTTGTAAATTGGAGCTGATTCAATGATAGACTAAAGAATCAGTCTAATGCGCAAGAAGATTCAAACAGACTAGAGCTAGGTATGGAACTAACCAATCTGGGTCTTATAAAAAACTGACGAGTTTGGAACTACATTGGAGCTGACCAGTCTCGGACTAACTAGTCTAGGATTCATCAGTCCAAGATACCAAACTTACCAGTCTAAGGACCAAGCTTATACTAAATGACGACGTCAGCCAGCATGTACTTGCAAGTATGACAACATCAACGTGGAATCCTAGTTCTAGTCCAGGCGCACAGAGACAAGAAGTATATTATGAGGAATGGTACTGACAAGTACAGACTTTAAGGATCGGATATTTCTTAAAGTTTGCAAACTCGAACTTAGACTTCAATCTAAGATTCCTCGAATGATTGGCCAGTCTGGATTCCTCGGACTGACCGAATACTGTCGTTTGACAAAAGGTGAACAATTACTGTCGCGGTCAGAAAAGCGGGAAAAGTATTGTACCTTCTGGAAAAGCATCTACCTGCCCGCTGATCACTACAGTGAACGGAGACTTCTAATTGGACGACATCCATTTTGTCTCAAACGACTATGAAGATTCAAACCTTGGAATTCCTCGCTTATAAATACGAGAGGAATTCAATAGAATAATGTTACCGAACACGAACCAAACTTGTAATCTTCAAAGAGCAGAAACTTTATCAAATTCACGACTCAAACGTTCGAGGCTTTCTAAGCTATTCCTTGTGTCACTGTTGTGAACACGAGATGCAGAACTTCTAAGTTCTTGAGTTATTTTGGTAATCTTTCTCTCCAAGAAAGATTACAACAATTAACAACATTTGGTATTTTAACTCTCACGGGCATTCTTGCCGCAAGCTCACAGTTTTGGAAAAACTTTAAACACCCCATTCCGGCGACGAAGAGGCTGTGAGGTGTGCTTACACTCCAAGAAGCTGCGAAGTGAAGAAACTGCAAAGGATCAGGCGAGTGCGCTCGTGGATCGGTGGACGAGGCATTCATCGACAAGCAATATATCGTGGGAGCACCTATACTAATTCACTTAGTAAATTTCCAGACCTAGTCTGAAGAGTGGATGTAGGACCTTCAGTGTCCGAACCACTATAATCCTTTTTGTTTTTATCGCTATCAGTTTATCATCTTATTTTGTCTTAAAAGTCAACACTCAAATGTTGCAGTATAAAATTGAAACTGATGTCAAAACTATCTGGACTTAAGTACCATACTGGGATTTGACAAATCAAATTGAGACTGACACTCAATTTGGGTAAGTGCAAGTTTCTTTAATCAATATTTCCACTGTGCAATTTAAGTTTACTCTGAAAACTGGGACCAACAATAGCCTTATAATTTATGTTTTTGTTATTTCAACTACAAGTAGTATTTTTTATCTTAAAATAAAATCAAATAAAAATAATTATATATAATGTTGTGGTTTGGTGGTGATACATAAACTATGTATAATTATTGTGGTTGAATTGGATAATAATTAATGATGTGAAAGAATGAGAAATTAATTACATATTGGCAAATCCTCAGATGAGACGATCTCATCATTTTTATTGTGAGACGAATTTAATGATATATTTAGTTTATTGAAATGATGTAATTATATATTGCAAATGATGTATTTCTTTGTTACAAATAATGTAATTTTTTACACAAAAAAAATATAATGATATATTTAATTTATTGAAATAATGTATTTCTTTATTGCAAATAATGTAATTTTTTTCAAATAAACTAATGTACTCCCTCCGTCCCATCCGATTAGGTACTTTTCATTTCGGCGCATGAATTTCGAAACTAGTATTTAGTAGCTAATTGTGGTCGTTAAAAAAATTGACAATCGTTATTAACTTGTTTAAGTCTTACAGAAGTAAATTACGATTGCCAATTTTATTACCGATCATAATTAGTTACTAAACACTAGTTCCGAAATTCATGTGCCGAAATAAAAAGTACCTAATTGAATGGGACGGAGGGAGTATTTAACTTATTGAAATGATGTATTAAGGTCCATCTCATAATTAAAAAATGGTGAGACCGTCTCTCAGGAGACCAACTCTTGCATATTTAAATGATTGGGTAGTTAGATTGATTGTTGTTATTTGTAGTGTTAAGATTTTCCTGGTTCAACCAATTGCCAAAATATCATCTACTTCTTTTGTTTTAAATTTTTAATATTCTTAGTTTTAAATAAGTATTATTATTATTACTATTATTGATTGTGGAAATATTTTTTTCTACCCATTTTGATAAAGCACATATCAAAAATAACCATTTCTTATAACACATATCAAAAATACCCAAAAGTACAAAAGTTTACATGGGGAAGTGGGTTTTGCCAATTTTGATTCAATGATTGTTTACATGATAATGATTTGATTACTTAAAATAGATTTTGTAAATAAGATATTAGTTTCAGATATAAAAAAAAATGAAAAATCATATTATTTAATTTCAGTCGGTTCTGATTCCGGGTCGATTTCTGTCTTATTCCGTTCAGATTCGTGAAACATACCAAGATCAATGGTAACCGACCGGATAAGACCCGATACCGACCCGGTTCGTAACTCGGTCGGTATCTGGTCTTATCCGGTCGGTTCCCCTTTTTTTTTTTTTATAAATCAAATTCATAATTTTTCCTACCTTTTTGAGGCACTATGGTCCAATTATCCGACGTGAAAATTACATGACCGTCGTTTATTTACATGCATTATTGTCCTATGTGCATTTAATTTATCCAGGTCTTATCCGGGTCTTATTCGGGTCTTATCCGGGTCTTATCCGGGTCGAATGCGATTTAATTTTAAAATAAACCTAACTCTCGAATATTTTTTAATTCCAATTTTTTTTATCCTCCGAAATATTTTTACAAAGATAAAAGGAATAAAATTAAATATATATTCATTGTTGTTTGAAAAAGTACCACTGACACACTGTTTTAACAGAATCATGTACTTTTGGGTATTTTAGATATGAGTTATAAGAATTGAGTATTTTTGAAATGTCAATAGGGGTAAATGGGTATTTTGAATTTCTCTCTCTTATTGATTTGGCCTTTAGATATAATTGATTTAATCCTTAAAGCAAATTGCAGACTTGTTTTTATTAAAATAAAAGAAAAATAACAAACATTTTATTGCTTGTATTTTTTTTTTATCGTACTAAGTGTTTTTATTCCTTCAAACTAATATATAAATTACTTAAAAGGAAATGTAGGATCGTGGATCATTTTTATTATCTATCTTAATTATGGTGTAATAGTAATTTTTTAAGTTGGGCTTAAATAACCAATTTTAAAAGCCAACAAGTTAAATTTTGCCATCAAAAGTGGCTTATTTGTTATTGCCAGAATAGTTGAAGTATAAATGATCCTTATCCCTTTGATAAATGGATAATTCAATAAGAATATGACAAGAAGTTTCTGTGTACTTAGCATATTTTATTTTCCAGCAAATCTAAGTTTTTTAGAAACCTCATCAACAATGGAATGACTAACCAAGTCGGGAAATGTATTTTTGTTCAAGATACAATTTTTCGCAAGAATTTGCTGAAAACTTGGTTAGACAATGCGATCCTATATCGTATTGATCTTGTATTTAGTAACAATGCTAAAATTTTTTGTTTAATTCTACCACCAACAATGCTGTCAGAATACAAAATAATTGATTAATATTCTTTTAGATCATCTCTAGTAATGACACTACACCTAACACAAAAATTTTGTGATTAAAAAAAATGAAAAAAGAAAAAATTAGAAGCAAAAGTCATGACACTATGTCATCCAATTTATGGGTTATCCAATCACATGCTACCAAGTGGCAGCATGTGATTGGATACTCTAATTTTTTCTATAAATGCACTAAATTTTATATATTATAAATTAAAAAATAAAAATAAAAATTATATCAAAATTCATTAAAAAAATTCTCTATAAAATGAATCCAATATTCATACATTTTCATTTTCATTTACAACTAAAACTTCTATTTTCTCTAGTATTTCTTCATTTTGATATCTTGTAGTATTTAATTTCTATTTTTAAGAGTATGTAATGTTTTATTATAGTTATATATTTTATATAAATATATAATTAAAAAAATTATAAATAATACATATTGATATAAAAAATTATAATTCAAGTGGGTGGATGTCATTGCTATAGTCGAAATTAAGTTGGATTGTGGGTTGTGTAGGTGGAAGAAAGAGAAAATAATATTTTAGAGTTGGTCTCCTGAGAGACGGTCTCATCATTTTTTATTGTGAGACGGACCTTAATACATCATTTCATTTTTAAAAATTACATTATTTACAACAAAGAAATACATTATTTGCAATAAAGAAACACATCATTTCATTAAATTTGTTTCACAATAAAAATGGTGAAACATCATTTGAATAAAAAAACACATCATTTCATTAAATTCGTCTCACAATAAAAATGTTGAGACCGTCTCATATGAGAATTCCTCAATATTTTATTATTAGGTTGTTAGTAAAGATAGTCTTAAGCACAGTTTTACTCCATAAAAAGTTTTAATCAGTTCTGACTTCGGAATATAATAGTTAACATTTAAATTATGTACCAATTAAAAAAAACAACTTTTATCACTTCAAATTCAGAAATCAAATTTAATTTTTAATTTGGAAACAGATTTGACTATTAATGCTCGAATACATGTAGTCCGGCAATCTTCAATCTGACACGAACCTAATACGAAAAAAATGAGTTGTGTTAACCAATTTAATTTTCGAATCAGTTTTGGATCGAACCAGCCAACCCATTTAATTTTTATGTCGGGTTCGAGTCAATCTCGAGTTGACCCGTGAATCCATTTGACCCACCAATATAAATAATAATAATTATATAAAAATTAATTAAATAAATAATAGCCTAAAACCTAATTTTTTAAATAATTAACATAATTTTTTAATTTTTAAAATAATTAATACATTTTTCTATTTTGAAAATAATTAAACTTGTCATTTCGGATCAGTTTCGGGTCGACATGAAAATGAACATGTTGGATTCGGGTTGAGATTTCTGACCCGGAAAAATATACAAGTTAGGTTCGAGTTGGCGTGTTGCTTTTTATTATCAAGTCGTAACTCGACCCGCCAACCCAAACGTGACCCATTTAACACCCCTAAATATAAGTAATACAACTCTCTTCATATTTAAAAATTGCTCTCACTCATTGGCATAAGTATAACTAATGCCATTCTAAAAAAAATAAAAGATAAAAAAATTGGCATTATCTGATTTGAACCAATTTCATTGTTGGGCCTCATCATAAAATCCAGGCCCAATTAATACAAAACCAATTTCTTCCGACTAACTTGATTTCTTCTTACTCCCTCTCTGGTCAATTAGTCTCATATTAACTGGGCACAATAATTAATAGGGAAAAGTATCAATTATATTATAAATTATTCTGGTTTTTTCAAATATATTACAAACTATGCATATTATCAAAATATATTACAAACTAGTATCAGTTTTGTTCCAAATTTATGACGGGAGCAAATTTCCGGCGACAGAAAGTTGACGTGGCTCGCCGGATGACACGTCAGCATTTAAAATTACACATCATCGTACAAATATATTACAAACTATTGTAATTTTCTCAAATATGTTACAAACTATTGTAAGTTTCTCAATTATATTACAAACTCTATATATATATATATTTCCAAATAAATATTACAACTATCAAATTTATTTTAAAACTACGACGAAAACATATTTACTTATATTTTAAAATTTTAAATCTTTAAATAAATATTATAATTATACTTAAAAATATGACATAAAATTCTTGAAAAGTTTTGTTAAAAAAAAATAAAAATGGAAAAAATACTTATTTTAATTTTTGTTTTCCTTTTTTCTCTCGTCTCTCATTTCGGCGAACCAAAACTCAAATATTCCTGTAAATAATAATATTTATTGATAGTATTTCACATATATATCATTATTATTTGACCCTCAATAATTATTATTTTTCACATGAATGTTTATTTTTTTTTTGTTTGGTGAAGGAAGAGACGAGAGCAAAATGAATATGAAAATTAAAATATGTGTTTTATTATTTTTTAAATTTGTCGAGAACTTTTAATAAAGTATAATTATATGTTTTCAGCATAAATTTAAAATAAATTTGATAGTTTGAATATTTATTTAGGAATGTATATAGTTTGTAATATAATTGGGAAACTTACAATAGTTTGTAATATATTTGAGAAAATCACAATAGTTTGTAATATATTTGTACAATGACGTGTAATTTTAAATGCTGATGTGTCATCCGGCGAGCCACGTCAACTTTCTGTCGCCGGAAAATTGCTCCCGTCATAAATTTGGAACAAAACTGATAGTTTGTAATATATTTTGATAAAATGCATAGTTTGTAATATATTTGAGAAAACATGGATAGTTTGTAATATAATTGATACTTTTCCCTAATTAATATTTGTAAATATAATGAAATTAATAATTTACTAGTGAATAAAAATTTATCATTTTAAAAAATGTGATTAATATACTAAGACAGACAAAAAGTAAAAATAAGACTAATGTAGCAGGACAAAGACAATATATTTATAGAATTATTAATTAAAGCCCGAAATATGATTGTCCATTTATGATTTAAAAGATGAAGTTTTAATATAAGATAAAAAAAAAACTAAACTCCCATTCAGGATCTCATATTAAGATGTTGATGTTTCTTCTAAAAAAAAATACTCCATTAAGATGTTGATGTTCAACTGAGAATTTAAAATGTTAGAATCCTATTTTTATAGGTTTTGTATTATGTCCTACTTATTTTAGTAAATTTATTTACGTAATTGAATGTATAAATAATATATATATATATATATTATAAACCAAAATATTAATGGACAAAATTTAATATATTAACAACTTAAAACATATACAATTTAATAAAATGAGAAATTAAGTATTGATTTAAATTTGAAATAATAATGAGGCCTTATATGCTGAGTGGGCTTATATTTGGGCCTTATTTCAAGCTGATTAATATCAAAAGATATGCTTGATAGCAGGTAAAATCCACCACTCCCAAATTCGATTAAATTTCTGGCATGTCGATCCCCTCCTTTTACAAAAAAAAAAAAAAAAAAAAAAAAAAAAAAAAAAACAAAAACTTACTTAAATAAACTCTTTTGTTTTTAAAATTAATTTAATTAAACTTTTAAATTAAATGAATGTATTATTATATTTTGAAAGATCCTTCTTTTGCAAATCTCATGTTCGTTTATTTCTTTTTCCAAAATTTATACATATAATTAATTATTGTTGAAATTCATAGAATAGTAGAGAAAAGAATTATTATTTGAAAGTGTATTTTATTTCAATTCATCTTTAATATATTATGGACAAAACTAAGCTAGCTAACTCTACTTTTTTGTTTATTCTGGAGACTTCTATATTTTGTTTCAACTCCTTCTGGAGACTTTCATATTTTCATCAACAATACTTTTTTTTAATATAAATATATTTATTTAAATTTCTTGTTGATAATGGATGCAACTCTAATAATTCATAACTTTTCCTTATATTATATACCATACCAAATTTTACGGTATAAGAAAAATGACACGGTTAATTAATCGAATTTCTTGGTACACAATTGACATACCATTATCATACCATTACTGTGCCATATCAAAGATTTAAAAACTTATTTATCACAATAACAATGTTAATAACACACAACCTTATTTTTGTCTCAATAATTACATTCTAACACAACAAAACACAATTATGAATAAAGAAAAATTACTCCAACTACTATGTTTGAACAAATGTTAACAACGTAACTAAAAAATACTAATATTAATAGATGAAAAATTAACTATATTTTTAAATAACTTTTTGTTGGGCCTAAAAAAAAAGTACTCCCTCCGTCCCGGGTTTCTTGAGACGTTTGACCGGGCACGGAGGTTAAGAAAAAATGATTAGAAAAATTAGTGGGGTAGGACTAGTAGGTTAATGATTAGGAGAGATAGTGGGGTATGAGAGATAGTGGAGTATGAGTAGAGTAGGTTTAGTGGGTTATAATTAATAAAAACTTTTCAAAATAGAAAACGTTGCAAGTGTTCTGGGACGGACCAAAAAAAAAATATTGCGAGTGTTCTGGGACGGAAGGAGTACAATATAATTGTGTGCGAAAGTCTTTGGTGTGCTGGAACCAGGTTAAGTATTAGTTGAATAAGAAATAGTTTGATGTCAATTGAAAATAATTTAAGTTAATCAGTTAAGAGTCCAGTTAAATATCTACACCGACAATTAAAAGTTGTCATACTTTAAAATAATTAGAATGTGTAAATAGAAAATAATAACTGAAAGTAACCAAAATAATAAACGACAATAAATTTATATAGTTTCATATGTCAAAAAATCATACGTCCATTCTTCATTCTTCACGAACATAAATCATCGACTCTAGTTATCCACAAATTGGATACATGTTGTGTAACGCCCCTATTTATTTTTCCCAACTTCGAGGCGCGTTACAGTCGTGGTTCAATATTTTCGAACGATTAAATATTTAAAAACACAGCGGAAGTCTAAAAGATAAAAGTAATAACTTAAAGTTTGACGTTTCACAAGCAAAAACAAATTACAAAACACAAGCGAAGATATTCAAACATTTGTTTTCAAAAGATAACTAGGGAAGAAAATTTATTTCAGAGCGTGAGCAATGGTGTAAACGTGATGGTGATTTGCATGTGAGGATGCAAATCACAAGATCTTCAAAAACTGTACACTATTCTTTGTCACGGTCTTTACACCCATGCCCTTCCATCCTTGCTCTTCAACCTGCGCATTTTAGAAATAATATGAGGGGCTGAGTACCAATCTACCGAGTGAAAATATGCCCGAAAGATACAGTTTAAATATGAATGCTATGCAACTCACACAGATAAACATGGGATTTTATTGAAAGAAACCGTGATATCTAAAATATTTTCAGTGCCGGCTATCTACAATGATATCATATCTGTTTACCTGTTTGTAACTGGAAGCTGGTCCACTTCCAAGTTACGATGTACAGTTAGGAATGGCCGAACCACTCGACCCACTGTCATCAAGTGCACTAGCCTCGGACACTCAGCATCGAGACCCGATCGTTATAAACAATTACTTTCTTTGTTGGGTTTACGTAACACAACCGTCTCCCCCAAGCTCACAATCAAACAAGGTTGCTAGCCTTTAACGCAAAGATAATAAGACTAGCTCAAGTACTAAACGTACCTGGTTCTCATCTCATTAAATAACTCCCTGTTGATTAGCAGACAACAAAGGACATATATGATAGCACAAAACATTTTATGCATATCAATCACTTTTAAAACAAATCATTTTCACACACGTTTTGAAAACAGAGCATGAAGCTCGGAAAGACATTTTATTTTATACTGAAATAATTCCCACCTGGTGTTAAGCTTTTAGCGTACTAGATGTTTCTCGTTAATTGAGCAGTTGAGCCGTACAAATCTTATCCTTAGATTCCTTTCAATTAACAATCACACACATACATTTAATTAGGATGGATGGTCTAAGTATTTCTATCAGTCCTAGCTGATAATACTCGAAGTAATCAGGACCTGTGACTGATAATCAAACTGATATCACCCAACTGTTCGACATGCATTCTCTCCCCTTGAGATATGCATGTAACTTCAACAAACTCAATAAAAAAAAATTTAACCAATCCACGGTTAACAAACCAACTCAATTAAAGCACGTTTATAAATTAAACGGCTAAACTTCACATTTAACGTTGTATAAATTCAATTCGAAATAATTAAACGCCCAATTACGTACCTAACGTAATTCACAATATTTATAAATATTTGAAATATTGTTAAATCTAATTGATATAATTAATTAGATAATTGAACAACATCCAGAAATATAAAACAAATTAATTTACAAAATCAAATAATTAAATAATTTAAATAAATAAATAATTTTTTTTCTTTTTTTCCTTTTTTCAAATATAATAATAATAATATAATAATGATACTACTACTACTACTACTACTAATAATAATAATAATAATAATAATATTATGTGTGTTGCGGGTATTTTTGTATGGAATTGGAGCCCAAGAACAATTTATTCAACGATAGAGAAAGAACAATACAAAATATAGTATGTAGGCGAAAATACTGATATTGATTGTTGAAATGAGTACAGAAAAAATGGAAAGAGAAGATTTGTTCAAGAAACGAAATAAACAAGGTATATCGAACTATGATTTGCTTCAATCCTCACTTTGCTCATCCTCCACAGATTATGCTCTTCCAGAAATATATATAGCCATTCTTGGTGTAATGCCTCTTTTTCGAACTCCGTGATTTCCGCCGAACTTTATTACTGATTTATCCGTTTCACAATCAGTAGATCCGTTCTTCTATATTTAAGCACGCCTTAAATGTCGAGCCATAAATTTGAATCTTCACAGCTCGAAGTCATAATGTTCGACCCATATCGTCGACCTATCATAGTAGGCCTCATCCTGGGTTTAGGCCCACGGCATCAAATAGGTTACTTTTTAATGGGCCGCTATCGGGCCTTAAAATATCGACCTCAACAATAGCCCCCTTGACTTGTAAAGTTTCTCATGAAAGAAACTTGATAAGTCAAGCCTCGTTTACATGGATATTTCCAGATGTATGGCTCATCGAATTCCTTTGAAGAAATTCGGATTGATAGGATCTCTTTTAGACATCCTCTCGGCTCGAAGCATCGATTCCTCTGTGGAAATAGCTTCTGATTCATGCCACTCCATAAAGTAGCGATGAATGCCGGCGAACTATGGCCCGAATCCATAGTTCGCAATTTGTTTAGACAGTTCGGGTTCTGTCGTTAAGCCATCTGGTTTAGTAAATTCATCGGAATGAACTTTGCAAACAATCAGAGTACGAGGTCATGCAAGTATCAAAGCTCGACTTATCGACGTTTGATTTTATCGAAGCTTAATAACATCGAGGCATACCTGAGATCGAGAAGTCGTTTCAAGTTTTCCCGCCAATTTGTTATGGCATTTGCGTAATTTCCGCATAAATCAAGGGCTAATTGGCGGAAGTCAGACGGACACCCCCCTTTAATAGCTTTTCTTGGGAATCTACTCCCCACTCACCGTCATTCATCGTCTTCTCGACTCTGCATCCTCTATCTTCAGCACAAGTTCAGCCGCTGGACGATTACGATTCAGGTAACGTTCCCCTTCTTTATCTTGTAATTAATTTCTTCATAACTGTTATGACCTTCCGTTGATCCCCTTTCTCAACATAAATCTGATATTAGATTTTTCTTTTCTGCAACCGCTTCTCTCACTCCCGATTAGGTTTTAGCCCCATCTTCCGATCGTAAATACCATGGCCCACGAATCCAATCCTCTCGCACCTACACCGCCTTTCACTCCTTCTCCCGAAAGGATTCCCTTATCTGACCAAACCATCCAACCAGATTGGGAATTGGTTCTCCAAGTCCCAGAAACCACTCTTCGTCGGGGAAAGAGAAAAATCATTGACGATGAACCCGATGAACCTTCAACATCATCCGATTTCGAGGATGACCGCCCGATTGCGGAGACAATCTGCCGTCTTGAAGGAATGTTGAGCGCCGCCGAAACAAGTGGGCCGGGCCGCCGTTCTATTGACGACAAGGCTACTCCCCCTGAACTTCCGGTCGTCGGCAGATGGAAGCTTCCAGAGGGATAGTCCACCCACAGGGTTCTTGGGGCTATTTCTTCAATTTCAAAGGACGATATGCTCGCCCTAGCCGACTCCGTTCCATGCCTCGGTGCTACATGTATCCGTCCCAAGCCAAACCGTCGATGTTTCGACCCTCCTACTGGGTTCGCTGCCTTTTATACTGCAGCTATGGAGAATGGAATTGGTCTTCCAATCCATCCTTTCTTCAGCGAGGTCCTAGCTTTGTATAACATTTCCCCCTTTCAATTAGCTCCCAACAGCTGGTGCCACTTAGTCGGCGTATTTCTGATTTGGATGGATCTCGGGTTAGGCCTCCCCACAGTTCGTGAATGGCACAACATGTATAGGATGAATCAGTGCCAAGACAAGCACTACTACTATTTTACTAGATGGAAGAAGGGTCGATCGCCTCTCGTACAGAAGCCTCCTACGAACTCTCCGAATTGGTGGAATACCTTATTTTTCCTTAAGCTCGACCCCTCAAACCCCGAATTTATCAGCCACGGCGGAACTCCAATAAGTGTGTTCTTTTCGTGAGATTGCTTCTATTATCTATACATTTGACTAATCATTCTTCTTTCCTTTTTAGTGCGCGAGAGGACAGTCCTTACCCCGACGGAACAGGCGAGGATAGATCGAGCATACGACGTCAGCTGCAGTGACCGCGAGTGGCCGAAGTTACAGCTCGGGCTCTTTGTGACTGCTTACCATTTTCTAGACCACAACTGCCACCTCAACGACCTTCCGGACAACATGAAAGGTCGAGGGCAATCCGTCGAGCAAGTTGCTCAAGCCATGCGGGAGAAGAAGAGAGCTCGGGAGGAGCTCGAACAGAAGCGTCGAGAGGAGAACCCTCCTAAGAGGCCCGCTACTACTTCGAGCACCCTTCCGACTCCACCTCCTCCACCTAAGCCTACCGAAGCCCCCAAGGATATCCTCCATATCCCTCAGGCGGACTCTTCTCGCAAGAAAGACAAGGAGGGTGGATCTTCTGATCGCCGCCACAGTTCTTCGGACAAGGATTCTGGGCCAAGAGAGAATCTTGATAGATCTTTGGCTAGGGCGCAAACAGCCCCAGCGAACCCGAGGGTGGACTCATTCTTAGTCCATGCTCGCAAACTGCTGCTGAATCCTCCCTCTCAAGATCCTATGGCAGGGGCGCTCTTCAATAGGCTCTCTCGCTTCGAACAGCGTCAGTTAGAGGTATCATCTTCATCATGCTTCATAATAAATAATGTATATAGCCTGCTCCTTACTATGGGTCGGGTGCAGGACGCGATGGAGTTCGACAAGATCCACCGCGAGATCAAAGTCTTTGAAGATAAATGCGCGGAGGAGATCCTGAAGCTGCGGGGCGAGGTCGAGGCCCAAAAGAAGAAGGTTGCTACTCTCGAGGATAAACTCGACGAGACTGAAGGCAATGCCGCCTCTCTCGCGGTGAAAGCGAACAATGCTGAGGAGGAATTGAAAGCATGTCGGAACGAACTGGAGAGCTCGAAGAAGAGATACGATGCCGACATCGCTTTACTCTCCAGTGATATTCAGAAGAGAGGGGACCGGCTCATGGCCATGCAGGAGCAGCTCACTGCTAAAGAAGAGGAGCATAAGCTTGAGCTGAAGCGCTGCCAAGAAGAGATCACTCGCCTTAAGTCTGGAGAGGGCCTCGACTTTGAATCCATCATCCAGACGCCTTACTTTGCCGAGACATACGAGGTACCTCCCATCATACTTCCTTTTTCGTACTTTATTTCTTGCTCTATCACCAATATACTTATTGCTTCGTCATGCTGAACTTACAGACTCTCGCCGAACAGGTCGAGCAGGATATCAGGGGAAGGATAACTTCTCGATTTCCAGACCTCAACTTAAGTGTTCTGGATGAGAACCCTCAGACTGAGCAGGTCCTCAATTCTGACAGCCCCAAGCAGCAGGAGAGCAACGAGCAAGATGCCACCCTTCAGCGGCAGATGAATACCAATCCATAAATCGCTATTCTTATTTTGCCGAACAGTCATGCCCTTTTTTGTCTTTATTCTTGCTTTTGGACAATCTTTTATTCATGCTTTTATTTTTTGCATATTTATAAAATTAGACGCATGATTTCTTTCCTTACGTTGAGGCTTTATGACACTTTATTCGCTTTTTCATTCTTGATAGTCCTGCATAAGGAATTTCGAGGTTAGGATGGACGATGCCGAAGCATCGCCCCTCCGACGCTCAAGTCAGTATGGGTATTAAAATCAAAATACAAGAAATGATTAGATGAATTAGGATACTTATCTGACCACCCTCGTTCTAACCCGGTTGGACCTTAGAAATAATATCTCTTTAAATGCCTCACGTTCCAACTATTCGCGATCTCTCGACCATCATAATCCTCCAAATGGTATGCTCCTCGCCCGACCACCCGTGTTACTTTATATGGTCCTTCCCAGGTCGGTGCGAGCTTCCCCACACTCTTATCCTTGGTATTCTGGAATACTCTTCGCAGCACCCAATCCCCTTCTCGAAAGGTTCGCAGCCTGAGCTTCCGATTGTAAATCCTTTCTACTTGCGATCGACGTTGGGCCATCATTATCAAGGCTCGATCCCTTCTCTCGTCTATTAATTCCAAGTTTTTAAACAGTTTGTCTGTATTACTCGCTTCGTCGCACAATTCTACTCGCAAACTTTTCGCCCTCATCTCAATGGGTATAACTGCTTCCTCTCCGTAAGCTAGGGCAAAAGGAGTGCTTCCCGTCGCCACGCGAGGTGTGGTTCGATACGATCATAACACCCCTGGGAGTTCGTCAACCCATCCAGTCTTAAGAGCATGCAACCGCTTCTTCAAAGTAGCCATAATAGTCTTATTGGATGATTCGGCCTGTCCATTCGCTTCGGGGTATCGTGGTGTTGAAAAGATTAACTTAATCCCGTATTGATCACAAAATTCCCGAACTCTCCTTCCAGTAAACTGTGTACCATTGTCGGTCCGAATTTCTTTTGGTAAATCGAATCGGCACAGTATATTCGTCCAGAGGAACTTTATAACCTCCGGTTCACGCACGTTACGGAATGCCTCCGCTTCGACCCATTTCGTGAAATAATCAGTTGCGATGAGTAAGTATTCCTTCTGACCAGCACCCTTCGGGAGTTTCCCTACGATATCCATCCCCCATGCCATGAAGGGCCACACAGGCACCGTCGCATCGAGCGGTTCCGCGTACTTTTGAACTGTAACCTCGAACCTCTGACAAGCTTCGCAACTCTTCACGTATTCTTTTGCGTCCTTTCGCAAAGTCGGCCAGTAGAAACCTGCCGATATCACCTTATGAGCCAATGTTCGAGCGCCTTGATGACTTCCACAATCTCCTTCATGAATTTCCATTAAAACGACAGGAGCCGACCCATTATGAACACATTTCAGGAGGGGACCCTCCAATGACCGTCTATACAGGTCGCCCTCATAAATTACATACTTCGCGGCGGCTCGAGCTATCCGGGCTGCCTCTGCCTTCTCCTCCGGGAGTACTCCCTCTTCGATGTACCGCCGTATGGGGTCTATCCAAGTCTCAGCTCGCTGTATTTCGTTAACCGCATGAAAGTTTTGGACTATCGACTCATCTACCCATGTCACAGGTACTGCTTTCTCTTGCCTCCTCTGTTGGGAAGAAGCCAGGTTTGCCAACGCATCTGCCTCCACATTATCTTCCCTGGGTACATGCCTTATTTCGAAATTATCAAAATCAGCACTAACTCGCCGAGCAATTTCGTAATACTTCGTCAAACGTGGTTCCTTTACTTGGTATTGGTTATCTACTTGGGAAACCACCAACTGTGAGTCGCAACGCACTTGCAAACGACGCACACCCAACTCTTTCGCCAACTGCATTCCACGCACGAGAGCCTCGTACTCCGCTTCATTATTCGTGGTATCAAAATTGAGTCGAATCGCACGCTCGAACTGCTCACCCCAAGGAGACCACAATTTCAATCCGACGCCATTTCCATTAACATTGCTGGATCCATCGACCTGGAGGATCCATGGCTCATGCCCGAATTCTGATATTTCGATCTGCGCGACCTCTTTTTCGGCTTCCATTTGCAAATTTGCTGAATACTCCGCCACGAAGTCAGCTAGAGCTTGAGTTTTTATAGTAGTCCTAGGTTCGAACTCAAACTCGAGACCTCCGATCTCTACAGCCCATTTAAGTAATCTCCCTGACAGACTAGGTTTGGAAAATACACTCCGAAGTGGGTATGACGTAATTACCTGACCGAATGGGCCTCGAAATATGGCCTTAACTTCCGCGATGCTACAATCAAGGCTAAAGCTAGCTTCTCCAAGGCCGTATACCTTCTTTCCGCGTCGAGTAATGGCTTACTTGCATAATGAACAGGATGCTGCTTTCCCTGACATTCTCTTACTAGGACCGATCCAACAGCATGATCCGAAACTGATAGATATAATAGCAGAGGTTCCCCTTGTTCAGCTTTAGAAAACAACGGAGGGTTCGACAAATATTCCTTGAGTTGTTCAAAAGCTTTTGCGCACTCATCGGTCCACTCAAAGTTTTTCCCTTTCCGCAAGACCCGAAAGAAATCGTGTGTTTTATCGGAATACCTCGATATGAATCGGCTCAGCGCTGCAAGCCTTCCAGTCAATTTCTGTACTTCCTTTGGACTTCGCGGATGTGCTAGATCCCTTATCGCTCTTATCTGCATTGGATCAGCCTCTATCCCTCGACTGGTCACCATGTACCCTAGGAATTTTCCCGATGCAACTCCGAAGGTGCACTTCGCAGGATTCAGCTTCATATTATACTTCTTTAAGATGTCGAAGGCTAGAGTCAAATCTCTTACATGCTCATTTGCTTTTCCGAACTTTATCAGCATGTCGTCAATATAGACCTCCATAGTTTTTCCGATGAGTTGCTCGAACATCTTGTTTACCAAGCTCTGATAGGTCGATCCAGCATTTTTTAGCCCAAAGGGCATTACCTTGTAGCAATAAATCCCCCTGTTGGTCATAAATGCGGTTTTTTCTTGATCATCTGGGTGCATCATGATCTGATTATAGCCCGAGAACGCATCCATGAAACTTAGCAATTCGTGCCCTGCAGTGGCATTCACAATACTATCTATATGTGGCAAGGGGTATGGGTCCTTTGGGCAGGCTTTATTCAGATCTATGTAATCGACGCACACGCGATTCTTCCCCTTCTTCTTTTTTACGACAACAACGTTGGCTAACCAGGTCTGGTATTTCACCTCTCTTACGGACCCGATCTCCAGCAATTTTTGAATTTCCTCGTTTACAGCCTCATTCTTATCTGGAGAGAACTTCCGCCTTCGTTGCTGTACGGGCCGCGCACTGGGATCGACTTGGAGCTGATGAGTCATCACCTTTGGGTCTATGCCCACCATATCCTTGTGGGACCAGGCAAATACCGCTCGTTCTTTGGACAAGAAGTCTACGAGCTCACTACGAACTGCGGGATCGAGCTCTGACCCAATATTTGTTTTCTTGGAAGGGTCTGCGGGATCTAGGTCTACCTCCGTCGTTCCTTCTACTTCACCTCCCTTTGCTTTGACCGACTCTAGCGGGAAGTGTTGCTGTGAACACACCGCCTTAAAACTTGCGTAGTAGCATTCCTTGGCCACACTTTGTTCTCCCTTGATGGTACATACTCCATCCGGAGTTGGGAACTTTACCAACTGGTGATACGTAGAAGGGACCGCCCTAAGTTGATGAAGCCACGGGCGTCCTAGTAACGCATTGTAAGCGCTAGGCGCGTTGATGATCATAAATGCCACATCATGCCGAACTCCCCCGCAGTAGGTAGGCAAGGTCACGGTTCCCACCGTCATTTGCACTCCTCCATTAAACCCAATCAGAGGGGTCTGACTACGGACTATCCTTTCCTCGGGCACCTTCATTTCTTTAACTGCATGATGGAAAAGGATGTTCGCCGAGCTTCCGTTATCTACTAAGATCCGTTTGATAAGATAGTCCGAGACCTGTAAAGAGATTACGAGCGCATCATCGTGAGGATGCGTAACCTCCGGGACATCCTTCTCCGTAAACTCGATCTTTCCATGAACTATGGGGGCCTGTGACTCTGCCGCCCACACCTTGGTAGGACTCTGCCTCCTCGCTCTTTTGGCTGCTGATCTGGTGACTCCGCTGATCTCCGAACCTCCGGTTATGCAGTTTATAGTTCGAACGGGGGCGGGTTGTTTATCAGACCGGTTCTCTTGATCCTGCTCCGGAGTAACTTGCTTTTCGCGAGTCCAAGTCCTTTTTCCTTTATCGGATAGGAACTCCGTCAATATTCCTCTTTTTAATAAGTCGAGCACTTCCAGTATCAGGGCTCGACAATCCGCCGTATTATGGCCATGATCACTGTGAAAATCGCAGAACTTCTTAGGATCCCTCAAGGTCGGGTCAACTTTCATTCTCGGCGGCCACTTCACCTTATCTGACATCCGGCGAAGTACGTTTTGTACCAATTCTGCTGGCTCGATGGTAAGTGTATACTCCGGTGTGCCTGTAGTCAAGGAGTTGACATGAGGTGGTCTACTCCCGGATGGGCGACTGTAAGGATGCGATCGTGCGGGACGACGGTCGCGTTGTTCCGGCCGGCGCTCCTCTCGTGCAGCTACTGGCCGTCCACCACGTCTTGACCTCCGATACGGCTCGTCCTCGTCCCATTTGATTAACGCCCAAGCCCTGTTAAGCGCGTCATCCATGGTCTGGCAGGGGTAGATCGATAATTCTCGATATAAGTCTGAATCGATGTCCAGACCCTTGGTGAAGGCTCGCACTACGGTACTGTTTGGGCAACTTGGGACCGCCACTAACTCTTTGTTGAACCTGGATAAATATGCCCTCAGTGACTCTCCGGGTTTTTGGATTATTGCATATAAATCATCCGGGTGTTTATCGAGCTTTCGACTACTCGAGTATTGCCGGAGGAATAGCTGATGCAACTCAGTAAACGTTGAGATCGAACCCCTCGGCAAGCTAATAAACCATTGCAAGGCCGGTCCGATGAGACTTGATCCGAAGCTTTTACACATGCAGGCTTCGCGGCGAGCGCTAGGAATCGCTAGTGCGAACATCTTTTGCTTATAGACCGCGACGTGGTTCTCTGGATCAGTTGTACCGTCATAAAGCGCAAAGCTCGGAGGGATAAAGCGGTCAGGAAGTTCGGCCTCTGCGAGCTCAGGTGCAAACGGGGACTCCGCGTAGCTTTCACGCGGGATGATTCGCTCCGGAGGTGGTAGCCCGGGCACCCTGGCGATCAAGGACTCGAAGTAGCTTAGTCGCTGCTCGAACCGTCGTTCCAATTGTGTCAGTGCCGACCCTCCTGCGTAGTTTGGACTCGGCTGCCTGGGGTTGTCGTTCGGCTCTATTAATGTACCCAGCGTCCTTTGATTAGTCTCGTCTTCGGCAGCCCGATTGAATTCATCATGTAAATTATGGGCAGTGAGTGCTCTGGCCCTACTCGTGCTCCCAGGTTCTTCGACTAACGGACGGTTCGCCAATTGATTTAATCGGCGGTTGTCTTGCTCAAGAGCCTGACACTTCTGGGTAACGGCCTCAACTTGAGCTCCCAGCTTTTCCATTACCCCTCGAGCTGTCTGAACCTGACTTACCAGTTGCGCCACGTATGGGTCTTGCATCAGCGCTGGTGGCGGCGGAGGGAATGACAGTTCGCTGAGCGGGGTTACGTTAAAGGCTCGTCTCATATCCTCCAATGATCCGTGGGGTTGATCTGTTCCCCGTCCGCCGGGGTTTGGGCATCCTCGACCTGCACCGGACTGCTGGCCACGCCCCTGATTCGACCCTCTTCCGACTCCAGGAGGCGTGGTATCTCCCTGTGGTGGAACGGTTCCACCGATGACAAGTTCGCGATTTCCATCGTCCGCCATCCCTGCAATAAATTGTTAGTGCAAAAACTTGTTCCTGGGCCCCACGGTGGGCGCCAAATTGTTGCGGGTATTTTTGTATGGAATTGGAGCCCAAGAACAATTTATTCAACGATATAGAAAGAACAATACAAAATATAGTATGTAGGCTAAAATACTGATATTGATTGTTGAAATGAGTACAGAAAAAATGGAAAGAGAAGATTTGTTCAAGAAACGAAATAAACAAGGTATATCGAACTATGATTTGCTTCAATCCTCACTTTGCTCATCCTCCACAGATTATGCTCTTCCAGAAATATATATAGCCATTCTTGGTGTAACGCCTCTTTTTCAAACTCCGTGATTTCCGCCGAACTTTATTACTGATTTATCCGTTTCACAATCAGTAGATTCGTTCTTCTATATTTAAGCACGCCTTAAATGTCGAGCCATAAATTTGAATCTTCACAGCTCGAAGTCATAATGTTCGACCCATATCGTCGACCTATCATAGTAGGCCTCATCCTGGGTTTAGGCCCACGGCATCAAATAGGTTACTTTTTAATGGGCCGCTATCGGGCCTTAAAATATCGACCTCAACAATGTGTGTGTGTGTTTTTGTAAAGAGAGAATTTTTTAGTTTTTTTTTTAATATCACACACATATATACGTAACATATATATATGCGAGAGGAAGAAAAAGAAAACAGGCCGCGTCCATACTTCACCCGAGCCTCAAACTATATACAGCATCATGCTCGCAATGAAATCAGGAGTCTAAATATGTATTCAAACTGGACGGAAAACCAAAAACTCGCCGGAAAACTGGAGAAGAAAGCTCACCGGAAAATATGACTCCTCAACAGCGGCGATCGCGTTTCCGGCGACGGGACAGCGAGTTCTTCGTACCAATATGATCACTACGAAGCAAGGAACACGTAAATATAAGCCTTGGTTCAGGATAATATCATTAAAACGAGTTTCAAGATTGACGTCGGAATTTACCGCTACTCCGACGGGCTACCTTTCGACATCCGTATCTCTCTCGTTACTTTGATAAACGGGATGTGCTTTAGCTTATCGGAAACCTGGGAGAACAAGGTACAAGTAGGTGGTGATGGTTTCTCCGGTGGTGGCTCGTGGCGGCCGAAAAATAGGCAGTTTTAGGGCGTGGTTGTGCAGCGAAATGAGAGTTTTCTTTCCTTCTCCCTGCTGCTCGTTCTTCTCTCTCTGGCTCTACTGTTTGACAAACGAAAAAGATGATGAAGATAGATGATAAATGAGGTGCTTCACACTTGTTTAGATCCCAGCAACCAAAAACTCACCTCCTACCTTACCTATCCTTGCTCTGCAGCAGCTGCCAAAGAAGACAAAGTTGTAAAGATCCCCACTTCTCTCTACAAAATCGGCTTGTAAGGAGAGGAGACCTTCACTATTATATAGTGGTATATTCCCAGTTCATGGCCGATGTGGGACATTCAACAGACCCCCTCACGCACTGTGTGGAGCTTCACGGGGATCCCATCATCGAGATACATCAAGTCCTATTATAGGACAAATCGGGTCCTACATCGAACCGAACCTGGCTCTGATACCGTGTAAATTGTAATAGGAAGACATGGTAGAGGACAAATTCTTTGGTTTTTTGTATATCTTTAATCAATCGTACAATGTTTAATACAATATAAGGAAATAAATCAATCTAATAAATCAAGGATTTGATTCAAGACCCTAGCATCTTTTTGATCTTGTGATTGATTCTTTTCAATATACTTTTTATCTTGTGATTGATTCTTTCCAACAAAAGTGGTGGAGATGAAAAAGAGCTGTAGCAATGGTTTTGTTTCTTTCATCACAAACACACCGCCTCACCACCCCCCTATCACCGCCCTACCACCCTGCCAAGCCTCCCTATCCTTCCATTCATGATCACAAGGCACACCAACTTCACGTGAAGTTGTTAGTAGTTGCGTCAATTTCCTTCATGAAGAAGAAATGAAAATTTTTCCCCCTTCCTAATTTGAGTAAAATTTTCTCCGATAACTCGTCTTAACGAGTTCGAAAAAATCGATAAATTATATGTAAATGCTCCTCTCGACGAGCTCGTCTTGTCCGTAAAATTTCATAATTTTCGGAGACAAAAATTATTCCATTTTCCATTTAATTCAACATTTAATTAAAAATTATTCGGACCTCGGAAAAATATTCCGACAATTTCTTATGCTTCCATATAATATTTTCAAGCATTCCCTAGCTGGGTTTTAGAATCGGATTCCCCGAGTGCAAGTTGTGAATTTTATCACATTTATTAAATAATTTAAGCTTTAATTTACTTAAATAAAATACGGAATATTACATGTTATTCTCTAACGGGAAGCCTGCTCTGCTTCTGGTCACATGCGTTGTAGCTCTCGAAGCTTTAGTATTCTCCGAAAACTAGGCCTCTCCAATGTTAAGTTTCTAGTATCTCGTGTTAAAGAACACAATAGGCTTTAGATGTGGGGATTCCAGCGAATTGAATGGCAAATCCAACTGTCCAAATTAATTAATGTATGTCTAAATAAATATCATACATTAATTATTTCCTAGCATGATCTTATTTAAAAGAAATTGTCATTCAGAGGTTCTAAGAATTACCTACACAATATAAATTCGCTCTACAATTGTGATGGAAAGCATCCCCTCCAGATCTGATCTTATATAGCTTGTTCAATACATATATTTGGTGAATAATTACTATAGAGTGCATGAGAACCGAGAAAACTCGGCCGCTTTCTCTATATGTTGACGCCACCATCTATCACTCTTAAATAAGGTGTGTAACATATGTTCTGATATTACTGGAGAATGGTATTTATATTAGGGATTAAATTCTTAATGGACTTTGAGCAGTTTATGGGTCGAATTAGGGTGTAGATGCAAATAAATAAATAAAACCTTTAGATTAATTCATTTTCATGTTTATCTAAGAACATAATTAATTAATTTATTAATTAATATTAATTTATGCCACTAGAACATTAATATTGACCTATTCTTTTATTACCTTATTATGAGGAATGAGGTGCATCAACTTAATTTTCTTCGTATTTATGGTTACAGACATTCATTAATTCATTTAAACTTCTAACAAGCTCCAATTAATTAATATCTTTTATTCATGAGCAGTAACACTCAACGAGATCTTGGTTTCTTCTGATGTTAGACAGAAGAACATATCTCACCAAGTTCTTATCGATACGTGACGTCGTATCAACATATCTAATAGCAAACATAATTTACTTATTATTCACTATGCCTAAACTTATACCGAAACTTATATTGGAGCTATCTCAACTATTATAATTATTATATCTCACTAGGTCAAACGATCCATACGATCTTTTGTAATTTTCTATACAACGTATGATTTCATTGCCACCGAAATAAGATGATATTATTTTTGTTTGCATTAAATGATTATTAATCAAATCGAAGAAGCAAAATATTACATACAAAATACTAATGATTCTCAGTATATTAAACAAGATTGTTTACCAATATACCGATCATGAATGTATTCTAAATTTTAAAAACCTAACATTAGATAGTTTAGAGAGAGAGAAATAATTGAAACACCAAAGATTGACTCACTTATATGGTTAAGGTTTGATTGTTTTAGTAGTTCTTCAGTTCACTTTTTTCTCTCTTTCTCTTAGGTGGAGTGTTTATAGATTTTATTTGAATTGTAGCTGTTGTGAGATCTTTATACTTCTACATGCACTCGTTGCTATACGATCTTGTATAGTTTGCAGGCTTTCTGCCACATTTTCAAAGGTCAACAAATAGTTCTCATTGGATAATATTCAATTGTTACGAGTTTCAACTGATGTTTAGTCTTGTGAAGAATAAGTCTAAATTTTTTGTCTAATGTTGATTCATCCTTTTTGTTTGGTCTCACTTTTCTTCATGATAACTGGAAAGAGTCATCCTTATATCAGTTGACTAATAAAAGTATCAGCTGATAGATTAGAGTATCAGTTGACATCTGATGTTTCAACTGAACTTATACTCAGTTGTTAGTTCCTTCTGAATTGTCGCTTCTAACTCTATCATCACGGTTGGTTAGTTCTCTTAACTGTCTTGCAACTGTGGCTTTCCTCTTCTCATAAATGGTCAGTTGTTCTAGACTAGTTATGGCTTGAACTTGATCTAATATCTTTAGTTCTTGAGTTTTCAATTATTGGTAATGTGTCAACCTAACTATTATAACTTTTTAAACCTATACAAGATTGATGTTGGCGAGAACGGGTTTGAGCCTACTTTCATGGGCAGTGGCTTTGATTGATGTCGATCTAGTTATTTCAATTAAGTTAATTATTTTCTTAGATTTAGTTGAGTTATTTTAGGATAAGTTATTTATTTCCTAGTTTGATTTGATTTAATTTCGTTTAGGAAAGATATCTTTAAGATATTGTTTTGGGGTATTTAAATCCCCATGATGATTAACTTTTCATTAAGGAATAAAATTATTATTTTGGGAGCATTTATTCGCTTGGGCACATCTTGTACGTGATTAGGGTTCTGCTTCTATCAATTAGTCCAACCTGTTGGATCCCGTTCTCGCCAAAATATCGATCAATTTAGAATTCGACCAAGAGACGAGGGAGAAATTGGTAGGGATTACGGTTAAAATCGCCTCCCTATCTATTTTGTTTATTCAATCGCAGCATAAAGGTTCCGCAACGCGACTCATGATGACTACCAAGGAGTCCGCAACGACGGATGCGGAGAGCGCACGCGCTGGAGGCGCATTGGGCCCTTGAGGTGCAGCGCAGGCTGTGGGAGCTTCGGGTATGAGCAGCACGTTGGGCGCCGGAGGCTCTGCCAAGGCTGGAAGCGCGAAAGCGCTAAGGGCCTGGGTGCTGGTAAGGAGGAGACGGGGGTGCAACAGTCGTCAACGCAGGTGCAGAAGCCGCGTCAGAAGCGCAGGCTGCCAGGGAAACATCAGTGATAATCATACGTGGGGCGCAAGAAACTGCGCGTGCATAAAGGACGTCCTACGCATGTGTGGCGTGAGGGACGGCAGGTGCATGGGTGCTGCAAGCGGCGGAGAAGCGACGTGTGCTCCAAGTACGAGTAGAGCAACAATGACAGGTGCTCGCGGCGTGGGTTGTGAACATCGGGGCACAGGTAGCGCAGATCTAAGAGAGCACGAATGTCTAGGCTGGAGTCTCAACGACTGGGCGCGGCTGTTGGTGAGTTGGAGGACGGTCAGACACTGGGTGCTAGAGCTGCACCGGGGATAAAATATGCAGGGGGGATGGTCGGGGGATTGACCACAGAGGGCACGCCAGGAGGAGAATTACTGTTAGGTATTAATGTAGAAATCCCACCTTAATTTGATGTTTTGATGTGTCAAAACTATATACCAAAGTCTAGGCCTTAGAGTTATTACCTCATGTAATCCTTGTATAGGATGATAGAGTTGTTAATAGTCTAGGAAGAAGGAAACCATCAAAACTGTGGAAAAGTTTTGAAGAAGACGCCATTCAGACGAGATAATTGTTGAACATACAAGACGAAGACAAGCAGAGCAGAGCAAAGGTCACAAAAACTGTGCAGACAGTTTGTTCTGTCAAGGCTTGGATACTCAAGAAAACTGTGGACATAGTTTTCACATAGAAACTGTTGAGAGGCGCTTACAGTTTCAGACCAAGACAGTTTCGCTTCAAGGAATGCGTACATAGCAAGATGTCGAACAAGTCGCAGAAGAACTTCAAGGAAGTCAATGATAAAAGACAGACAGATACTCAGCTGCGGCTGGCGTACAACGTCGTTCAGCGTCTGACACAACAAGTACAAACTGCTCAGAAAAGCAAGACGTTGTAGCAGAAAAAGTAGAGAGGCAAACGACTTTTTCAGAGAAGGATGGATTATGATTGGACATCCTTCTCAATGTCTCTACCGACTATTTTCTGGTTTCCCACTTATAAATAGCAGGAACAACAGAGCAAAAAAACTTTTGCATATTTGAATCTCAACACATTTATTCTTGCATAGCTGTAGAAATTAGCGCTCAAAGCATTTAACGCTCTCAAGCAAGAAGGCATTAACTCCGTGTTCATTTATTGAACACGAGGCATTTACTGCTCAGAGAGTCCTTCGAGATTCACCGTGTGACCTTGGGTACATGAGGATTGAGTCAGCTGACTTAATCTACTTTCTTGGTGTTCTTACTTTTCGAGTAAGAACACAGCAGCCTGCTCTTGCAAAGGAAGATAAGGTTATTACGGGCAACTGCCAAACTGTGTGCGTTCTGGGAAGAACTAAACCATCCAACCTACCGGAGAAAGAAAAGGGAGGTTTGTCCTCAGTCTAACTTTGAGTCGGTCCACAGAGAAGACGCAGATCCTTCGACGGACTAAAGAAGGAGTGAAGTACAACTGCCTGGGCGAGTGATCCATTGTGTTGTGGACGGAGGCTTCTACAACAACTGGCTATCGACCGTGAGGATTGTATCTTCATAAGTTAGTGAATTACCGGATCAGATGTCCGAAGAGTGAACGTAGGACTTAAGGCTCCGAACCACTATAAATATCCTGTGTCATTTACAGCTTTACTTATTTTACGCACTTTACAATTTTCAATTATATCTTGGGACCTTCAACACTTATCCTGTAAGTGTTGAAGTGTATAAACTGTTAACTGCTCATACCTGTAAAACTGTTAACCTAATCTGCTGGCTAACATAATCTTTGTTTCTAAAACTGCTAAACAAAAATTGTGTTGATTAGAAACTGAACTGCTCATAATTAGAGTGTATTTAAATGTCTTAATACTTCCGCTGCACATTATACGTACTCTGATCTGGGACCAACAAGTGGTATCAGCACAGCTCGGTCTTTCTAGACTGTCCTGTTTTGAGTCGTTTAAGACTGGATTCGTACTTCCTTACACTCCAACTGTTTGTTTAGTATGATTAGCGAGCAGATAATTTTCAGATAATGATGAGTTATCCAAGTCTTCCCAAGTACAATCCAGAGAAGTTCGAAGTATGGAAGAAGAGGTGTCTCATTTAGCTGAGAGCTCAACATCCAGAGATCGATGAGGTTCTAAAGAATGGACCTCTGAAGATCCATATTCCTAAAGTCAATCTCGTCGTAGGATATGCTCCAGGCGGCATTGAAATGATAGACAAACCTATGGAGGACTGGACACTTGAGGACAAGAAACGCCATCAGGTTGATCTCATCGCGCAGGAAATGATTATACAATCCCTCCCACATTCTCTCATAGACGCAACCGTGGAGAATAACACGGCCAAGACACTATGGGATTGGATCAATGACCTCATGAAAGAAACAGAGGCGATGAAGCGCAACAAGAAGCAGGTCGTCGTGGAGAGATACGAATCCTTCCAGATGCTACCTGGTGAGACAATCAAGTCGATGGAAGCAAGGTTCAATACCAGCGTCAACGAAATGAAGAGTCTTGGAAGAGAAGAGAAGGTGGCCGATATGAATGCCAAAATTCTTTCAAGACTGCCGAAAGAAATTGGTTCATCAAAACCACCATTTTAAAGACATTGGATCTCTCTAAGATGACCACCAAAGAACTGTTTGCCGAACTTCAAGCCGATGAATGGGATATCCTGATGGTGAACTGAAATGAAGTTGTTAGAACCCCAAATTCAGCAGATGGCGACGCAACTATTTTCTTGAAGAGAGACTTTCAAAGGCGTTCAAAAAGGCCAGTTCACTTTGAGAAAACTGCCTGTCAATCCTCACAAACGAAGGACATCTCCAGCACAGTTCAGAAGAAAGAAACTGAAATGTCTGTTGCCAAACTGGAAGAATAGTTAAGGAACTTGATGATCACTGTAAAATCTACAGATTAATTATAGCAACAGTGGCAAATAAATTTGTAAACCCTAAGGTTATCGAATCCAGAGGAATTGTGTGGGGAAAATATCCTATGTACTAATTATTGTTCTAAAATCTATTGTTTGAGTGAACAGAAAATCAGGGTTTTGTTTGGAAAATAAAGATGACAATGCTGAAAATTAAAGAGGTTTTGAAATCAAATTTAAAAGAACACAGATTCTAGGGAAGAATTCTTATTATGAATAACATGTAAGAATCAATTAATTTAACAAGTGGAATACTGCAACAATGCTATATTTCTTTGTTTGGCAAATATAACCTAGATTACTAATTAGTGACTATCTACGCTCGGTCTCAAGTACACCAAATTAGTCAATCTGATAAGCAAATCAGTTCAATTCCAACAGTCTAGTACATCTGTTTGGATAGTGTAGATTGTATAATGCATTCCTAATCCTACTATCAATATTCACCTCTCGGTCCTTCTATCAATAGCTAGACATCTAAATTAATCATCACCTCTCGGTCCTTGAATTAAATTAGAATTAGAAAATAATCACAGGAATCATGAACCTAATTAATTAATCCTAACATGCATCCATAATAATATCAAACCCTAGAACCCGATAGGGTTTCTAGCCACTCATCGCAGATAGAAATCCAAAAGAAAACATATTAAATTGCATAAACATAAAGAACTTACAAGCAAAATAAAGGGTTTCGTGTTTCCCAAGTCTCCAAACTCTAAAAACAAAATTGTAGAATGGAAAATATGAGAGCTGCCTCAAAAAGTCGAATTTAGTTAGGTATTTATAGGGGTGGATGCGTATCCTATCAAATCTAGGGCTAAATATATGAATAAATCCGATTTTCATCAAATCTCCCGCATCAGCAGACTCGCGTCGATCGTTGCTGATTGGCGTCGATCGACGTGGTTTCATCTTTGGCGTCGATCGATGTGGATTCACGTCGATCGACGTGGTCTCTCGCCCCTTCTGCGCGGTCTCATGGTTTTGGCCATAACTTCCTCTCCCGAACTCTGATTGACCCGATTCTAGTTGCGTTGGAGAGCTAACTCAAAGCTTCATCCATTGCCATGCGCCAGTAGCCTGAATTCCTCTTGTGGAAGAAATCTTCACTGCTACTCTTACACGTCACTGCTTTCGGAATGGTTTTCAAGTGAATTTGGCCTATAACCAGTAGAAACACACCAAAGTACGCATAATACCACCCAATATAGACTCATGCATAAAATATATATATAAACTCAATAAAACTACATAAAATAGTAGAAAATAATATAGATAAGCGAGTAAAAATAATAAGCTTATCAAACCCCCCAAACTTGAACGTTTGATTGTCCTCAATCAATAGGCAAGAAAGAAATCAAAAGATCATGCGATTAAAGTGCAATGCCTCAAAAGATTCATCATAGTCAATAATAAAAAATCCACTACACACAAGCAATTTGAAAGAGGCAGAAAATTCATCAACAGTGGAAGAACTCACAAGAAGTTTATCGCTCAACTCTCAAGTGTTTAAGGTAGAGACGAAAGCACTCAACAACATGTATGAAGAAAGTTCTACCATAGGCTTGCAAATTTTCTAATATCTCCACTGCTAGAATGCGCACACAAGTTTAGAATAAAAAAGGACTTTCATTTGGTTGTAATGTAGGCTTTTTCTGATAAGGTAGGGAAATATGGTCAAGTGACTAGAATCCATTAAGTGGCCAACTCAACAAACTAAAACCACTCTCAATCATCATCCACCTCATCTCCTCAAATATATCAACAAATACACAACTTTTTTTTTTCTAGCTCATTTTGAATCTCTTATGCTCTTTACATAATTTTTTTGTAGTCTTATCTTTTCAGAGAGCTTATGAGAATTCTAATTATTTCTTTGAGCTTCTTTTCACACATCTTTTCACCACTAATTTATATTTTCTTATCTCCATCTCACAATCATTCCACCCCATATACCACAACTCAAGACATGAGCGAAACCAATACTTCTTCTTAATCTCATAGACAAGGAAAGAAAAATTTTGTATAGGCTCAAAAGTAGCTAACTAGGGAAAATTTAATGTGAATGGACAGTGTTTAGGGAATTGGGCTATCAAAGATGGCCTAAGATCATTTCCTAAACTTGTGCACACTATGCAGTCTCAACACAAAAAAAAGGCAAGTTCTAGAGAAATAAAAACACACATGTGAATCTCACATCAAACGAAATAAGGGCTCAAAATTCTCACACAAGGGTTCAAAATTTTCTTCCACAGTCAATTTCAAATCAGCTCAATCAGCATGCAAGCACAAGTGTCGAATCAATCCTATCATGCGATATTCTACATTCATAGGCATCTAACCACAATCACAATCAATTCAAACTCAACCCTCAACCAATTCTAATCTCACAATCTCATTCAGGTTATTTCAAAACTCAAAAATTTTCCCCACAAAATAGAATAAAATTAAAATTTAGGGCAAAAATTAAATACGGAAAGCAGAATAAATAAAAGATAGAACGTTCCATCTTTTGTCCACATACCCCCAAACTTATTTCCAACTCAAAGAGTGGAATAAGTTTGAAAATCAGACAAAAGAGGGAACGATACCTAGTAGTTGATCTCAGACATCAACTTCTTATCCACCTGAGTCTTCAAACATCGCGCGACATGGAATAATTGCTGCTCGCACTTCGCGTCAATTGACGTGAATCCTTCTTGCGACCCTCTCCTTGGATCAAGTGTATCCAGTCGGCCGGCCGCTCGGCGTCGATCCGATCTCCAATTTTTTTTAATTAAACTGCAAAATAACTAATAACGCAAAAATAATAGAAATTCGAAATAAAAAAATGAAAATTACAAAGGAAATATGGAAAAGGTTGGGTTACCTCCCAACAAGTGCTTGATTTAACGTTGCAGCTCGACGATACCTCAAATCACCGCCATGGAGGTCGGGTCCAGACTCGCCGGCCTTTGGCATCCACCATGTAAACCTTACGGTCTTTGACAATGGTGGTGAGCTCAGAAAAAGGTGGTGTAGTTGACACTTTCACCCTTTTGTTTCCTCTCTCCCACTCAATGGCAACTGCTTCTTCCTCTTCAGATTCATCTCCTTCTTCAGTAGTGGAGACCCTATTGCACTCCGCTTTCTTCTTGCTCTTGTCGATCAAAAAGGTGATTCTCTCATCGTTTGCTCGGAGTGTGATCTCGCCGCCTCGACAGTCAATAAGAGCGGTGCTAGTGTCGAGAAACTCATGCCCCAATATCATGGGCATGTTCTCGTCCTCCTTCATCTCGTGCACCGCAAAATCTGTAGGAAAAATGAGATGGCCCACACGAATGAGCACATCCTCTAGTATACCTTTCGGGAGGGACACAGACCGGTCCGCCATCTGTAGGGTGATCGTCGTGGGCCTCATCTCTCCGATGTTGAGACGTTTGTAAATGGAGTACGACATCAGGTTGATACTGGCCCCAGGATCACATAGTACTCTCTCGAACGTGTGTCCTCCAATCTCAACCGGAATAGAGAAGCATACAGGATCGCTTCTCTTGATGGGCACCTGCTTTTGAAGTAGCAGGTTGTACTGCTCGTGGATCTTCACCGTCTCCTTCTCTATGAATTGCTTCCTTCCACTCATCAATTTCCGGAGGTACTTCATGTACCCCAGAATCTGCTTCAGTGCTTCGATCAGCGGATGTTGATGCTGACCTTCTTCAGATTCTCCACAAATCTAGAGAACTTCTCGTCCTCTTTCTGCTTCGTGAACCTCTGTGGGAATGGCAAGGGGGTTGATCTTCAGACTGCTTCAGCTTTGCACCTGGAACAGACTTCGGCGTCGATCGATGTAGGGTGGTGTCGATCGATGGGGCTTTCTCTTCTGCGTCAATCGATGCGAATGGTGCATCGATCGACGTGGATCCCTGTCCTGTGCGGTTTTTCTTCTTTTTGTCTCCAAAATTGTTCACAGCCGTCTCGGGACCCTTGTAGCTCGTCCCAGACCTCAGAGTAATAGCATTCACTCGCTTTTCCTTTGCGGGGTTCACCTCTGTCGTACTCGGAAGCTGTCCAGGCTTGTGTTGGTTGCCGAGTGTGGTGGCAATCTGGCTCAATTGTGTGTCCATCATCTGAAGGTGTTTCGTCATCAGCTGCATGTGGTTGGCCATCCCCTTCACTTCGGTTTCTACTTTCCCAAACCGGCTATCCGAGCTCTTGATGAACTTCTCGAGTGTCTCTTCCAGCACTGATTTCTTCATTTCCACGATCTCTCCTCCTGTACCTACATCAAAACCAGGCGGAGGGTGTTCTGCAGCAGAAGGGTTAGAATAAGAAAAACCAGGGTGAGATCGCCCATGGTTGTAATGATACCCCTGATTGCCTCGGTAGTTATTGTGATAACCACCACCAATGTAGTTCACCTCCATCCCGGCAGTTCTAAACGAACTGCTTGTACCCCGATTGATGTAGTCGGCCTCCACCGGAACAATAGCCATGCTTGGCTGTATAACTGTTGCAGCTTGTGTTGTGCCCAATTTTTCAATCTCTTCCCGGAGCTTTTTCACCTCAGCAACCACATCAATTTCTGGCTTGGCTTCCATAGCTTTGACCGTAATCTGTCTCTCAGTTGGCCATTGGTGGCTATTCAGCGCCATGTCCGCCAGCAACCTCATGCTTTCTGCACCACTGTTCTTCATCAGTATCCCTCCAGCAGATGCATCAACCAATTCCTTCATGTGAGGATTCAAACCCTCATAGAAATGGCACACTTGCATCTCCAAATCGATGCCATGGCCAGGACAGAGTTGTAGAAGCTCTTTGTATCTCTTCCAGGCCTCGTAGAGTGACTCATCATACATATGCTTGAAAGTAGTAATGGCAGCTTTCCTCTTAAGCAGCAGGCTCGGTGGGAAGTAGTTGGTAAGGAACTCTGCTCGAAGCTCCTCCCATGTCCCGATTTGACTCTTATCCAGTCCAGCAAACCAAGACTGTGCCTTATATCTGAGTGAGAACGAGAACAGTCTCATTCTGATTACATCTTGGGTTACTCCATTCCGCTTCACAGTGTTACACACCTCAATGAATTGGTTGAGGTGGGTATAAGGATCTTCTACAGCTCTCCCCACAAATTGATTTTGCTGCACCATCTGGATAAGGCCCGTGTGCAGCTCAAAGTTGTTGGCATCGATGCCAACTCTGAATCCAACCTCCGCTTGCTGTGGAAGAAATCGATCTAAGATGGATCTTTGCGGGATCACAACTTGCCTGTTGTTCAACTCTGCTAGTCTTGCAGCTTGCTCTGCCTGAGTAGCCTGGGCTGCTTGTAGTTGTGCTCTCAGTTGTTGTACTTCATTCATAAATTGCCTCTCCTCCTCGGGAGTCATATTTTGCAGAGGTGCTTCAGGATTCTCAGCCATCTCTCATTGTTTTTCTTTTCCTTTCTTTTTGATTTTCCTGCAGGTTGCTTCAATTTCAGGGACAAAGGCCTCGAGTGTTTTTCCTTTGGCTCGCGTGTTCATGCTCCTGCACAGAAAATAGGTAAATATAAGTTCGATGTTGATCGACGTTGATGTCACGTTGATCGATGCAAGAAAGTGGTCGGCGTCGATCGACGTATGGTGTCCGTCGATCGACGCAGCAAAGTGATCGACGTCGATTGACGCTAAGGGGCGAATGCAGACACGAAAACTCACACACGCACACGTACAGAAAAATAAAACTCAATCTAGCAAATCCTAGAACGAACTAGTAACAAGATAAAATCTAACAATTCCCCGGCAACGGCGCCAATTTGATCACTGTAAAATCTACAGATTAATTATAGCAACAGTGGCAAATAAATTTGTAAACCCTAAGGTTATTGAATCAGGGGAATTGTGTGGGGAGAATATCCTATGTACTAATTATTGTTCTAAAATCTATTGTTTGAGCGAATAGAAAATCAGAGTTTTGTTTGGAAAATAAAGATGACAATGCTTAAAAATAAAGAGGTGGGGAGAATATCCTATGTACTAATTATTGTTTAAAATCTATTGTTTGAGCGAATAGAAAATCAGAGTTTTGTTTGGAAAATAAAGATGACAATGCTTAAAAATAAAGAGGTTTTGAAATCAAATTTAAAAGAACACAGATTCTAGGGAAGAATTATTATTATGAATAACATGTAGGAATCAATTAATTTAACAGGTGGAATACTGCAACAATGCTATATTTCCTTGTTTGGCAAATATAACCTAGATTACTAATTAGTGACTATCTCCGCTCGGTCTCAAGTAAACCAAATTAGCCAATCTGATAAGCAAAATCAGTTCAATTCCTACAGTCTAGTACATTTGTTTGGATAGTGTAGATTGTATCATGCATTCCTAATCCCACTATCAATATTCACCTCTCGGTCCTTCTATCAATAGCTAGACATCTAAATTAATTGTCACCTCTCGGTCCTTGAATTAAATTACAGGAATCATGAACCTAATTAATTAATCCTAACATGCATCCATAATAATATCAAACCCTAGAACCCGATAGGGTTTCTAGCCACTCATCGCAGATAGAAATCCAACAGAAAACATATTAAATTGCATAAATATAAAGAACTTACAAGCAAAATAAAGGGTTTCGTGTTTTCCAAGTCTCCAAACTCTAAAAACAAAATTGTAGAATGGAAAATATGAGAGCTGCCTCAAAAGGTCGAATTTAGTTAGGTATTTATAGAGGTGGATGTGTATCCTATCAAATCTAGGGCTAAAGATATGAATAAATCCGATTTTCATCAAATTTCCCGCATCAGCAGACTCGCGCCGATTGTTGCTGATTGGCGTCGATCGACGTGGCTTCATCTTCGGCATCGATTGATGTGGATTCACGTTGATCGATGTGGTCTCTCGCCCCTTCTGCTCGGTCTCATGGTTTTGGCCATAACTTCCTCTCCCGAACTCCGATTGACCCGATTCCAGTTGCGTTGGAGAGCTAACTCAAATCTTCATCCATTGCCATGCACCAATAGCCCAAATTCCTCTTGTGGAAGAAATCTTCACTGCTACTCTTACACATCACTGCTTTCGGAACGATTTTCAAGTGAATTTGGCCTATAACCTGTAGAAACACACCAAAGTACGCATAATACCACCCAATATAGAGTCATGCATAAAATATATATATATAAACTCAATAAAACTAAATAAAATAGTAGAAAATAATATAGACAAGCTAGTAAAAATAATGAGCTTATCACCTGACCATACTCCTCGAGAAAGCAAAAGGAAAAGAAAAGGAAGCTCAGTCCAGTGAGCAAAGATTCACCAAGAGAGAGCCGCGCACATGCTACGAGTGCAACTCTCTAGATCACCTAAAGTATGAATGCCCTCAAGTCTCTCAGGAGGAGAGAGACAGATTGAAGAAGATGTTTGAAAGAAGAGCATCCAAAGTTGTTGCCCAAGCAATGCTCACAAGAACCAAAGTGTCAGACGTACCAGACCATGATGATTTTTACTACACGTCTGAAGATGAAAATGATGAGGAAGCATTTCTTGGTTTCATGGCAGCCATTGATGGAGACGTTACCGATGACGAGGAAAGCGCTTTAAATTATGAAATACTTGTAACAACTAATTTGCCCTCATCTAGTGTATCTTTATGCTTTGATGTCAATTCTGAAACATGTCACTCAAGCTCAGAGGACATTTCACTTGAGAAAATTATTAAAGAATTTGAGAAATTTCATGAAATTAAGGATACATTAATTAGTGAAAATGCCTCTCTAAAATCAGAAATTTTAGTTTTGACCAATGAAGTTGAAAGAACGAGGTCACTTAGTGAGGAACTAAATTATTTAAGAAAATAAGATGTTGAAATTTTCAAAGATTTTGAAAATGTGTCAAACGAACGTGATTCTCTAAAGAAACTTGAGCCTGTTAAGTGTGATTGTTTTTTAAAAGGAGCTCAAGAACTTTGAATGAGATTTTGAGTGTTGAAAGACCTCCATCCGATAAATTCGGACTTGGATTTATGGAATGTCATAATGAAAAGGAAGTCTTGAGCAATCACAAATCCATTTCAAGAACTTAGAAAACTCATTTAGGCTTTGTCAAAGCGAAACTCGGTTCAGGTATTATGTTGGAAAAAGGTAAGGTAAATTTCAAGAAGCCAGTAAATCAGAATGTCAAGACAAATGCTGGTCAAAAATTGACCCAAAACTAGCATCTCAACTGAATGCTAACACAATTAGAAACTGTATAAGCAAACTGTCGAGAAGAAACTGACCTTCCTTCGAAACTGGATAAGTGTAATGTTCCCTATGCAAGGAATCTAGTTTTACCAACAAGAACGACTAAGCGACATGATAATATTGCAACGAAGTCGGTTCGACAATCGAAAATTAATCTGAGAAGTTAAGATAGAACTTCGGTTCATCATACTTACTATCCGAGTAGGAGGAACACCTATTCGATGCCAGAGTCTAGACAGTTTTATACTCAAAAGACTGTGATTGCTACTCACCCGAGAACAGTTTCTCGAGACTCTTCCCAGAATAATCGCTTCAGGAAGAGTTCACACATCACATTTTTACACAACATGCATTCAACCAGCACACACCTTGTTAGAAGAAAGGCTGATCAAACACAAAAGAGTAATTTAGTTTCACGAACTGTAAGAGTGAAACAAGTGTGGGTACTAAAAGGTTGGATCCACATGACTGACCTTGCAGGACCCGAAAAGATACGGGGACCTAAATAAATTTTTTGTGTTGAAGGGTACGAGTCCGCTGAAGAAGGCAAAGACCTGGATATTGGACAGCGGATGCTCGACTCACATGACAGGTTAAAAGGAACTGATCAAGAACCTTGAAATATACGAAGGAGTAACAGTCAGCTTTGGAAACAAGGCAAAGGGACAAGTGATTGGAAATGGATGCGTGAAGCATAATGGAATTATCATTTAGGACGTATCCTTGGTCACTAATCTGAAGCATAATCTTCTTAGCATAAGCCAGTTGAGTGAGAGTGGCTATGTAGTCAGCTTTGAAGAATCTGAATGTCACATAATAGACAAAGTGACTCACAAGACCATAATTAGAGGAATCAGGAGAGAAGGCATCTATATTGTAGATTGGTCTAGTGGAGAAAAGGGAACATGCCTCATAGCTCTCAGCTCTTCAGAAGCAACAAACTGGCTATGGCACAAGAGATTAAGCCATTTGAACTTCAACTCAATCCGACATCTAGCGAAGCATAATCTAGTTGAAGGACTACCACAGAAGATGTTCCAGAAAGAAGGAATATGTAAAATATGTCAGTTCGGAAAACAAACGAAAGTCTCCTTCAAGATCAGACCAGTCACAGCGAGCGCAGAGAGGATCTTGGAACTGATCCACATGGATTTGTTTGGTCCAGTCACCCCACCCACAATTGGAAAACGAAGATATACATTAGTGGTTGTTGACGACTACTCAAGATATACATGGGTGGTGCTGCTCAAATCCAAGGATGAAGTCAAAATTCTTCTACCAGAACTGATCAACCGTCTTCAGAATGACAAAGGAGTGAAAGTTAAGAGGATAAGATCAGACAACAGGACAGAATTTTGCAACGGACCTCTAATGGACTTCTGTGCTGAGATCGGAATTGGACATGAGAAGTCTGCCCCAAGAACTCCTCAACAAAATGGTCTTGCTGAGCGAAGAAACAGAACACTCAAAGAACCAGTGAAAACCATGATGACCGAAACAGACATTGGAAAAGAATTTTGGGGAGAAGCCTTGATGACAGCCTGCTACACACAGAACAGAAGTGCATTCAACACGCGGCTGCACAAGACTCCCTACAAGATCTACAATGATCGTAAGCCTTCGATAGCTCATCTTCGTGCTTTTGGTTCTCCATGTTATATTCACAATAATGGGAAGTTTAAGTTGAATACCTTCAGTCCTAAGGTTGATGAAGGAGTGTTCCTAGGGTATGGGGATCCTTCATATAAGGGATATAGGGTATTCAACAAGACAACCCAGCTTGTGGAAATAACATGTCATGTTATTTTTTATGAAGCTACTTTAGTGCGCAGGGCACTTCAAGAACTGAGTCTGGAGAATGATAAGATCAAGGATGTCAATGAGGACCATAAAAATTATCTTGATCATAATCAGACAGTTCATCTGACTAGATCTATGAATGATAACTCTGAGACTCCGGTTGCCTCGGCTGAACCCCAAGCAGTCGAGAGGGCCGATGATGCAAATGTCATCGCTGAGGCCTTAAAGATCATAAACATAGAAGATCCAGATGAAAAGAAGCCCCCTGAAGCACAAAGAACGGTTTTGTCATGAGAAGACAAAAATCACTAAGGATTCCTATGAGTCAGTCTGACGAAGGGATTTTCATAAGTCAGAAGAAGTATACTCAAGACCTGATCAACAAATTTTGTCATGAGATGACAAAATCACTAAGGATTCCTATGAGCACCAGTTCTCATATCACTCTCGATGAAGAAGGAGAACCTATCAACCCAACAGCTTATGGAGGAATAATTGGGTCTCTACTGCATCTAACTACCAGCCGATCAGATATATCTTATCCCGTGGGAGTATGTGCAAGATTCCAGGTGAGTCCGAAGAAGTCTCACATGGATGCGGCAAAGAGGATCGTGCAATACCTTAAGAGTACAGAGTCTCTAGGTATCTAGTATCCCAAAAATGATGGAATCATATTAAATGGATTCTCTAATTCAGATTTTGGAGGATGCAGAATCAACAGAAAGAGCACAAGTGGAACGTGTCAGTTTTTAGGACATAAACTGATCAGCTGGTTTAGCAAGAAACAACATTCCGTGGCTACATCGACCACTGAGGCGGAGTATGTAGCAGCAGCCTGTTGTTGTGCTCAAGTGCTTTGGATAAAGCAGCAACTTAAGGATTATGGAATAGACACTGGATATATTCCCATCTACTGTGATAACAATAACGCAGTTTCTATTTCAAAGAATCCAGTTCTACATTCCAGGACGAAGCACATCGACATTCGTCATCACTTCATTCGAGATCATGTTGAAAAGGAAGATGTCTCGGTGGAATATATTAGAACTAAAGACCAACTAGCGGACATCTTTACCAAACCGCTACCTGAGGCTCGTTTCAAAGAGCTATGCATCAAACTAGGTCTTCTAGAGTTTGATGAAGTCTCTCAAGAGAAGGAGATGACAATTAATTGATTCAGGATTGTCAAACTATACATGGTTGAAATAGTGATTAAGTCAATTACAGTTTGTCGATATTTGTAGCTTGTTGAAGACAAGAAAAATAAGAGTTCTTTCATTAATCTGAAAATGAGGAGACAAGTCATTCATACATCCAGAGAAATCAGCTACTTTCTATATTATAAAGAAGAGGATACATTGTCATAGAAAGATACATGGAGTTCACATCTACGGGAAATAGGAGGAAGCACATTTTGAAGGATAAAAGTCGATGTCAATCAGTCTTGTCCCATCCTCCGTGAGGAGAGGGAGCCGCTTTTCAATGAGCCAGCCCAGTTGCATGCCGTGTGGGATGGTAATCTCAGGAAGATTTTTAATGCAGTTATCAGGCGGTCGAAGATGAAAGCAGCCCAATCTACGTCAGCCTGGTCCTCAAATGCCATCATAGCTTTCCATACCAACGGTGAAAAGTCTATATCCTGAGGAGGGTTGCAGACTATCATCTGGTTAAGTATGTCAAAAGTAGTCTGATAACGTGGATGGAGAAAATTGCTAGTCACTGTCGGATGGAAACCGACCTCTGCTACCCTCCACCGTTGTCATGCTGACCACTCAGGCCCTATGACATACTTGAGATAGTCCTTAACAGGGATGCCTCCTCGTTTAAGGCCAAACACAAGAGCAAGATAGTCAACAGTCAAATGGAACTCCTCATCATTGAGATTGAAGTAAATCTCATTCTCCGTGACTGTGGGGTTGTAGACAAGCACCTTCAATAAATCTCTATGGAAGGAACAAGGTTCCTTACCCACAAAGGATTCAAGATGGTTGGCCTCCAATTTTCCCAGTACTTCTTTAAAGATGGCTGGAGTACTCCAGTTCTGTTGCCAGAATCCACCATAATCCAGGATCTTGTTCCGGTGGATAGAGATTTTCGCAATATCATTCACCATCTCAGGAGGATCCATTTTCCTGGAAGATATTACAAAGAAGCAAAGAGACTTGTACAAACATGAAGTGATAAGTATTACTTCATGTCAAGAGTACTTATTGGAGATTTTGCGCAAGGATCGATGAATCAGAATTAAATGCTATGCATCTCATTACTCCAGAATAGACGTAACAACAAAGACTACAAGAAGCTAAAGGAGTAGACTTGCAAGAAATTTGTCCTGGGTTGTACGAATACGATTTCAAGGCTACATATTTTATCTCTAAAGAAGGAAGTTTAGATTCTGCGAATTTCAAAAGTTTAAATCACATACAAGTGCATAATGTGTACAACTAGGGAAACTGTACTATCATACTCTGTATCTCAAGACTGAAAAGATAAAGCATCTTCATTTCATCAACCAGAGGTACATTACTGTTAGGTATCACTGTTGTAATCCCACCTTAATTTGATGTTTTGATGTGTCAAAACTATATACCAAAGTCTAGGCTTTAGAGTATTACCTCATGTAATCCTTGTATAGGATAATCTAGTTGTAATAGTCTAGGAAGGAGGATGTCATCAAAACTATGGAACAATTTTGATGAAGACATCATTCTGACGGGACAACTATCGAGCATACAAACGAAGATAAGCAGAGCAGATCAAAGTTACAAAAACTGCGCAGACGTTTTTTCCTGCCAAAGTCTGAATACTCAAAGAAAGTTGTTGAGAGGCGCTCACAATTTCAGCTCAAGATAGTTCCACTTCTAAGAATGCGTACGAGGCTAGTGTCGAGCAGTCGTAGAAGATTCTTGAGGAAGTCAATAAGAAAAAACAGACACTACTCAGTTGCGACTGGTGTACAACGTTGTTTGCATGTTTGACACATCAAGTACAAGCTGCTTTGAAAAGTAGGTCGATGCAGCAGAGATATCAGAGGAGAAAGCGACCTTTAACAGAGAAAAATGGACTATGATTGGACATTCTTCTCTATGTCTCTACCGGCTATTTTCTGGGTCTTCACCTATAAATAGCAGGAACTACAGAGACGTAAAACCTTTGCAAAAATCTTGTGCCAAACCTTTGTACAATCTCGCACATTTGAATCTCCGACACACCAACCTCTCCATAGAAGTTAAAGCTCAAGGCATTAAACACTTTTAAGTGAGAAGGCATTAATATCGTGGCTCATTTATTGAAAACGAACATTCATTGCTTATAGAATCTTTGGAGATTCACCGTGTTACCCTGGGTACACGAGGATTAAGTCAGCCGACTTAATCTACCTATTTGGTGTTCTTATTATTTGAATAAGAACATAGAAGCCTGCTCTTGCAAAGGAAGAGTAGGTTATTACGAGCAACTGCCAAACTGTGAAAGTTCTGGGAAGAACTCAACCATCCAACCTACTGAAGGAGGAAAAGGGAGGTTTGTCCTCAGTCCAACTTCGAGCCGGTCCACAGAGAAGACGCAGAGCCTTCGACGGACTGAAGAAAGAGTGAAGTACAACTACCTGGGCGAGTGATCCTTTGTGCTGTGGACGGAGGTCTCTACAACAACTGGCTATAGATCGTGAGGAGTGTATTTTCATTACTTAGTGAATTATTGGATCTGATATCCGAAGAGTGGACTTAGGACTTAAGGCTCCGAACCATTATAAAATATCCTGTGTCATTTACAGTTTTCTTTCCTTACGCACTTTACAGTTTTTCTAGCATATATTGAAACCTTCAACACTTGTCTCATAAGTGTTGAAGTGCATAAACTGTTAACTGCTTACATCTGCAAAACTTTTAAAACCATCTGCTAACAAACGTGAATAGTATTGCTAAAACTGCTAAGTAAAATTGTGTCCAAAGTTAGTTGAACTGTCTAAGTTAGAGTGCGAATTAAAATTTAATACTTCCGCTGTATATTACACGTACTCTGATCTGGGACCAACATGTGGTATCATCGCAGGTCGGTCTTTCTAGACTATCCTGTTTTGAGTCTTTTAAGACCGGATCCGTACTTCCTTACACTCTAACCGTTTGTTTAAGTGTGATTAGCGTGCAGATAATCCTTAGCGCATAATGATGAATTATTCAAGCCTTACCAAGTACAATCCAGAAAAGTTCGAAGTATGGAAGAAAAGATGCCTCATTCAGTTAAGAGCTCAACATCCAGAGATGGATGAGGTTCTAACGAATGGACCTCTAAAAATCCAGATGCCAAAAGCCGTCCTCGCCACAGGAGATGCTCCAGGTGGCATTGAAATGATAAATAAACCTATGGAGGACTGGACACATGAGGACAGGAAACGCCACCAGGTTGATCACATCGCGCAAGAGATGATTATGCAATCCCTTCCAGATTCTCTCATGGATGCAACCGTGGAGTACAACACGGCCAAGGCACTCTGGGATTGGATCAACGACCTCACAAAGGAGACTAAGGCGATGAAGCGCAACAAGAAGCAGGTTGTTGTGGAAAAATATGAATCTTTCCAGATGCTAAGTAAAAATGTGTCCATAGTTAGCTGAACTGTCTAAGTTAGAGTGCGAATTAACATTTCATACTTCCGCTGCATATTACACGTACTCCGATCTGGGACCAACAATTACTGAAACAAAAAATTCTACAAAGTACAAAACAAATGAAGTATCATTCCTAGTTAATGAGAGGGACGAGGTCTTGGGGGATGGAAGTCAGAATCCCTTAGGTTGGTTGGGCCTTGCGTGAGGGATGTGAATTTCTACTCCAGAAGCCAGCTCAGTTGCATCCCATAAGGAATTGGAACGTCTGGGAGAAGATCCAAAGAATCCCGCACCAGTTTGAAGATGAATGAAGCCCAATCAACTTCCCTTTCATCTTCAAAGGCCATCATTCCCTTCCAGAAAGCCAGAGAAAAGTCAAGATCCAACAGAGGATTGCCGATGATCATATGGTTGATGATGTTGAAAACCACTCTATATCTAGGCATCAACCAATATGTCAAGGCCCTTGGGTGGAAATCAACATCAGCCTCCCTCCATCTGCACCAGGCAGACCAATCCGGCGTTGTCACACCTTCGAAATAGTTCTCAACTGGAGTGCAAATTCGGGGGATCCCAAAGTCCTTAGAAAAGGAATCAGGAGTCCAGCAAACCAGTTGGCCATTGACGACGCCAATGATTTCACCCTCTTCTGAGACGAGGCTGGAGTAGGCAAACGTCCTCAGGACATCTTTTTGAAATTTATGTGGCCTTAGGCTCACAAACTTATCCAGACCGTTGGCTCGTAAACCCTCATCACTTCGTCATGCACCTGAGGTTCAGACACATACTCAACCAACAGACTAACCCTATTGAAGATCTTGTTACGATCAATAGAGATGGTCTTTGCAGAAAATATGGTTGTGAATTGGGAACAGTGGGGTCAATTTAGAAGGATATGGAAAGTGACGACGATGATATCTTCGTGAAGAGATATTTATGGGAGTGATCGAGTGATGTTCAAGATGATACCCTTCCATTTAAATGCAGGGAACAACACTCCAAGAAGTCACAACGCTTTGTGTCTAGATTCAGAATCTGAAGAGTCGTGAATTGAATATCCGACAACTGTCGTATGCAAATACAATCTCGATGTTTGATGGGCTAGATTGACGGTAACCTGCATATGTCATCCAGTGTCTGAGGATCTCAATACCATTCCAATAGTTCGAACTGTTGAAGATCCAAAGAAACCAAAGAAGACAGGCACCTCCGCTCAAAAGTCTGAACAAAGGTGAAACAGAAGAAAAAGGAAACAAACAAATATCAATTCTGAAGATGACTTACAGCAAGATAACCAACCAGTTGCTAAACAGCTCCGATGTCAGAAGAAAAAGAAGACAAATCAAGATACGCCAATCCAATCAGTTGCCAAGAAATTGCAACTCGATGCTACGCTTGAAGGGGCAGGTCAATCCTCCAATCCATCCGAGACAGTTCTAAACCCGAAACTCGTATGCCCTGTAGGAGTGGACTTCTCACCATCCTCTAGTTCTAAGCAAACCACGTCTCGTAGACAAGTATAGCAGGAGGATGACCAAACCACCTCCAAAGATTTCAACAAGGTAACATAAAATGCGAATGGACCCCTCTTGGATTAAGGAGGAACTGATCACCTTGATTCTCATCAAGAGACTACCTAAAGCGAAGTAGCATCACATTTAGAAACCATCAGAAGTAACATAATTGAGTATCAAGCTATCATTGAGCGACTAAGAGTCCAACGTCAACAGATAGAAACAAAGGAACAAGTGTTCGCAACACGACTCTCTCAGCTTCAACTTGAAGAACAAGCAGCAGCAGCTAAACTCTAAAGAAAGCAAGAGGAAGAAGCTGCTGAGCTGAAACGTAAGCAAGAAGCAGAGGCAGCAGCAGAACTCAAGAGAAAACTAGAGGAAGAAGTTGCTGAGCTCAAGTTGTTGGGATTGTATATAGAAATCATAAATGATTAAGTGTTTGTATGCATGCCTTCATTTATGTGTTGCATCAACAATTCTCGCTATCTGATAAATGTGAATGTATAACGAACTATAATATCCTTTTATCTCGTAGATAAGGAAGACCATATGGTGTGTAGGAGATCACAGAGGATCATATGGTTCATTTGACCTAGCGAGATATAAACAGTATAACAGCTGAAACAGTCCCTAGATAGGCTGTTGGTTTAAGCTGGGACACATCGATTCATAAGTGGGCTTATCCTAGCTACTTGATGTGTCGGTACATGTTTATGTATTGATGGGATCAATAGTGGGATGTGCCATTCTCATTGTCATATGAGTGAGCCAGATCCCTAATATACTTCCTATGATCTTAAACCTTACTGAAGGATAAGGGGCACACACGGATTGACCACACTTTGATCTGCTATGGTGGCGAGTCTTACATGTACTCTTATACCTGCACTTTGGGTATTGGCAATTTGTGTGGGGTCTGCTTCGGCTGGATGTACAGGTAAGCATATCCGTTTCAGGATGGTGACATTCCCTGATGAACTCACAAGGTTCTTTATGCTAAGTCCTGCAGGCTGAATGATGTGTTCAAGCATAAGAGAAAAGGAGTGAGTGGTATTAGTCAGGAAATAAGAAATTAATTAATTGTGGTTGATTGTCATAAACCAAATTAATTAATGAATGTCAAAAACCTTAAATATGTGGATCATGTTAGTTTAATGCAACCCGTTCCTAATAACGTGATAATAAAGGGGCGAGTCAGCATTGTTACCGTGGTGAAGGTTTAAACAATGTTTTATTAATTAATTATGTTCTGGGTTGAACAAGGAAGGATTAATTAATAAAGAGGGCCCACTTTATTATTTGCATTTGATCCCTGGTCTGGCCCACACACTGCTCAAGCCCATTAGGGTTAGGGTTTCTTAAAACCCTAACACTATATAAAGGATTTCTCTCTTAGATCAGATGTAACCACTAAAGTATACTTTTGATATTCAAATCAGAATATTGAGTAAGGTTGAGAGAGAGATCGGCGATCAGGAGGAGGATTTTTCTGATCAAATCCTCCGACTTCTTGATTCAACTTGGTAGATAATCCTCACCAGATTTCCAAGGAGCAAGGGAACAGATCAGAAGATCAGATCTGTAGGAACACAATCAAAGAAGGGTTCCATTCCGCTTCAGATCTAACTTCATCGTTCATCCTCCGACCTAGATCTGTAGATCAAACGATTGAAGATCAGGTAATTTCTTGAATCCACCTTATGCAATTAATTATTGTAGAAGCATGAATAGGGTGGCATGGTTTATTTAATTGAATTTGTTTTTGATATCCTAAGAACGGTCCTGCGAATAAAATAACAACTCATGTTGTTAGTCGTAGACTCGAATCCTACACAAGCGACTAGAGGCAGAAGCTGATGAGGTAAAGAGATCAGAGGAAGAAGCTGCAATTGCTGAAGCACTTCGAAAGGAAGCAGAAGCTGCTGCTGAAAAGGCTAAACATGAAACAGCAGCAGCCGCAGCTAAACAAAAGGAGGAAGAGGCAGCAACGAGCCGAGCTCCCCCTCCACCTGAGACTTCCACTGCTACCTCTCAGAGTCAAACCCATGAAGACTCTAGAGCATTAGCCCTAGTTGAAGGAATCGTGTCTCCAGATCCTATTTCTGTCGCTACAAACCTTCTACCCTATAATGCTATGAGACAAGAGTTAGATCATCGAATGGATCATCAAATGGCTCTTATGTTTGATATTGTCAAAAAGGGGGAAGAGAGAAGGGATGAGTCGTTGAAGCTGCAGCTGATTTTAATAGATCGTAAGCGAGAAGAGGAACAGAGAAAGCGAGAAGAGGAACAGAGAAGACGAGATGAGGAATACAGAAAGCAGGAAGAAGAGCGCAGGAAGCGGGATGAAGATATTACAATGAAGCTGGAAGCACTAATAGCTTCCAAAGAGCAAGATAAGAAATACCTCTCAGAAGTAACCGCAGTCCTCAAGGCGCAAGCTGGTTTGTTTTCCATATCTGCCGCGACTTCCTCGAAGCCAAAAGACGCAGATTCCTCGAATCAAGAAAGGGAGAAGGACAAGAATCAAGACAAGTAAGCAAAGGTCATGGATGTTTTTCTTTTGTATGAGTTTTGAGTGTCTTTTATTACTGCAGTTTTAAAACTTTTCATGTACTTGTAATCGATCATATCTAGTGAAAAGTGAAAAACTGTTGGTTTGAAGACAACTGCTCATTGTCTCTTACCTTGATTCTTGACTGGCTGAATTCACATTTTCCAGTTTGATCAACCATCCTTCTTCTCTTATCGCTCTAAACTGATTGATTCTAATCAAGAATTATTATTCCATTAAGGGGGAATATCATTTAGAGTAGGTCGAGTGTAGAAGAAGCACAGTTCTGAGCAGTGTTAGATAGAAATATTTGTAAACTCAGATCAACTGTATCTTCTCGTCGACTTAGATAGATTTAGAGGTATGGTTTTGACAACATCAAAAAGGGGGAAATTGTTAGGTATTAATGTAGAAATCCCACCTTAATTTGATGTTTTGATGTCTCAAAACTATATATCAAAGTCTAGGCCTTAGAGTTATTACCTCATCTAATCCTTGTATAGGATGATCGAGTTGTAATAGTCTAGGAAGAAGGAAACCATCAAAACTGTGGAACAGTTTTGAAGAAGACGCCATTCAGACAAGATAACTATCGAACATACAAGACAAAGACAAGCAGAGCAGAGCAAAGGTCACAAAAACTGCGCAGACAGTTTGTCATGTCAAGGCTTGGATACTCAAGAAAACTATGGACATAGTCTTCACATAGAAACTGTTGAGATGCGCTCACAGTTTCAGACCAAGACAATTTCGCGTCAAGGAATGTGTACATAGCAAGATGTCAAACAAGTCGCATAAGAACTTCAATGAAGTCAATGATAAAAGACAGACAGATACTCAGCTGCTACTGACGTACAACGTTGTTCGGCGTCTGACACAACAAGTACAAACTGCTCAGAAAAGCAGGACGCTGTAGCATAAAAAGTAGAGAGGCAAGCGACTTTCCAGAGAATGATGGACTATGATTGGACATCCTTCTCAATGTCTCTACCGACTATTTTCTGGTTTCCCACCTATAAATAGTAGGAACAACAGAGACAGAAAAACCTTTGCATCTTTGAATCTCGACACATTTGTTCTTGCCTATCTACAGAAATTAGCGCTCAAAGCATTTAACGCTCTCAAGCAAGAAGGCATTAACTCCGTGGTTCATTTATTGAACACGAGGCATTTACTGTCAGAGAGTCCTTTGAGATTCATCGTGTGACCTCGGGTACACAAGGATTAAGTCAGTTGACTTAATCTACTTTCTTAGTGTTCTTACTTTTCGAGTAAGAACACAACAGCCTGCTTTTGCAAAGGAAGAAAAGGTTATTAGGGGCAACTGCCAAACAGTGTATGTTCTGGGAAGAACTCAACCATCCAACCTATCGGAGAAGGAAAATGAAGGTTTGTCCTCAGTCCAACTTCGAGACGGTCCACAGAGAAGACGCAGAGCCTTCGACAGACTGAAGAAGGAGTGAAGTACAACTGCCTGGGCGAGTGATTGATTGTGCTGTGGACGGAGGTTTCTACAGCAACTGGCTATAGATCGTGAGGATTGTATCTTCATAAGTTGGTGAGTTACCGGATCAGATATCCGAAGAGTGGATGTAGGACTTAAGGCTCCGAACCACTATAAATATCCTATGTCGTTTACAACTTTACTTACTTTACGCACTTTACAGTTTTCAATTATATCTTGGAACCTTCAACACTTATCCTGTAAGTGTTGAAGTGTATAAACTGTTAATTGCTCGTACCTGTAAAACTGTTAACCTAACCTGCTGCTTAACATAAACTGTGTTTCTAAAACTGCTAAACAAAAACTATGTTGATTAGAAACTGAACTGCTCATAATTAGAGTGTATTTAACTGTCTTAATACTTCCGTTGCACATTATACGTACTCTGATCTGGGACCAATAATTACAGAAGCAAAAGAACTCACTGGAAACTTCAGAGGAGTCACCATCTTTTACTAGTTTCATGAGTTGGTTGAAGAGATTGTTTCATTGGCCCGACTTCAACCTTGAGGACAAGGTTGTTTTGAAGGGGGATGGAATTGATATGAAGCAAAATTGTGTGCTAAATTCGAAAAAAAAGTTTTCGATCCTTGTTGGCGAGAACGGGCTTGAGCCTACTTTCGTGGGCAGTGGCTTTGATTGATGTTGATCTAGTTATTTTAATTAAGTTAAGTATTTTCTTATATTTAGTTGAGTTATTTATTTCCTAGTTTGATTTGATTTAATTTCGTTTAGGAAATATATTGCTGGGATACTATTATGGGTATTTAAATCCCCATTATGATTAACTTTTCATTAAGGAATAAAATTATTATCTTGGGAGCGTTTTTTCGCTTGGGCATGTCTTATACGTGATTAGGGTTCTGCTTCTATCAAATATATGCAAGATTTACAATAAATTCTAATATATGTTCTACTCTCATCAGCTTTGTGAGGAAGATAGTAGATTAATAGTTTTCGAAAATCTTCAAAACTACGTATAACTAACTCATAACACTATTAAAACTATATAATTTTATTATATTGTGAAATGAAAAAATGGTGGAGTATTATAAATTTACTGACTTGAAAATTAGTTTAATTATCAATTTAACAACTATATTATTAAATAAATAAAATCTAATATTGAGTACATTTTTCACTCTATTCCAATTATATAATTTCATATTATTTTGTATATATATTCATAGGTTACAAGTAAGTGAAGTCATTTTGTTTGAGTTATAATGTTATTTAAACTAATAATTCTCCCTTTAAGATGTGATTTTACTTTTCCAAGAAATTCAAATCATTTATTTATTTAGTTTGAGAAGGAGAATGACATTGTATCATTATTTCAAAACTGTAAACTTTTAAAAATATATATATTTACTTATTCTTTTCGACGATAAGTATAAGTAAATTTAATTGACTAAATTGGAATCAAACATGACTTTTATTATATACATTTTAAAAGTTTTAGATATAATTAGCAAGTAATTGACTGAATCAGAATAATACATAGTTAAAAAATTATAGATATAATTTGGCCTTGCAACTTGCAAGGCACGTACAAATGGGCCTATATTTGGGCCTGGTTCCGAGCGGATGAAGAAAAAAAAAAGAAAACTTGTTTGGTAGCAGCTGAAATCCACCAGTCCGCGCACAATTCGATTAGATTTTTTTGGCATCTCGATCCCCTCCTGCAATCTCCCAAGCGATATTAATTTTTTGCGGAAACCCTAAATCCTCAATTCGGAACCTAAATCCCATTTCGGAGAAATGAAGCGATCAGCCGACGATGTTGTTGATAAGCTGGACGGGCTGAAGAAGCCTGTATTTCTCACGAAAGAGGAGCGGCAGAAGCTCGCCCTTCAACGCCGCCAGGAGGAAGTGGCGCAGCAGAAGCGCCACGCTGAGCTTATTCTACAAGCTAACCACGACCACGACTCCAAGCCGCCTGCCTCCTCCGCTGATAGAGACCGAGACCGAGACCGAGACCGCGAGCGTGACCGAGACCGTGACCGCGATCGCGACGGGGATCGTCGGAACCGGGAGCGCGAGAGGGAGAGAGAACGAGACCGGGAGCGGGACTCAGAACGGCGGAACCGCGAGAGAGAACGTGAGGACGAGCAGAAGGCGCGGGAGCGCGCCCGCGTGGAGAAATTGGCTGAGAGGGAGCGGGATATTGAGCTTGCTGCTATCAAAGAGCAGTATTTAGGGTCTAAAAAACCTAAAAAGAGGGTTATTAAGCCTAGTGAGAAGTTCAGGTTTTCTTTCGATTGGGAGAACACCGAGGATACTTCGCGAGATATGAATTCTCTCTACCAGAATCCACACGAGGCTCGCCTTTTATTCGGCCGCGGATTTCGGGCAGGGATGGACCGAAGGGAACAAAAGAAGTTGGCCGCCAAGAACGAGAAGGATCTCCGGGATGAGATTCGCAAGAAGGATGGCACCGAGGAGACTCGGGAGGAAGCTGCTGCACAGAAGAAGAAGGAGCAGGCTGCGGATATGTATGATACGTTTGATATGAGGGTAGACCGCCATTGGTCCGACAAGAAGCTCGAGGAAATGACTGAGAGAGATTGGAGGATTTTCAGGGAAGACTTTAACATTTCTTACAAGGGTTCTAGGATTCCTCGGCCTATGAGGAGCTGGACGGAGAGCAAGTTGGGTCCCGAGCTGCTGAAGGCAGTCGAGAGGGCTGGATACAAGACCCCATCACCCATTCAGATGGCTGCCATTCCGCTGGGCCTGCAGCAGCGAGATGTTATTGGGATTGCTGAGACTGGTTCAGGTAAAACTGCTGCTTTTGTTCTTCCTATGTTGACGTACATAACTAGACTTCCTCCAATAAGTGAGGATAATGAGGCTGAGGGCCCTTATGCTGTTGTGATGGCACCAACAAGAGAGCTTGCGCAGCAAATTGAGGATGAGACCGTGAAATTTGCTCACTACTTGGGAATTAAGGTCGTTTCTATAGTTGGTGGTCAATCCATAGAAGAACAAGGCTTTAGGATTAGGCAGGGTTGTGAAGTTGTGATTGCTACACCAGGGCGTCTTCTTGATTGTTTGGAGAGAAGATACGCAGTCCTGAACCAGTGTAATTATGTGGTCCTTGATGAGGCCGACCGAATGATTGATATGGGTTTTGAGCCACAAGTTGTTGGTGTACTGGATGCTATGCCTTCAAGTAACATGAAACCGGAGAATGAGGATGAAGAGCTTGACGATAAAAAGATTTACCGGACCACTTACATGTTTAGCGCCACCATGCCACCTGCTGTGGAGCGGCTCGCTAGGAAGTACTTGAGAAATCCAGTTGTTGTCAATATTGGCACTGCAGGAAAGGCAACTGACCTTATTACTCAACATGTTATGATGATGAAGGAGAATGATAAAATGGATAGACTGAGAAGATTACTTGATGAGCTCGGGGATAAGACAGCTATTGTTTTCGTTAACACAAAAAAGGTTGCTGATAATGTCGCTAAGAATTTAGACAAGGATGGTTACCGGGTCACCACATTGCATGGTGGAAAATCTCAAGACCAGAGAGAAATAAGCCTTGAAGGTTTTAGGACCAAGAGATATACTGTTTTGGTTGCAACAGATGTGGCCGGACGTGGTATTGACATACCTGATGTGGCCCATGTCATAAACTATGACATGCCTGGTAATATTGAAGCTTACACTCATCGAATCGGAAGGACGGGTCGTGCTGGAAAGACTGGTGTGGCTACAACATTCTTGACTATGCACGACACGGAAGTCTTCTATGATCTCAAGCAAATGCTTATTCAGAGCAACAGTCCTGTCCCGCCAGAGCTTGCGAGACATGAGGCTTCTAAGTTTAAGCCTGGTTCAATCCCCGACAGACCTCCCAGGCGAAATGACACCGTGTTTGCTCATTGAATTCAAGTACCTTTCTAGATCATATTATTTTCATTCTATCTGAATTACCTTAGTTTACCAATCATGTCTCTGATTTGTTGCTGAAAAACATGTAACTTAACCTGCTCTTATTTCTGTTTTGTTTGTCTGTCACGTTTTAGATGGTTCACTTACTAAACCTTTTATATGTTAACGTGTTTATGGTAGTAATTATAGCGAAGTACAGAAATGATAAAATCTAGAATGATTTATTTTGTTCTACTTTGGAGTATAGGTGGGAGTAAGTATGGATTTTTGATGTGTTGTTTTCTGATGCCTTGGAATGAAATGGTTACTAACAGGAACTTGTAGCACCCCCTTCTTTCAAAGGCAAACTGAAAGTTAAGCAGTGGATATCATAGTGTGTATGATGAATGAGAACAACTGTCAGTCTTGTCTATAATCCTTGAGCTCCGGTGAGAGTTTTAGCTTCGTGCTGTAGTGTTTGAGAGCCGTTGTTGGGTAGATTTCTGGCTTTTAGTCTAGCACTAGCATCATTTTGAACTAAATTAAATTTGGCTAGCAATTGTAATAAAGTTATGTTAGTTGCTGTTGAGATTTTTTATTTGTCCATCATCATATTTTACTCATGAAATTTGATGAGATGCTTCTTAACCTTAACCATATGCTTTGACAGTTTTTAGATAACAGTTTAACAATCCGTTATATGAGCTGCTCTTTATATTTCTGTATGGAAATTTGATGGTGGGCCATTTTGAATTCTTGAAATTCTCGACTTATTCCATCTATATTAGCTAAAAGTAAAACCCATGATACTTGATTTGTTTACATAAAAAACTTCCACGAGTAGGATGTATCTTTAAATTAGATCTGGTGTCGTACAAATAAACTGTCTACCAAATTTAAAAAATTATAGTTGCGGGAGAATTTATTGAACAAGATCTAGTTCAAAGTAAATCGAAAGTTGGTATTCCTTTTTTGGTTTTAGGCATGCGATTACAATTCCATTGCTAGTTTATAGTGATATTATACCTCGTGTTCAATGTGTCTAAATTGTGATTGAATATTAAAAATAAATAGATAATTTATTATGTTGGATTTTTTAATCGCTCGTGTGATTTTTAAGGGTACATTAAGAAAAAAAATATTAAGGTTAATTGCAAAATTACAAGGTTGATTTAAAAAAACCTTTGAATTAAAAAATACATCATCTGCAAATCAAAAAATTACTACCACATCAACCACAATAGTTGACGTGCCAGAATTTTTACAGCGTTAAATGGATTATTATGAAATTACATAGCATGACAAACTATATGACACGATCTCATAAATTTTGTAAAATATCTTATAAGGAAAGGGATAATCTACCATTATAAGGTATGCAAAATATTTCTTACTACTATTTTATGATTGTGAAAGCGTTTTTGCCTTTTTATTTTTTATTTTTTTTATTTTTTTAAGTGTCCCTTTGTTTTACATACCAATTTTGTAAGAGAACGTGATATCTAATAATGTAAAATACGTATCAGATTTGTATTTTGTTTGAGTATGTCTAAATCGATTATTCTTTTAAAACAGAATATACCTCAAAGATAAACAAAAAAATACACCCAAGTGATAAAAGAGAGTACAAAACTCAATAATACAAATATGAATTTTGAGTATTTTTATTTATATAAATAAGAATTGTGAACTCAAATTAGTTAAATTAATTCACAAGGTAATAAAAAGGACAAGATAAATATAACCATAAAATATTTATACTATCTCTTAATTAAAATAAAGGGCATAATTGAAATTGTGAATACAAGTTAATAATTTTAAAAGCTTCAATTGAGTTGTTTTTTAAATTATTTTAAGATTAGTTAATTTTTTTCTAGGAAAACATTTGAAAGAATTATATTTTTTTAAGATGAAATTGAACCTATCCCTTTATTTATGTTTAATCGCACTCAAAACTATGTATTGTTTTTCTCAAAAACTATGTATTGTTTATTGTGTTTTTGAGCTAGTCTAACTCGTAGCTAGAGAGTTCCCCTTCATTGTTTAAAACACAAGTAATTAAAACGTATTTTATGCTTCCAATCAATTATGTGTTCAATTTTTTTAAAGAAAGTCCGTGTTCAAATTATGTCAAGATCATTAAAATAAAATTAAAATCAATGTATTCTATAAAAAAATGTGTGTTATCACCAATAGACAAGCATATAGACTACGCGTAAATTGTAAATGATACTCACTCGTCCTACCCGAATTGTTATATTTACTAAATTGGGCGTACCAACTGAACTGTTATATTTTTTGAAAATGACATTTTTTTTCGCACGCTATAATAAAATATTAATTCTATTTGTACTTACGATCTTTAATTCGTAAGTACTAAATAAAAACAATTTTCATAAGTAAAGATATTAAAAATTTATGCTATAATAACCAAAATATATTATAATCTATAAGATACTCCCTCCGTCCCACTTCAATTGTCCGCCTTTCCTTTTTTGTCCGTCCAATTTAATTGTCCACTTACCTAAAAAGGAAAATTAACACACACTCACTAATAAAATACTAATTTCCTCTATCTCTTGCAATATTGGTTATTGTGCCCACTTTCAAGTGGACTAATTTAGGGGTGTGCAGAAACCGAACCGAACCGAAAAAACCGACAAAAACCGACCAAACCGATTAAATTTGGTCGGTTCGGTTCGGTTTTCGGTTTGAATTTGTAAAAACCGATTTCTTATCGGTCGGTTTTCGGTTCCAGAAATTTTACCCGATAAACCGACCGACCGACCGATAAGAAATTAAGTAAAATAAATAAATAAATAAATAATATATATAATATTTTAATTATTTCTAAAATACTAAAATCCTAAATTTCTTATTCAGTATTCTATCTCAAGTTCTCAACTCAATTCTTCTACTACTCACGTTGTGAACCCTAGTTCCTAAAATCCCAACACCCGATTCTCCCATTGCCGATGGCCCTCACCCTGCCGCTCGCCGTTGCCGGCACCCGTAGATTGAAGCAACTTCTTTGAGCGAGCTCTTGCAGCTGATTCATGATTTTTTTTTTCTTTATTTATTGTTTGTTTATGCTGGGGAACACGAACAGGAAAAACGAACAAGAAAGTTGCGCAGTCATGGTTTTGGAGTCTTGAAGATTAATTTCAGAGAGAGAGAAGGCAATTTTGTTTCTCAGATTTGGAAATGTTGGGTTTGACGAAAACTATGAGTGAGTGACTAAATACTGCTTGCTGCTCCTCTGCTCGGCTCGCTGCTTGCTTGTCGGCGAGGAAATGTCGGCTCGCTGCTCCCCCTCTTGCCGGTCCCCTGCTCGGCGGTCCCCCTCTCAACTGCTCCTCTGCTCGGCTCGCTGCTCGGTCCCCTGCTTTTGTATTTTTTTTTTTAAATGCTAGCAGGCTTATCGATTGAAACCGAACCGATAAGAACCGACCGATATTATCGGTTCGGTTGAAAATACTTATCGGTCGGTTTCTCTTAGCGGTTCGGTCGAATCGGTTGTGCAATTTTCGGTCGGTTTTCAACCGAACCGACTGATTGCACATCCTTAGACTAATTAAAAGGGACAGAGGGAGTAATAAAATACTATATCAAAACTTGCAATTTTAATCTTAAAAGTATTCAAATTTATCATGGAGTATTTATTCATTTATTCTAAGCAAATAATACGGTGCCAGAGGAAAGAAGGGCAAAATGGGCAGGAATCTTTTTATTTTGGCGGGCGGCGGTAGGATTTTGGCGGTAAAATAAGTTAGGAGGACACGCGTCGCGCAGACATTGGTGGATGATGTGCGGATGTCGGCTATGGTGCATGGTGATGGGGTTGGCATGGGCATCCTATGATATGCGTTTTCCCGCGCGGGCAGAAGTATCAGCAGGCCGTTAGCTAAATACCAATTTCTTTTCATCTCTGTTAGCTTCTTCACTAGGGTTCCTTAGCCTCGCTGATTTTCTGTACTAAATTTGTTTCCGTAAAATTCTGGCGCTCTGTGGATTGAGTAGATCGGAGATCTGAAGCGTATGGCTGAGCTGAAGAAAATTTCGAGCCCTAATCGCGAGGGAGATGCTGGTGGAACCACCATTGAAGCTCGATTTGCTAATTTCTGCAAGGTCTTTGTTTTTATTCTCACCCCCTCTTGGTCTAAGATCCCAAACTTCGTATTTCTTCATTGATTTTTCCGTTTGCTGCTGGAATTCATCTTTATTGGCGGTAATGTGTGTTTGCGTGTCTCTTCCAGTGTCCTGGCGTGAACTGTTTCCCCCCTCACACCCCCAGTGTCCTTTAATTTTAGGAATTGTGTGAGAATTAGTTCCTCTGTTTGGTAAAGATTACAATTTTAGCTGACAGAATGATTTTCACATACATTTTTTTGGGGATGATTCAGGTTTTTGTAGTTTTGGTTGTGGGATTAGTTGGGGAATCATTTATATTTAGGTTGATAAAGGTTATCACTTATCATGTTTTGTAGATTTTGATACTCGTTTCTTGGCTGTCTTGTTAACTGTTGGTTTGCTTCTGGCCCTACCTCCTAATCAGAATGAGCTACCATTAGACGATGACAACATTTTGGTGCAAGCGACAAAGCTGTTTGATCAAAGCAAGAATCTTCTGTTAGCTAATGTATCTGCCATTGGAACTGGGACGGTGTGTAAACCTTTTTTTTTTCTTAATAATAAATTTGCTTCTCTTTTTGCTAGATTTGGTAAATTTAGTTGGCTCCTATTCTTGATCTGACACACGTCATTATTTTCTACTAAGCTGTTAACTTATTATGTGCTCAGCTGGATGAAGCAGAACGGTATTGGTTTGCATTTGTTCTATACTCAGTTAGAAGACTCAGTGAAAATGCTGGACCCACCGAGAAGGGTCTCAATATATGCCAGATCTTGAGAGCAGCAAGGCTTAAGTATTTTCTTTTGTCTGAAACACTGTGTCATTTGATTGTTTATTAGGAAAATTGTATTCGTTGGTCATCGGGGACTTTGTCATTTTGCTTTGCAGCATTGTTGATTTTTATAAAGAACTCTATCAATTTCTGATCAAGGCTGGATCAATTTTGAGCGGCCTTTATGGTGAGGGTTGGGAGAAGAGGCTTGAGGTAGTTAATGATCTGGGAGTATCTTGCATTCTAGCAGGATTTTTCTTATCATTTTTTCTTTTGACAGTGGTTGTGCCTTATAACTTTTTGTCACCACAGGCAAAGGAATCGCACACGAACTTTGTGCACTTAACCCTCTTGAGCAAGTGAGTATGCATTATGTTCTCTTTCTCTGTTGCCATGCTAGCACTTTTTGTAAATTCTAGCTTTAATCAATCAACTCAACCTTTTCCATAATTGAGGCATTAGTTTTTGGTGATTTGATTTTTGTGATAGTCAGCTATTCATGTGCTCATGCTGTTTATGCTTTGCAAAATCATTGAAGTTGCATTTTAACTAACTCTCCTAACTTCTGGAAATATGATTATCAGCTGCGATTCTCTGCTTTTAAGAGAACTAATTGTCAACTTTAATTTCTTCAAAAGATAGAAGATTAGTTCTTGCTGCTGTCTTCATGACTATCTTTGAATACTGTCACATGTTTTCATCAATAACAGAGTTTATTTCTCTGTGACTAATTCTGTTCCATAAAAAAAATCAGCAGTTGCTTTGAGGGCAGAGCTATTAGTCTGGCTTGCAGTTTTTGTTTGATGGTTATCTACATCAATCTGTAGTGTTTGTATTTAATTCATCATTATAGCTTGCCAATCACAGAGGGGGCTGAAATAGCATATACCCTTAGCCCACTCTCCAATGGCCGAGTAAATAGTCTTAGTAATTAGCTTTGTCCACTGCCAATTTGTCACAAAAATTGAAGGTTTACATGTTTATGTTATTAATATATCTTGTTGACCTTTTCGTTACAGGAAGTACCAGCGTGCATTTCAGGATCTTTTCACTATGGTTGATGCTAATGATGACAAGCAATTAATTGATGCAAATAAAGTTGGCTGTGGGTCAGATTATTACCGTTTTGGATGGTTACTCTTTCTGGCCCTTCGTGTACACGTGTTCCGCGTTTGCAAGGACTTGGTATCATGTACCCATGGCCTAGTTTCAGTCTTGGTCAGTGATTTTTAATGCTTTAATTTGTGAATAATAGAGTTTTTGTATTAAGTTGGAGTTGGAAGTATGCTATGATGGGAAGTACTATGCGATTTTTCAGAATCATGCTATTCATATAATAGACAATATCCTATATTTGTAATTCAATATTTTAATCTCATCTATATTATCAATTTCTTCTTTTTGCTCAAAAAAAAAAAAAAAAAATTCTTCTTTAATAACTTTTATTCCATGAATTTCTCTGCCTGAAGCTCCAAACTCATACAAAGTAAATATTTCTATAGATGAAAAGAGGATTCCTGGACTTTCTTAGAGTCTGTATATCAAATTAATCTGTGAACTGTTCTTAAAAGAACGACTAGGTTTTTTGATCTTCAAGTACATTTGTTTACAGGCAATACTCTTAATACATGTTCCTGCTCGCTTCAGAAATTTCAATCTTAAAGATTCTGAAGGCATAGGTAATTTTTCCTTACAGTATTTGTAGCTTTGCAAGTGAAATCTTGTGCAATATGTTTGGGCTTTGGGTTACTATGATGGTATTTATCTTTTGTCTGAAGGGTCATTCATCTTTTTCACCCTTGTCACAGTTATTAAAGGTGATAAAGTTGATCTACTAGCATCACTTTGCTGTATGTACGACACTTCAGAAGTGGTTTTGAGGCAAACATTGGAAAAAGCAAACAACTTGATAACTGATATATTGAAGAAAAACCCTTGCTTGGCCTCCGAGCACACTCCTGAGAACTTGGAAAATGTTGTTACAGGTTGGTCCAATTTTGCTGGGTTTTCGTTCTAATTTTCTCTTGTTTGACATTTTTTTGTCACCATATGTAGATGGTTTGATCTATTTCGAAGATTTGATGGATAAATCTGCTTTACAATCAAGTATGAATTTGCTGGATAAGGATTATGATTCCGCAATTCGAGACATGGACGGATTGGATGAAAGGATTTTTATAAATGAGAATGATAGTTTGCTAGTTTCAGGGAGCTCATCTGGAACAGCTTCAAGCATGAGCGGTAACGGGGCTAAGGTTGGTTTCTTGTTAAAATTTTCAGTTTTAAAATCACCGAGTCTGTTGTTACACCACTAAATGTTGCTGTATTACATTTATGTTTCAGAGGAAAATTGATATAATGTCCTCCCCAACAAAGACAATTTCAAGCCCACTGTCCCCATACCGCTCTCCAATACGTCATTCCAATGGTTTAACTGTTGGTGGCATGTCGAAGATGGCTGCTACTCCTGTCAGCACGGCAATGACAACCGCGAAATGGCTATGGACCATTATTGCTCCACTTCCATCTAAACCTTCAGCGGAGCTAGAGAGATTCTTTCAATCATGCGACAAAGATGTGACGGCTGATGTCACAAGGAGGGCTCAGATAATACTTGAAGCCATATTTCCAAGCAGTGGGCCTGGGCAAAATGCTAGCTTGATGGACAACATATGGGCTGAACAACGTCGAGTTGAAGCAATGAAGCTTTATTTCAGGGTTCTCCAAGCAATGTGCACAGCTGATTCCCAGATTTTGCATGTGAACAATTTAACTTCTTTGCTTACCAATGAGAGATTTCACAGATGTATGCTTGCATGTTCAGCTGAGCTTGTTCTAGCCACACATAAAACTGTGACAATGTTGTTTCCAACTGTGCTGGAAAAAACTGGAATAACAGCCTTCGATCTTAGTAAGGTGATAGAGAGCTTCATCAGACACGAAGAAACGCTCCCAAGGGAACTCAGGAGGCATTTAAATTCGCTTGAAGAACGACTATTAGAGAGCATGGTTTGGGAGAAGGGCTCATCAATGTACAACTCCTTGATAGTAGCAAAACCAGCCTTTTCAGGGGAAATAACTCGCCTTGGCTTGTTAGCTGAACCTATGCTGTCTTTGGATGCAATTGCAATGCACGTCAACATGTCCAATGGGGTCTTACCCCTCACACAAAAGCATGAAAAAAATGGTAAAAACTTTTGGAGTCTTATGTTGTATTGATCTTGAGAAAATATTGTTCTTTAAGACTAATTGCTGCGCAAGGTCCAGAGAATTAGTTGATGGGTCATTATGCTGTTTTGATAGGTAGATATTAACATCTTATGAAATGTATCCAGGTCAGAATGTAGATATTCGTTCACCAAAAAGAGTATGCACTGAGTACCGGAGTGTTCTAGTTGAACGGAACTCTTTCACATCACCAGTGAAAGATCGCCTTCTGGCCCTGAACAACTTGAAATCTAAGTTTCAACCTCCTATTTTGCATTCTGCATTTGCCAGGTAAATGTATTGAAGTCTTTCTAAACCAGAATGTCCGATCTAATTTTTGTTATCTATTGGCTCAAAATAACTGATCTTTGACTTATTCTCAGTCCTACAAGACCGAATCCAGGTGGTGGTGGGGAAACATGCGCAGAAACAGCTGTCAATGTTTTCTTCAGCAAGGTATCTTGTACTACTGCACCTAATCTATATTTCAAATCCAGACAGGTTCTCGTGCATGTTTGAAGTATTGTACTATTTTTTATGAAAACTTCTTTGGAGTGAAAACTCTTTAGATAAATCATGTTCTTCTTTTGTGGATAAGTTATGCTAATTTATTGTGCTCGGTCAGCTAATGGATCAGAAAGATAACACCAACTTTTCTCTGGTTTCTGTGCTGCGAACTTGTGTACAGGGTTAACATGCTCCATTGATATTTTTGTATATTCTGTCAAGAGTTCACGAAATATAATGTCGAGAAGGCATTTCAATTAGCCAATGTCTAGTTGGTGCATTGAATTACTTAAATCTACTTGAAACATTGCTGGATGGCCAATTTCTTCCATTTATGATAACTTAAAATTATTTCTGCCTTTGGTTTATGAATATAAGTTTCTCTTTTTTCACGTAAAATTTAGATTGTGAAGCTAGCTGCTGTCAGAATCAATGGGATGGTTGAAAGACTAGAGCTTTCACAGCAGATAAGAGAGAGTGTCTACTGTCTTTTCCAAAAGATTCTGGGTCAGCGGACAACTCTGTTCTTCTGCAGGCATATTGATCAAATTATCCTCTGCTGCTTCTATGGAGTTGCTAAGGTCTGCTTTTGGCCCTTCAAGGGTGATGATAGTCATCTACTCTTGCTATTACTGACATTTGGTCTTTTATGCAGATTTCGCAGCTGAACCTGACATTCAAAGAAATCATTTTTAACTATAGAAAACAACCTCACTGCAAAACCCAAGTCTTCCGGAGTGTCTATGTTGATTGGAAAACTCCGCGTAGGAATGGGGTAAGTTTCTTTTGGATTAACTCTGACTTTGAAAATATAGTGGAATGTTTAAGCAATATCTTTGTTTTGAAGCAGAAAATTGGTCCTGATCACGTCGATATCATAACATTTTACAATGAGATATTTGTTCCTGCGGTAAAACCTCTTCTGGTTGAGCTTGCTCCTGGTGGTTCAGAACCGGGTAGTTCTCATGCCTCAGAGGCCAAGAATAACAATGATGGTTAGTTTGCTTTGCAGAGTCAAATTCTTTAACCTAATTTCCTGATGGCCAGTTTGGAGTAATAAAAGGAATGAAATAAGTTGAGAAACAAATTTAATCTTTTTTTCATATTGTATTAACTTGTTCCTTGCAAATTAGGTGTATGTCCAGCATCACCCAAAACATCTCCATTTCCAAGTCTTCCAGACATGTCCCCAAAGAAAGTATCTGCAGCTCACAATGTTTATGTCTCACCATTGCGATCATCAAAGGTCTGAAAAACTTCTCAGTGCATTTGTCTCTTTACACTCCCCCCTCACCTCTCATTTTGACATATCTTGGCTTTGAAAAGATTCTGGAAAGTATGCATGTTTTTTTCTGCCATTTATATGTCTTGAACATGTGCAGTGAGCGGTATACTAAATTGTACAATTTTTCTGCCATGACAATTTGTATTGAAGTCTGTAATCACCTCTTGTTCTGATTTTTTGATGTTTTAGTCCTTTGCTTAGTCTTTCCTGTTGTGTTACTTTTCATGTCCAACTCTTTTATCCATCCAAATACAGAACTTGAGAATGATAAATTTCATGTCAAAAACTGAATTCTGCAGATGGATGCATTAATATCACATAGCTCGAAAAGCTATTATGCTTGCGTGGGAGAAAGCACTCATGCTTACCAGAGCCCTTCAAAAGACCTAACAGCCATCAATAATCGCCTGAATGGGTACTGTGGAGTTCTAAAGTGATATGTATGTCGATATTTTGAATGGAACAAGACTGATTGGTGTTTTGTCTGCAGAAGGAAGGTGAGAACCTCCATCAATTTTGAGGAAGATGCTGCGGGGTTGGTGACAGACTCGGTGGTTGCTGGCAGCCTCTACATGGAGAATGGAAAGTGTGCGCCCTCACCGCAGAAGGCTGTGAAATCGGAGCAGCCGGAATCATAGAAGTAGAGATGCTTATTGTTGTGGTTTGTAGATAGTAGCTTCTGTGTCTACTCTCCTTTCCTTAGGGGTGTGTGTGTGTGTTTTAGGTGATGTGATTGGGGGTATGATGAGCAGTGAGTTATTATGTAATGGCTGCCTCTAAACCCCTGGCTAATATTATGTGATGGATTAGCTTTTTTCTATTAAACTAGCCTTTTTTTATTTGTTATCGTTAGACGAATTTTTGTTTTCAGAAAAACTGTAAAATCTCCTCTCTCTTATTTTGACATAAGGTAGGTGGTATTACTTCAATGGGTAACTTCTCAATTTTAATTTACAATCTAATTTAAACATATAACATAAATATAATTTCTTATAAATATAATTACATTTTGTTGTAAATATATTTTTATTTTATGTGGCCATTACTTGTAAACTTTATTATTGGGCTCTATATGGCCCTATTCATATGTTCAGTTAGGGTATGTATATATTGACAGAATATGGAGAGAATATGATGACGGTTACTTTCTCTTCATCTCTGTATTCTCTCTTTTCTCTTCGTATTTTCTGCATTGAAGATTTCCACTTCTCCATTATCATAATTTACAACACGTTATCAGCACGATGTTCTAACCAATTCAAGGTTCATGTGTATATCCTTATTAGTATAGTGGTATTAGACTGGTAAATTTATTTAAGAGTTGGATTATCAGAAGCAGCCATCGCAAATTTCCGTCTAATCAGGCTTGATTCTTATCTGACTATATATCGCTATCTTTTGCTTTTAGAACCAGGCTTTTATTTAAACGAATGAGATTTTGTATTTTAGTATCTCTAATTTCTTTCAGAGGAGTTTTTACGTGGGATTCCTTGAATAATTGAATTTTCAGAATTAGGATTGATATTGCGATTTATTGGATTTTGAAGTTAGTGCACCACATTTTTTTCCGAATAAATTGGATTATGAATTCCTTTTGATTTGAGATATGTTTAGTCAATTTTTGCATTATTGTTATTGAGTATATGCATTCCAGGAGGATCTACTCTAAATTTATGATAGAATTTCGGAAATATATGCCAGCTGTTGGATGAAATAGCATTCTGCAGTCCATGATCATAGAATTAGCATATAGTTTTGCATCACATGATATTATTGAATTAGCAAGTTGAACGTAGCTTAAGAATTCATATCTGCAATCAATTTTGAGAAGGCATTCATTTCAATATATGTATGAATTTTGATATTGACATGAAATGGTAATTAAAAATGGTGGTAGGGATTATTGTTTCTAGCAAGGGTGCAACTGATTATTGATCCACATATTACCAAGGAAAAGATATTTTGTTCGTCTCTTTCTCTGTGCAGTTCGTTAATGCTCCTTACGTCACATTTGAAATATCTTATGGATTGTTATGAGAAAGATTTTGGACTTCAACAGTAAATTAAATTTTAACTATATATGTGGACATCATTTGATCAGGGATTTCAATAGTATATTTTTAATATATGTGGGGCATTGCTATTTTCTTGCTTGGAATATTTGGTATCTTGTAGACTTTTATCATAAATTCTGACCTCATCACACATGAGATTTCAATTAAGTTTGTATTACTTGTATGTGGAGCATCGAAATTTCTTCTACTTTATTTGGATCTATTATATGTATATGGGACATTGCTGTTTCTTTACTCGGATCATTTGTATCCCATCGATTATTTATTAGCACGAATTATTTGGATTATCTTATTTGCTTGGATTCTATCTTCGGGGTTATTATTTGGAAGCACCTATGCACGAGTCTCTAACCAATTGAAGGTATCGTTGGATTATCTAATCAGGGACCATATTATTTGGAAAATCGCTATTATTGAATTATTCTTACGACACAAGAATCTATAGTTTTGCCAAGGCAAAAATAGAGGATTTTGGGAAAATTGAATCTAACTAAGTCGCCGGAATATTTATTGATTGCCGGCTATTCCAATTGGGATTGAGGCAGCATTTGGTTGAAGCAAATAGATTATTAGCACGGGTTATTCTTCTTTTTGCACGGACTATGAGCATGGATTATTTTCTTGGCAATGAAGATATTTGGATTATCTCATTTTACTTTGATTATTATCTTCGGGAGTTCATCACAAATTATTTGGATCATTTACTTGATTCAGGTTATTCTTGTCTCTGGGATTATTTGCTTGGATTCGGAGTATGCTTATTTTTAGCATTAGTTGGATTATTATCTTTGGAGTTTTTATTTGGATGCAACTCGATACCGGTTATTATTGCTCAGCGAGATTATTATCAACATGGATTATCTATTGATTTGCGTATTCGGATGTTGCATAATTGATCTATCATTGGCTTCAATGGCCAGGTAACTCGTTCTATACTCAAACTCTTGCATTTATTGAAATTTAATTAAATTCTTATATTTATCCTTGTTTATTTTCTTTATCTACTGTATTTTAGAAAATATAAATAATTGTTATAATTTATCATGTTGCAATTAACATAAATTTTAATGATTCATAAGTTTTAAATTGTGGCATGAGCATTTTGATCATTTTGGGCTTATCATAATGTGTCGGATTATGAAAAGTGATATTGGCATAATATACCTCTTATCATAAGATATGTGTGGACCCGTTCATCCAACATCAGAATCACTATAAGTATTAACGGTCCTATTTAATGTCTCTACTCGATGGACTTATGCATGCTTATAGTCCATGCACAATGATATATGTGCTATACAAATATCGAGTACAAAATCTAGTTCTCAATCAATTTCTTTTAAATGGATAATGCTGGTCAATTCATATAAATTTCATGTTTGGATATTAATAACATTAAATCCGACTAACTGCATATCATCTTATATTCCCCCAAACAATTGTGCGTGATAAACATTTCCCATCTGCGAATTATTTATTTTACTGTCTAAATTTCTATCACCACCAAAACGTACCTCTATGGGCTCTCAACTCAAAATAAGAATATATGTTGAATGCAAACTCCGTCGATAATCAAAATCTAAATGCCCATATATATAAGGGGATCAATGTGTTTGGTACGTGACTGTATATATGATGAAGATCATTTCTTGGCATTAGGGGGAGATTAAAGCCCATGATTGATAGAATGCCTCATTATCTTCAATATTTAAATACACGCACTAACTAATCAGAACTGGAAGTTCAAAATAAAATTAACTTGCAATTTTTAGCCAGTAATCTGCCATAATTATTTATTATAAGGAGTGAATATACCTCATGCACCTCAAAGAAATTAAACTTTTTGATGGACCGTGTAAACTAAATTATACTCCTCAATGCCAGAAGCATGAGAGATTTATTGGTGCTGAAATTACATAACCGCGGAAATAAATTTCAATAAGGAAATAACACTCCTATAACCTCCTGAAGAGGATTGTCCTGAAGACAAGAAATCCCAATGACTAGCACGTGCATCAAATAATAATAACATTGGGATCGCGGAACAACCAAGTTATATTATTATGGGAAATGAAAGAAAAGAAAAACTTGGTTAATATTGATATTATTATGAATTTTATGTATAAAGGAGAAATATGTTATTTAATCACAATTGTCTACAACATATATGTCTCTACAATTGCTCTTATATTCCTTAGTTTACAATATGGATCCAAAGCCCAAGTGCTAGAAGCACTATAATTGACTGAAATAAAAGAAGCAATTGAGACCGAGCTTTACTCGCTAAATAAAATAAAAGTGTATACTTTATATCACATACACTGAAAATATTATCCCTGCAGGATACAAAATGGTATTTATATAAAAGAGAAATGAGATTAATGAGGTGGTGAAATATTAAGCGAGGTAAATTGCTCATGGGTTTTCGCAGAGACCCATTATTGACTTTGATCAAAAATATTCTCCTACTTTTAATGACATAATGTTCCGCAACTAAATATATGGCAGAAAATATGAAATTATACATATGCAGTTAATGAACGTCATGATTGAATTTTTGTATTGGTCATTGGACATTGGTACCTGTATGAATATCTTTAATGTATTTAGAAAGAAAATGAGAATTGCAACATGATATAATTCATTGAATCGAATCCTTCCTGTAGAAGGAATATATTGAAAACAATGTATTATGTGTACATTATTGAAAAACATAAAGAGCTTGAACAAGCTAGCTCATGCATAAAGGCGGAGTTTTAAGTAGAAGACTTGATAAGATCAAGTGCTAGTTGACCTGTAGATCAACTATCTCCCGAAGAGATTTTTATACATACCAGTCAACTTTTGTGAAAGTTCGTCCACACAATGCATATGGTCATTTGATCCAAAAGTGGATAATGACTCGTTTAGATTTAAAGAAGATAACAAAAGTATATATTGGACCAGAAGTTCCTTACTTGATTGTTATTATAACACTATTTTATCAGGCCTGATATGACATTTGGAATTACTAGTTGGTAAAGATGAAATTTTCTCTTATAAGAAGTGTCCGGAAGAGGTTAAATACATCATTTGTTGTCTTCATGGTACAAGATACTTGTACCTTATCTATCTTATAAAGAAATCAATATATGGTATTTGTAGTATACAAGTGGATGATTACTATTTCTTTGATCCCCATATTTCTGTGTCTTGACTGGTTATGTTGTTATTATTAATTGAAACAATATATTCGTGAGGTATATAAGGTTACGACAAGAGTGATATTTCTCATTATCTTTGTTAAGGATAATACAATTAATTGTGTTGCACAAACAAGTGTTGAGTATGTAAAATATTTATTATTTGCATTCTTTTACAGTGATAATCCTGTAGATTATTCACATAGACTATTCTGTATTTACATTTGAATATATATTCATAATAGATTATAGTAGGAAGATTGTTGTCTTCAGGGGGAGCGACAATCTCAAATTATCTTGAGATTTCGAAAGTTAATATTTTGGAGGAGATTAATAATCTCAAAATAGTTTTCGTGTTTAGACCCTGAAGGTCTATTCTACTCAGAAGGTTAAATAGATGTACTATTTTTCCCTTACTAAGTTTTTCCCATTGGGTTTTCTTAGTTAAAGTTTTTAACGAGGCATCTAGTGCAACACATGAATAAGCTTATGTCTTGTACTCTTTCCTCGATTGTTTTTCCCACAGGGTTTTCGGCGAGGTTTTTAACGAGGCATGAACATAACGAAGTAATGTCCAAGGGGGAGTGTTGTAAATATATTTTTATTTTATGTGGCCATTACTTGTAAACTTTATTATTGGGCTCTATATGGCCCTATTCATATGTTCAGTTAGGGTATGTATATATTGACAGAATATGGAGAGAATATGATGACGGTTACTTTCTCTTCATCTCTGTATTCTCTCTTTTCTCTTCGTATTTTCTGCATTGAAGATTTCCACTTCTCCATTATCATAATTTACAACACATTTCACAAAATATAAAAAGATATTTTTAGAAGAAAAAAAACTGACAACCAAAACAGGATCGAAATCGATTTGACACAAAATTAACTACACTTTTTTAAGGGAGTTGTTGCAAGTAATTTACTAAGTTCTCAACTCGTTAATTGCTCTATTATTGTCTCCATTATCAACAATGTACAGATTTTTTTTGTTGCAATGATGAGTTTAATTGCATTTGATATGTCTTAACAAATCATTTGTTATAGGTAATTCTATTCCAACCCCCAAAATTCTCTTCACAGTCCCCATAAATATTTAAAGCATAAATAATTATTTTTCAGACTAATTTACCCTTACATCCTTCAATTATTTAAAATGCTATTAAATTAAAGGGTAAATAGGGGAAAATACCCTAAACTATTGTCGTTTTCGGAAAAATATCCCAATCTATTTTCATTAGTTAAAAATACCTCAATCTTTATTTTTTTTATGGATAATACCTTAATCTATTAATATTTTTGAAAAAATACCCTAATCTATTATTATTAGTTAAAAATACCTTAATCTTTAATTTTATTTATGAATTATATCAAAACAAGAAAAATTATTAACTCAAACAAAGATGACGATCAAACAAACTATGTTCGTTTGTATTAAATTTAATATGCTAAATAATTAATATTTGCTATATACTCAAATGCATTTATATTTTATCTTTGTGTGAGCCAATAATATTTATCGTTTTGGTATAATTCATAAATGAAATTAAAGTTTGAGGTATTTTAAACTAATAATAATACATTGAGGTATTTTCTAATAAATGCAATAGATTCATAAACAGGAGTAAAGATTGAGGTATTTTTAACTGATGGAAATAGATTTAAGTATTTTTCCAAAAACGTCAATAGTTTAAGGTATTTTCCCCTATTTACCCTAAATTAAAATACAGCCCTTATCGTAGCTCCCATATATTTATGAATTTAAAAAAAAAATAAATATAGCTCCACTTAAATATAAATTGCAGCCAACACAATTTTTCCACTTAAATACAAATTGCAGCCAACACAATTTTACACAATTGTTGTACTCGCTGCCCACCCACATTGCCATTTTTTTAAGGATATTGATTATAATAGCATTCTTTTTTCATATATAGATAAATATATGTACGTATTCAAAAGCTTCAAGAAATAATGATCATTAACGTTTGATTATTCACTCTTTGATTTTATGTTTGTTTCATTCTGAATCAGTACTTCTATCACATTTTTGTGATGTTAATTTACTAGTTTTACAGATTTACGTAACAATTCATTCACGATATAAAATTAAATAATTAATTATTGATTTATTATGCTTATCACTATTTTTTCGTTCAAATGAAAAAGAAAAAAACAACTGAGTAGCCAATGTAAAAAATTCATGACAAATTTATTGAAGTTTAGATTTCAGGATTTTTAAAATTTAGGGGCTATACAAACGGGGATATAAATAAGGGTTTTCTGGATTTTACATAGTCCGGGATATAAATGTTTAAGAAGAATTTAGTTAATTCTTTTTTTATTTTTGGAGGCTATAAAGAAAAATTTAAGGGCTATGAATAGAATCACCCTTTGAATGTTATATTTCAATTAATTTTCACTGTTCATTGTTATATATATATATATATATATATATATATATATAGGGGAGTGATCATATGAGAACTCCCCTTACCACGTGAAAATAAGAACTAATCTCGGCCATCCAATTGGTGATCCAACGCTCAAGACTAAATAAATCTCGTCTGCATTATAGTGTAGTAAAACATGCATTAAATGGTAATTTTGTAATATTTTTTCTCTCTCTTCTAAAATCATCCTAAATCTTTAAATGATCATATCTCATTCGATTTAGATTATTTTTTAATGTATCATATATCAAATTAAAGGTAATTTAATTATCTTTGAAACGAAATCCCTATTGCATATGTTTCGATTCAAAAATCATCGTAAAAATGAAAATTAGTGATTATATGCATAATTCTCGTAACAGTACACGAATTCTTATATAATGACTGAAGTTGCACAATATAATGCATGAAGTTGTATTATATAATGCAGAATATTATAGATAAAATACAGTATATTTTTTCCATCAACAAAAAAATTAAAATTCATTATCTTTGCATAATGTAGAAAATATTATAGTTATAAAAGTTGATCATACAATACTTGTTTTTAATTATGTATTTTTTTTGTTATGTTATATAAATATATATTATTATATTATATAATGCATGTTTGTTAGGTATATAATGAATGTTTGCTAGATATATAATGCATGTCGATGTCAAAATAATGCGGTCCACGGAGTATCGGTATATCTTTAAAATGAAGTTCACATGATAGACATTCAAATATTCATTCTAACAATAATTTTAAATAGTTTGATGCACGAATAAGAATTTATATTTGACAATAATCTTTGAGAAAATTAATGATAGATATGTTTCAATCTTAAAGATTAGAGAATTCTCCTTATTTATAATTTTCCATATCAATTTTGATATGAAAATCTTATATTTAGTACATATAGTTATATTTTTCTCTCTCTTAAAATTATAAATATCATAATTCTCTTAATTTAAAATTATTTTTTAATGTACCAAAATAATACTCCATCCGTCTCATGCCAATTGGCATGTTTCTTTTCGGCACGGAAATTAAGAGTTGTGAGTGTAAAATAAGTTAGTGAGATTAATATTTTATTGTTGAGTGTGAAAAAGTTGTCATTTTTAGAAATGTGTCAATTTGGTTGGGACGCCCAATTTGGTAAGTGTGTCAATTGTAGTGGGACGGAGGGAGTATGATTTTATTATTTTTTAACTGAATCTATATTGCACATGTTTTGTGGGAGTAAATTATGTAACAAATGAAAATTATTAATCTTATGCACAAATAAAATAACTTATGTATTATAATGTAAGTAAAATAATTTTGCTCTAAGATAAAAGTAATTAATACACTATAATTTCGATTAAAAAATCATCGTAAAAATAAAAATTAGTGATTATATGCATAATTCTGGTAACAGTACACGAATTCTTATATAATGAATACAATTGCACAATATAATGCATAAAGTTATAGTATATAATGCAGAATATGATAGATAAAATGCAATATATTTTTTCCAGCAAAATCATCATTCATCATTAAATTTGTACCTGTTATGCATTATATAGTAATAACATATGCATTATAATGAAAGTACTATAATTTTTCCCTAAAATAAAAGTAATACCATATATAATGAATGAATTAATACCGTATAGTGATAGTAATATTGTTCTAAAATAAGAGTAATACCCTATTATAATGCATGAAGATGTTTGTTAGATATATAATGAATGTTAGGTATATAATGCATGTTTCCTAAGTATATAATGCATGTTTCTTATGCATATAATGCATGTTTGTAAGATATATAATGCATGTCGAGGTTGAATATGCAAACAAAATCTTAAATAAGTACAAAATGACAAAAATACCCTATAATGCAGGTTTTTTGAGATAAAATGCCCGAAAATTTTAGTAAAATCCTGAGCGTTCATTTATCAAAATTAATGACGAGGATTGGTTCTTATTTCTTATGGTAAGAGTGGTTCTCACAGGATCGCATCTCTCTCTATATATATATATATATTAAATATTGTTGTGATCAAAATAATTAGACCTCTAAAAAAAATTGAAGATGGCCAGTAACAAACCATTCGATGCATTATATAACATATAAGCTGATGGCATAGCAATATACAATTTAGATAGAAGAAAAAAAGTTATAAGAATCCAAAAACACACACATGCAAACCAACACAAATTCCCCGACACACTTTAAATTAATCGCATGATTATAACTTAATTCACCCTGTCTCCCAAATCCCATATCACCATTCACAACCATCCAAAACCGCCGGAGATACTATTTCTGGCGGCGTCCGTCGACTCCTCCACCCCGAAATACGCCCCTCCGACGTCGTACGGCACTGCTGCATCCATGCTCCGCTGCTGCTCCGTCAGCTCCAGATACCTCATGTCGTTCAGAACTCCATGCCCCATCTCCGACAGCAATGGCGGCTCCCCGGAGTAGTAGCTGCTAGTGATGTCCGGCGGAAGCGGCGGAAGCTCCGCGGCGGGGGGCTGTGGCCGATACTGATGAAACTCGTCGCCGCTACTTCCCACCTTCTGATCGTAGTAGCAATTCTCGACGTTCGAATTCGCGTAGCTCTGGTGATTCCACTTATCTCCGGTCAGCTGAAACCCGGAGAACTGACCGGAGCTGAGCTCGCCCTGCCCGAAGAACAGCTGCTGCTGCCCGGCCGGATTGTGGTCGGAGCTGTGAGAGTCGAATAGGAGCATGGAGAAGTCACTGCGCGTCTCGTCGGGGGAGATGATGGAGGTGACGGAGGAGCCAAGTGGCATGTCGGAGTAGACGAAGTTAGTGCGAGCTCGGGAACCGCGCATGGACCGCGCCGCCCTGTCGTAGGCCAATGCCGCCTCCTCCGCGGTGTCGAAGGTGCCCAGCCAGTGCCTCTCTTTGGTCGTGGGGTCCCTTATCTCGGCGGCGTACCGGCCCCAAGGCCGCCGCCTGACGCCAAGAAACCTGTTTGTGGATGAGTCGTTGGGGCTCAGCGGAGGCTGCTGACTCCCTTTTCTTTTGCTCTTCGACGGCGACGCTGCGGCGCCGGACTTGTTGATGCTATCCATTTTTCAAATAGATTGCCCTGACAATTATGACCAGTTAAGTACTTCAAGTGAGATTTCCTGACGATGAGAGAGAGAGAGAGAGAGGAGTAATTCAGAACTTCAAATTGTTGTTGATGATGATGATATGATTTGGGGAGTTTAAATAAGGAGGTGATCAATGATACAGAATAATTAATATTTAACTAGTTATTAGTAGTAGTTTGGAACATGGAGCTAATTGGATTCATCATCACATGCATTATTAGCCATATGCATGCTTTCATGCAATGTTGTAAAAATCACTAGGCGCTAGTCGGGCGGCCGAGGGGGGCCTAGCGCCTAAGCGGTCTAGGCGGGGACTAGTCGGTTTCTAGGCGGTTTACTTATTTTTATTTTTTATTTTTATATATCTCAGGTAATATATAAAAAATCTTACCAACATATTATATTTTTAAAATGCAAGTAAGATTTCAACACTTTTATATATGGCAAAAACTTGCGTTAGACAAGCCTAAACGATTTAGGCGGGTTTTATCCTACCCAAATGGTTGATCCATCCTAAATAGGGTTTATTAATCCAAATTAGGGTATATTATATAAGTTTGGGCTTGGGTTAATGGATAAAACCCGCCTAAATCGTTTAGGTCTGCCTAACCCAAGACCTTCCCTTTATATATATATCTCAAATAATATTCCTCAACAAGCATTCTCACATTTAAAGAAAAATCCCAAATAAAAGCAAATTATAAACAAAAGTTTAAATATTCCCGCAACAAATAAACATCCTCAAAATTCAAATCATTCCAAAATAAGAGCAAAGAACGAAGTCTAAATATACATGCAACAAACATTGTCACATTTAAAAATAAATAATAAATTAAAGTTTAAATGTTCCTGCAACAGACACGCCTAAGCGTTGGTGGCCGTGGGTGGAGGAGAATGGCGTGCGGCCGTGAACAGTCGTGAGTTGTGACTTGTGAATGTGAATTTTTATTTAGATTTGGGATTTGGAAATAGTGTTAAAATTAGGTTTTACACTTTTACTTTTAATTTTATGTTTTTTAAAAAAATTTAATTTGTATTTTTTTAATATTAAGATTTTAAATTCAATTTGTAGTTAAAATTTATACCAACCGATTTTTTTTCGATTAATCGCCGATTAATCCGATTAATCGCCGCCTAGCCCGATTAATCCCATCCGCCTAGTCCGATTAATCGCCGCCTAGGCACTGATTAGAAAAAATCGATTTTTTCAATAATTTCACGTTTATCGGATCGGTGGACCTCCGACTAGCGATTAATCGGCACCTAGGCGGTCCTAGGCGCCGATTTTTGCAACAGAGCTTTCATGCATTTTCTACACAAATATTGGAAATTAATTTGTGAAAATATTACTCCATTCATCCCATTAGATTAACCTCATTTTCTATTTATGTCTGTTCTATTAAGATTAGTTTTATTTTCTAAAATAAAAATTAATTTTTATATATTAATAAAATATTAATTCCACTATATTTCTTTTAAATTTGATTGTCGTGTAATCATCGTACTTGGTCAAAGTGAACTTAATAGTATGGGATGGAGGGAATAGATTATAAATCCTAAGATTTGAATGGTTTGATGAGATGGAGAAGAATGGTATGATGATGATGGGTAGATTATTAGAAGAAATTAATATGACACAAACATTATGAGATGATGTGATTTGAATGGGATTGCTTGCAATCATTGCCCTCACTTGCCTAATCATTCTTGTATGAGGTTTCCTCCTTTTCATTTTGCTCATTATCATCATCTCATTGCCTGCATCCCTACCTCTTTTCTTTCCATCTTAATTTTATTACAAATTATGATATTCTTGATCTTAGCAGCGGATCCAAAAATATTTATTAGAATTTCTTTAAATTTTTATATGACAAAAAATTATCTAATTAAATAAAAATGATATTTCATAATAATTAAAAAATTATACACTAAAATTAATCTCAGTATTATATATTAATCTAAAAGCTTACTTCTAAAATGAAAAGAGTTCCGATCTTTCTTGACTCAGGCCCTCTTTTTTTCATTCACAACCCCTCTCTTCTTTATAACTCTTTAGTGAATAGGATGATTATCTCATAAAAATATCTCGAATTAAAAAAGCTGAAGCATATATACCCAACTTACACATGCATCGATCCGCCAGTACTCACCATCACCGGTCTAATCTTTCTTCTCACATTCACGCCATGGCTAGGTACATGTAATAACTTCTAGAGAGAGAAGTAGCCATGAACCTTATCTAGATTATTTTCCTACTTAGAAGAAAATCCGCAATCTCGTATCTGAAGTTGGAAGACGACAAGTAGAAACTGGAATATGAATCTTCAATCAAACATGAGAAATGAAAAACTATCAATCTAATACGAATGGATAACTCCCATTTCAAAAAAATGCCAATGAATAATTAAAATTATGAAACTACGGCTCAGACAATCATGCATGTTTTTATACTTCTGCTTGTTTAATTTATTGATTATTTAACTTAAAAGATGCTGAATGTTGATAAATAAAATTAATTAAAATTATACTATTCGACTTTTAGTCTTAGATAGTTTCAATAATTGAATTGACAATTCTCATGATCCGAGAATTGATAATTAATGAACCTTTCTTTGTATAAAATTATTGATATCCATTTGCTAGATTAATAATATGATCCAATTCGAAACCTAACCACTTTTTTCCCTTAATAAACCTCTTGTGATTACAATAAAATAAATTTATTATTTCATATTACTAGCTACTTTATCTTATATCCCTAATTTTAATATTAACTAAAATTTATTAATATTCTAACACTACAAAAAAACTATGTGTAGTGACAATAATGTGAGTGACATTTAAATTTTTGTTGCTAAAAATGAATTTATAGTAACAACTATGCATTTTGTCACAAAAAATATAATTTGTGACAATTTTATTAGTCGTGGATATTTATTGTCATTAAAGCTAGTGGCAATAATATTTTTGTGACTAAACATATATTTATAGCAACAATAAATTCTTTAGTAACAAAAAATATGATTTGTGATAATTTTATTAGATGTGAGTATTTATTGTCACTAAAGTTAGTGACAATAATATTTTTGTGACTAAATATATATCTACTGCAACAATAAATTTTCTCGTCACAAAAAATATGATTTGTGACAATTTCATTTGTTGACAATATTTATTGTCACTAATGTTAGTAACAATAAATTATTTGTTACTAAAAACATTATTTTAGTTACAATCGATTTTTTCATCACTATTTTTTTTAATTTGTGACAATTTCACATGTTGTTAGTATTAACCATCACTAAAATCAGTGACAATAATTTTTCTTTGTTACTAAAATAACTTTATAGTGATAGTAACCAAATTTATCACAATAAATTATAAACAGTGACAATTTAATATATTATCATTGAATTCGACAATAATAATATTTTTGATGATGTTTTAACTAAATTGTATTTCATACTTTCAAATTTATGAAGTTATATATATCCTACATTATGTTCTCTAAAGTAATTTGATCCCCACCAACTTAACACCATTAATATTTCATTACATCTTTGGTTAAGACTATTATGATAAGTACTTATCTTCAACAAAATTCTAGATGTAGGAATTAAATAGCAATCGAATATCACATTATATATTTAAGTAGTTAAATTATATAAATATTTGTATATAAGTAATAAAGATTAATAAAAATTTAAATTTAATCATATTTGAAGATTTTACTACTATATTGCGAATTAATATATTTAAAGGTGATAAGATTCAAAATGTGTAATTAAATTAAAACTCAAATTGAAAAAAAAAAATTATGTAATTTAAATAAATACACGTAATTAAATTAATGTTTTTAAATTTATAATGAGTTAATTACGTATTCAAAATATTAAATAATGCGTAAATTTAAATTGTTTAGTTAAATTATAATTTTAATTATATAACTATGTGAAGTTTATGTTTAATATAAATTAAAATTTTACGTTATAAATTCTTTATTAAAACTTATTTTTGTTCAAATTTAATTCTTATTAATTATATAAATTAAAAAATTACTACGTCTTCGGCACATTCTAAATAATGAAGTAAAAGTAAATATTATTTAGTAATTTTTTTAAATAAAATTTTATAATACTTCACTTTACCAATATTTACATTTTACTTTTATTTCTTAGAATTCGTTGATGTGGTAGTAGTTTTTTAATTTATAAGATTATCAAGAATTAAATTTATAAAATATGAAATGGGATTCCATAAATTTATAAAGATAGACAGCCACTATTACCTTATATATATTAGTTATCCAAAATATTAATAATCAATCAATTGGTGTAGTGGATTGACATAAAAGATTCAACTAAGAGGTGAGGTTCAATGGTTGGGTTTGGTTGATATGTGCGTAAAATGACCTATATTTTGATGTTTGCGCATGCATGTTTGCATTCATTTTACTCCCAAATCATATGTTTCTCGGTTGTTTTCGTTGTGTTTTCGTGTTTTATGTGATTTGGAATGTGTAGGTTAGGTTTGGAGCATAATTCATCATTTTTTACTAAGTTTTGGTGGAAAATTGACCGATCCGAGTTGTAAAGGGTGTGAGGATCGACTGAGATGAGTAGGGGAGCAGCAGGAAGGATTTCAGGCTGAGCTTTACCGATCCTGTAGAGCTCGACCGATCTGGAATTTCAGAGGAGATGCTCGACCGATCCTGTGCTAGCTCGACCGATCGGGTCTGTTCAAAGGTGATTCTCGACCAATCCTGCAGAGATTGACCGATCTTGTCTGTTCAGATGGAAATTTCGATCGATCCAGATGATGCTCGACCGATCCAGAACGTGTTGCCTTGGCAGTTATTCAGTTTCAGGCCATCCCGAGCGATCCATTCTCAGACGGGGCGATCCGGGGCTCTGCCAACTCATTATAAAAAGGGGGAAACTCGCATTTTTGGGAGACTTTTGGCAATTTTGACATTTTTAGGCATATTCTCTCTTTTCAATTCCATTCCCCATCCATCGCCAATCCTCATTCAAGGTATCCAAGAGCATTTCTACCATTCCTTGGTGAAGAAGTGAAGATTTTGTGGTAGATCAAGACCAAGCAAGTCCAATTGGGGATGATTTCATTTTATGCTTATCAATTGTAATTGATCTATTTCTATTCAACTTTGTATTGTTACAATTGAGAGGTATGTTGTTCTAATTCACTTTGGATGTTGATTTGAATGAGGATGTATGAAGATTAGGTTTGATAATTGTTTGTTTACCTCCCTCTTTGTGATTGAAGCATGCTAGATCTTGTTCCTAGTCAATTAGATGTAGGTAAGAGTCAATCTAGTTGATAATTGACACAATTATTGCAGTCAATACGCAGATAGGCGTGTCATGAATAGTATGTCTTCTTATGTATCTCGATCCAATCCATGTGCTGAGGAAGTGCATAGGTCAATAATTCAAGAGCTATTTGGAGTGTGTTAGGGATCAATAATGTAATTGTTTGAGATTTCTAATTTCATCTACGTCCATTCGCCGGTACAAAGGGGATTGGCTATTAATGAGTGAATTGATCATCCTTCTAGGGATTAAATTGTGTTTGCATCAATGATTAACCTAATTGGATTACATCAACGTTTGACTCAACATCCTATCCATCTTATTTGAGTATTTGTTTGATTGTCTTGTTCTACCGAAGTGTTTGGGGAAAATTGATTGTTTGCTTTGGGAATACGATATGATGAATGTTAGATGGTTTGTTTTTTAGAACTTGTTGTTAGCTTAGTTTAATTGTTTCCCAAGTTTGATAGAAATCACTCAACGACTTATGATTTGCCTAGCTATAACTCTTCACATGATTAAATGGTAGTTCAATGGGCGAAATAAAAAAGTACCTAGATTGATAATTAAACCATGTGTGCGTCGGAACTTTGTGTTAGTTTTATCGTGCATCAAGATTTTGGCGCCGTTTCCAAGGACTTAATTAGTAAGCTATTGGATATTGTTGAAAGTGTGAAGCTTGTAGGCTAGGTGTTTGTGTTTTTGCTTAAGTGGATTATTACTTAGTTAATACTGTTTTGTTGTTAGTTTGTGATTGGGACTATTTGATTTTGTAGGTGTGCGTGTTAACAAGATCAAAGGCTCGTTTGTTAGAAGAACATAAGTTCCGACAAAGGTTTGAAGTTGAAATAGAGCTAGAAATGGAGAATAGGCAAGATATGGGAAGGATAAACGAGCTTGAGAGGCATTTGGAAATTATGAGAGCTTTAATGAATGAATGGAATGAATCGAGAAGGCCGCTTCAAAATCTCTTTAGGTCTTAAGGAGAGCAAGCCACCGGAGGTTTCCGATTAGGAGTTAATGCAACTCAATTCTAGATCAAACCTCAACTTGTCCAAATGATTTAAAACAACCAATTTGGTGGCCATAGAATGGAGGATCCAAATGCTCACATTTCGAGGTTCCTTGAGATAACGGACACTATCAAGATTAATCAAGTGCCTCAAGACCAAATTCGCCTAAGGCTATTTTCATTCTCTTTGAGAGTTGGATCTAGGCATTGGTTCGAGGGCCTAGACAAGTCCAACATAGCCTCATGGGAAGAACTTCGGGAGAAGTTTTTGTTCAAGTTCTTTCCTCCCAGCCTAACATTGAAAAGAAGAGCCGACATTACATCCTTTGGACAACGGTATGATGAACCTCTATATGAGGCATGGGACCACTTCCGAGATCTTCTTCAAAGATGCCCGAGGCACGGGATATCACGAAGCCAACAGATTTGCCAATTTTACGAAGATCTCAATTATGAGGCAAAGATTATGATGGATGCTTCTTCGGGAGGCTCTTTCCTCGATCAAGAGGAAGACGAAGCATGGAGAACCATAGAAAAAATGGCAGAGAATAGTTATCAATGGCCAAAGGAGAGAAAAGATTATAGGCCAGTCAAGTCGGTGAATGAGATGCAAGAAAGCGAAGAGTTGAAGAAGCAAATCGCCATGATGCGAATGAAGCTTGATGCATTAACTACATCGGGGAGTAGACGGGATGATATGATGTTGATGAAGCAAGAGGAGGTTTACCCGGAGCATGTGAACTTTATCAATCAACGCATGGGGTTCAACAACAATCGAGCTCCATACAATCTACATGGTAAAGTGTACTATCATCCTTCCAATCGTTTCCATCCTAATTTCTCTTACGCTAACCCCAACAATGCTCTTAATCCTCCTATGCAAATGGAAAATGGGGAAAGTAGTAGCCAAGGTGGGTATGTTGGAGGAGGTAATCGGTTTGGGAACCAAGAGGGGAGAAAGAATCCAAGTGAAGAGTTATAAAAGAAATTTGAAAAATATGATGGTATGTTCACTGAAATCCAATTGCAAATCTCATCTATTGCCAAGCAACTAAATGGGAAGCACCATCCTGGAAAATTTCCGAGCAACACAGAAATCATACAAAAGAAAATTTGTAATGTTGTGGATGGAAAGCAAAGTCGAGATGAGACGATGTTAGTAATGACTCCCAAGCTTGAGAGTGTGGAGTTGGAAGTTGAAGAGAAAGTGGTGAATGAAGAAGAAGTTAAGGATTTGGAAGTTGAAAAAGATGACGATGAGAAAGAAGCCCAAAGTGAAGAAGTTCATTTCTTTGATTACGTGAGGAAGGGTGATATTGAGATGCCAAATCCGGAAGAGATCCAACGAGTTCCATTACTTGATGAGTTGATTGGAAATGAGTTGAAACCGGATGGCGATTCATTTGAATTTGGAAAAGTTGAAGATGAGTTGAGAGGTGATAGTGAGGACCAAGAAGAGAGGAAAGTGGCTAACAAGAAAGAGGGTCAGAGAAGTTTTGTTATAAGTTGCAAGATTGGGGAGACAATAGTTGAAAAGGCCTTGTGGGATTCCGGGGCAAGTGTGAATGTTATGTCTTGGAGCTTATACAAAGAATTGGAAATTGGAGAATTGAAACCCACAAGCAAAGTCCTTCAAATGGCTAACCATGCCTTATTTTGCCCAAGGGGGGGTTGTTGAGGATGTGCATGTGGATGTGTTGAGTTTCACCTTCCCGGGTGATTTCTTAGTGGTCGATATGAAGAACAAAGGGGGTGTTCATCTAGTTTTTGGAAGGCCATTCTTACACACGGTCGATGCATTGTTCGACATGAAAAGTGGTGAACTTACTTTCTGATGTTGTGGAAAAGAGGTAGTATTCTCTTTACCTCCAAAAGGAATGGATGAAATAAAAGATGAAAGGCAATTGGAAATTGATAAAGGAGTTCAAAAGAAGAGGTTTAAGGATGATGATGATTCAAGATTGGTTACAATGGATGAAGGCAAGGAGATAGATATGGATCTGGGGGATTATTTGGAGGAAGAGCAAGGAAGGATGAAGAAGGCTCGAGTTGAGAATGGTCCACTCAGGAGTGCACGTAGGAAGTTGACGTTTCTGGATGAGCATAGGCATTTGAAAAGAAGAATGGGCTCCGGTTCGTCTCCATTTGATCATGATTGATGAGATTGAGGTTAGAAGTCAAGCGATTGACTATAAAGAAAAGCTTGTTGGGAGGCAACCCAATGTTTAATCATTTTGGTATTTTGATTTTTGAATAAGTTTTAGGTAGTTTCATTTGTGATTTTAATTGTTTGTTGGTTTTTGGTTAAAGGATTTTTGATCTTGGGATGCTTCTACAGACTTACATTGTTTTTGTAATGAAAGAAATGAGATTAGGGGAGGTGAAAACCTAAAATGGTGCTGACAAATTGAAAAAAAAATCCAGGGAAGTTGCAAAACAGAGGGAATTTTGCCTGTGACTGTTTCGGATTGCCCTGGCCCAGGCCAAATCAGCCGATTTCACCCTTTGTTGTTGTGGGATCGGCTGAGCATTACTGGAATTCAAATATTTCGCGGGTTAGAGCATCAGATCGACCGATCCTATGCAGGATCGACTGATCTAGATCAAGCAGTCCATAATTGGGGAAGACAGACCCTCGGATCGACCGATCCATCCTTAGATCGGTCAATCTTGGTGCGATTTTAAAAGGGAAATTAAGGCTCATTTCGCCCCATCTTGATTTCTATTGAAATTTCACTCTCCAAATTTTCTCAATTTCTTTATTTCACTGATTTGAAAAGTTCTTACCCTTTTATTTCATCTATGGCTAGCAAGAGAGCACGAGGGAGTTCATCTTCTTCTCTTAGTCGCCCAAGAGGATTTGATGAGGAAGAGTTCGAGAGATACAAAAACTTGGTGGACAAACAAGTTGTGGGAACTAAGTATCCATGCCGGGAGACCTTGGAAGCGCTGGGGTTGAAGAATGATTTGTGGAGTCTCCTCATCGGCATCAGATGGAAGAAGCTTCTAACCGACAAGTGGTCGGCGTACATGGGAGTGACAAAAGAATTCTGGGCTTCGGTGAGTATCATGAAGGGCATGGATGGTAATCCTATGTTTGTGAAGTTCAAAATCAGAGGTAATGAGCTCTATTTGAGTAGGCAAGAAATTGATGAAATTTTTGGTGCGATAAAGATTCCATGTTTATTTTGTAAGAACTTGATCTAGATGAATTTTGGGAGTCAATTTCAGGAATAAAAACTGTGGGTGTTTTTTATATTAAGTCTTGCAAGTCATCCTCGATTAGGAATCCCGTTATTCGGTATCTTCATAAAGTTATAGGGGGTGGTCTGGTGATAATGATGTATCTGGCAATGTAGATGTTTCAGAGCTCTATTTTCTGTTTGCTTTGTTGAACGGGAAGAAGTTTTCAATTGGAAGTTTGTTGATGGATGGTTGGAGCAGATCGCTTAATCTGGAAATTCCATTTATTTGTGGTGGTGGCCTGTTGACTCCTATTTTTGAAGTCTTTGGAATTAATTTGTTGGGTGTTTTTGTTCCTGGATTGCCTCTTGATACTACTGCGCTAGTTGTTAATGCATTTTTGGTTCCTTCTCGGAGCGGAGAGTGTTATTATTATAAATTTGAGGAGAAGGTAATCGAATTGCCCCAATGTGCTCTGACTGGGGTTGATAATTTTCAGGATAGATCTAACTGGTTGATGGATTCTGAGGAGCATTTGGGTTTTGTTAGAATGCTGTCGAGTGTTGAGTGTTGGGTTAGGGCGACGCTGTCCAGGGAGCGAAGCACAGGAACGAAGGCACTGCCACCTCTTGTCGTGACCAGTCACCATGGGGTCGAGAGGAGTGACGAGCACCGTCCACCTGTTTTCAAACTTATTCTCACTTGACTAAGTTTGGGGGATGTGTCGGTAGCCGTGTCTCAGTTTATTCATCTCCTATCCTTTATCTTGCATTTAGTTTAGTTGTTGGATATTATTCCCTTGGTTGGATTTGATTCGATTTGGTTGTACTAATATTGATATTTTACTTTGGATTTGGATGTTGATATTGTTCATTTGATATTATAATTTGATGTTTAGAATTATTGATGAGTTGGTATGAATTTATACTTCATATCTTGATTGGTTTGTGGATGTTGATTAATGGAATGGTTTGAATGGTGGTGCTAGTGGAGTAATGTCTTATGTATTTTGATGTTTGGTTTGTGGTATGATGGTGGACATGAGATCTTAATGGAATGAATTATGCTCAAATTTGGTGGTTTTTTTGTTGATGTTTAGTAGGTCCCATAAAGCATTGGAGAAGCGATTCGATCGTGGATAGCGATGGGTAACGCATTCTATCGCTCTCTTTGCCATTTAGTTTTTTAGCGCATTATTAATTGTCCTCAGGATGTTTGAGTGTTGTGTGCTTGTGTGTGAGTGATGAACCCGAACAAGGCTTGAGAAAGTCTTTTGATTAACTAGGGAAGTTTGAATCTTACTTGAACAGATGATAGGGTGGAATTATAAAAGTTGAAGCATGCTTAGATTAGACTTTTGAATTGTCAAAGCTTTGTGCGTGTTAATGCTTGCTACTCAACAAAAAGCTGTAAGATTTGTGCTAGATATTGTTATATCTATTCGGTTTTGAGAGGCGAGATATAGAGGGAGATATCTAGAACTTGCTTTCATTCTCCTTCTATGTAGCATGAGCTATTGACTAGAAGATGATACTAGGCATTTGATTCTTAGTCCTTCCTTTCACACCGGGAGTATAAGGTGCTTTATTTGAGTTATTTGCCTTTCTTACCCTCGTTTCCCGTGATTGAGCCTTATTGGAGATTTCCTTGGATATGATAGGGACAAAGTTTGGGGGAAATTGAGAGTTTGAGGGTGAATACGGTATTGAGAGTTGGGTTGGGAATTGTTTGATTTGATGGTTGAATTGAATCCCATATGATGAGGCTAGATGGAAATAAGTCGGAAAAGTTGGAAAGAAAAGGTGCAAGTCATGGAAATGAGCACCACCAAAAATTTTGTTGAGAAAAAGAATAACAAGGGAGAAAAGAAAGAAAAAAAGAGGGAAAAAAAAAATGAATGAAACATGCAAAGGGCATGGGAAAAGTGAAAAAGAAAAGAAAAAGAAGGAAGTTGAATAAGCCTCGGGATTAGTGGTTTGAAGTATTTGATTGGGGGTTTTGGGAATTTGAGGAGTTTTATCACTTTGACCTAAAACCACCTACCTTCTAGTTAACCACGTTATAACCAAAATAAAGACCTTCTTGATTCTAGAAGCTAGCTCATTGTAGTATAGTGGTGAGATAGGATGCAAGCTTATGGAAATCGAACTTGATATCTCGTGCTTGAGTGATTGATCCCTAAACACGTGAGGGAGTGTATTTCATTTCTTATCCACCTTGTTGAGAAGTTTGAGTCTCTTGCATTAACTTTTGCACAAAGTTAGGTGATAATCTCGTTGGATTGAGGCATGATAAGATGGATATAATGAGCTATGAGGTATTGCACTAGGTAGGAGGATTATTTTCCTTTGTTTTGATTGAGGACAATCAAAGGTTCAAGTTTGGGGGATTATGATATGTGCGTAAAATGACCTATATTTCGATGTTTTTGCATGCATGTTTGCGTTCATTTTACTCCCATATCATATGTTTCTCGGTTGTTTTCGTTGTGTTTTTGTGTTTTGTGTGATTTGGAGTGTGTAGGTTAGGTTTGGAGCATAATTCATCATTTTTGGCTAAGTTTTGGTAGAAAATCGACCGATCCGAGTTGTAAAGGGTGTGAGGATCGACCAGGATGAGCAGAGGAGCAGCAGGAAGGATTTCAAAGGCTGAGCTTGACCGATCCTGTAGAGCTCGACCGATCTGGAATTTCAGAGGAGATGCTCGACCGATCCTGTGCTAGCTCGACCGATCTGGTCTGTTCAAAGGTGATTCTCGACCAATCCTGCAGAGATTGACCGATCTTGTCTGTTCAGAGGGAAATTTCGATCAATCCAGATGATGCTCGACCGATCCAGAACATGTTGCCTTGGCAGTTATTCAGTTTCAGGCTATCCCGAGCGATCCATTCTCAGATGGGGCGATCCGGGGCTCTGCCAACTCATTATAAAAAGGGGGAAACTCGCATTTTTGGGAGACTTTTGGCAATTTTTACATTTTTAGGCATATTCTCTCTTTTCAATTCCATTCCCCATCCATCTCCAATCCTCATTCAAGGTATCCAAGAGCATCTCTACCATTCCTTGGTGAAGAAGTGAAGATTTTGTGGTAGATCAAGACCAGGCAAGTCCAATTGGGGAAGATTTCATTTTATACTTATCAATTGTAATGGATCTATTTCAATTCAACTTAGTATTGTTACAATTGAGAGGTATGTTGTTCTAATTCACTTTGGATGTTAATTTGAACGAGGATGTATGAAGATTAGGTTTGATAATTGTTTGTTTACCTCCCTCTTCGTGATTGAAGCATGCTAGATCTTGTTCCTAGTCAACTAGGTATAGGTAAGAGCCAATCTAGTTGATAATTGACACAATTATTGCAGCCAATACGCAGATAGGTGTGTCGTGAATAATATGTCTTCTTATGTATCTCTATCCAATCCATGTGCGAAGGAAGTGGATAGGTTAATAATTCACGAGCTATTTGGAGTGTGTTAAGGGTCAATAACGTAACTGTTTGAGATTTCTAATTTCATCTACGGTCAATTCTCCGGTACAAAGGGGATTGGCTATTAATGAGTGAATTGATCATCCTTCTAGGGATTAAATTGTGTTTGCATCAATGATTAACCTAATTGGATTACATCAACGTTTGACTCAACATCCTATCCATCTCATTTGAGTATTTGTTTGATTGTCTTGTTCTACCGAAGTATTTGGGAAAAATTGATTATTTGCTTTGGGAATACGATATGATGAATGTTAGATGGTTTGTTGTTTAGAACTTGTTGTTAGCTTAGTTTAATTGTTTGCCAAGTTTGATAGAAATCACTCAACGACTTATGATTTGCCTAGCTGTAACTCTTCACATTATTAAACGGTAGTTCAATGAACGAAATAAGAAAGTACATGGATTAATAATTAAACCTTGTGTGCGTTGGAACTTTGTGTTAGTTTTATCATGCATCAGCGGTGTGGTGGTTAAATGTGGCTTGATGTTGAAGGGCTAGGTGCGATGCAATTGTTTGGTGCACGGTTCAATGCATTGCGGCTTGGTGGTGGCTAGGCCGACAGTTAGATGCGGTGCAGGTGGGTTCAGACGATCTGGTGAACAACGACTAGGTGTTTTAGTGATGATAAATTTTGCTGCTAAATTCGAAGTTTTTGTGTTAATTAGTGTTGTGTCTGAAAGGTGTTTATTTAGTGACAACACATATGTGTGACTATATCGCGATATTTTAGTGACGACAAATTATGCTACTATATTGTAAAGTTTTAGTGATAATTATTGTAGTGGCTAAAACATATTTATTTATTGACAACGTATCTATGTGGCTATACCATGATAATTTAGTGACAATTATAGTTTGTAACTAATTAATTGTGAATAAGTGATGAAAATTGGAATCACAATAAAATAGAGCAATAGTTACAACTGATGCACACAAAATTCAATCAACCTAAGTCAACTTAACTCTGGTGCGTACAAGAATAAAATATCAATCCGAATTCTTCTCGCTTCGCCTGCTAGAGTACTAGATAATCATGTATTACTTTCGTATCTAAGAATGGTAAAGTTGTTGAGTTTGTGTCTAATCTAGGCAATGTAAGTAAATCAACTATCCATTCTAAGTTAACATCAAAACATGAAACATTTTGACATTCATCATTAACATTCTCACACTTCCACACTCTTTTCAATGAAAGCATCGTTCACAAGGTATGAAATTTAACAATTATGAGCATAGGACATTGGTAGAAATCCACATTGAATCCAAGAGATTTGTTTGAAAGATGCAAATAATCATTTAATCCATTCAAAGATGATCAACCTACCCTACACTTCTTATCTCCCTTTGTACCGGCAAGACAAGAGTAGATGAATTTAAACACACAAACAGTTACGTTATAACATCTAATTCCACTCCAAATAGACCGTAGGTTATCGACCTATAGGCAATCTCTACACAGGGATTGGATCAAAACCTATATGCATCTACACTTTTCACGACCTCAATCTGCGTATTGGCTGCAATCTCGGTATCTTTCACACACATAGTTGGTTACTGCTTACACTACGTAATTTATAAAAAAAACTCAAGTGAGTGCAATCATAGGAATGGAGGTAAACATACAATTCATTCACAATCAATCATTTCAATGTTTCAATCCACCAACATCCAAAGGTATTTAGCTAAACATACCTTTCACTTGATTCAATTGAAAAGACAAAATGCACAAATCCATTACAAAGATATAACAAAAGAGAGATTTCCCCCAATTGCTTGGATTTGGTGTTGATTTATGCATTGATCATCTCCAATATTCCAATTGGCCTTAGATCCTCTTTGGATGAGGTTTAGGATGAGTGGGAAGTGGAATCCTAGAGAGTAAACACTCAATTCTATCCTAAAATATGAATCTCCCATTTTAAATTTTGTTTTTCCACCTTTTATACTCAGTTTTCAGACCCTAGAATCGACCGCTCTGAGGAAGGATCGTCTGGGATGGCTCGAAACTGGAAAACCATCAAACAGCATGTTCCGGATCGCTCGGTCTGGATCTAGCTCAACCGAGATTTCCCTTTGAATGGCTGGATCGGTCGAGCCTGCAATAGACTGGCTGAGATTCTCCTCTGAAATGCCAGACCGGTCGAGCCTTCTTTCTTAACCTCCAAATTGGTCGAGCCTGCTCTCTAAAATCCTTCTTGCTGCTCCCCGGCTCATCCCGGTCGGTCTTCACACCCTTTGTAGCTTGGACCGGTCGATTTTCTACCAAAACTCCACCCAAAATGATGAATTATGCTCCAAACCTATCCTACACACTCCAAATCGCACAAAACAAGAAAACACAACAAAAACAACACAAAATCATATGATATGAGAATAAAATGAACGCAAACATGCATGCACAAACATCAAATATCGGTCATTTTACGCACATATCATAATCCCCTAAACTTGAAACTTTGATTGTCCTCAATTAAAACAAAGTAAAGCAATCATTCTACCTTGTGCAATACCTCATAGCTCATCTTATTCGTATTAGCATGCCCTAGTCAAACGAGATTATCACCTAACTTTGTGACACGGTTAATGCTAAAGACTCAAACCACTCAACAAAATTGGATAAAGTAATGAAATGCACTCCCTCACGTGTATGGGGACAATTCACTCAAGCACGAGTTTTCAAGCTCGATTTCCATAGGCTTGCATTCATTCTCACCACTTTACTACAATGAGCTAGCTCCTAGAATCAAGAAGGTTTTTGTTTTGGTTATAATGTGGTTAACTAAAAGGTAGGAGGTTTTAGGCCAAAATAGTTAAACTCCTCAATTTCCCAAGAACCCCCCAACCATCGACTTCAAACCACTAATCTCGAGGCTCATTCTTTCCTTCTCTCTTTTCCTTTTTTTCTTTTCGTTTTCTCTTCTTCTATTTTTTTTTCTTTCTTTGTCTTTCTCACATTTCTTCTCTTCTTTTTTTTTCTTTTCATAACCACACAAATTTTTTTGTAGGTGCTCATTTTTATGACTTAACACATTTTCCTCTTTTCATTTCCAACTCACTTATTTCAATCTAGCCTCATTCATTGGGATTCAATCAACAACCATAATACAATTCCCTTCTCACTCTCACAACACCGAATTTACCCTCAAACTCTCATCCCCCAAACTTTGTCCTAATCATATCAAGAAATATTCTCCAATAAGGCTCAATCACGAGGAATAAAGGTAAGAAAGGCAAATGATGATCAAATTAAACACCTTATACTCCCGATGTGTAAGGTAGGACTAGGAATCGATGGCCTAATATTATTTTCGAGTCACATGCTCGTGCTAAATAGATTGAGAACAAATGCAAGTTCTAGATTTCTTGCTTCCAAACTCGCCTCTCACAACCGAATAGATATGACAATGTCAAGGCTCAATTCTCACGGCTTTTTGTTGAGTCTAAAATATTAACCACGCACAAAACTTGGCAATTCAATATTTTAACCTAAGCATGCTTTGATGTCAAAGATTATGCCCTATCATAGGTTAAGGTAGGAATCAACTTCACTAGTTTATCTAGAGTAGATCTCAAGTCTAGTTCAGGTTCATCACACAATCACACAAATATTTCTAAACAACCTAAACAACTACAAAACAATCACAACTAATAACCAAAATGGCAAGAGAAATCGATAAGATGTGTTACCCATCAGCATCCACAATCAAACCGCTCCCATCGCCTTATTGTACCTACTAAACAAACACAAACACACCACCAATTGAGCATATTTTATTTCAATAAAAGCTCATGTCCACCTAAATAAAATCACACTAGAAACCACTTCTATAATGAATCCTCAACAAAAATATAGCATTCAAAACAACAACTCTCATCCAAACCTCTTTCCACCAAACTTTCCACAATCCAAAAATCCATATAAATCAACATTGTCCTACTTGCACCACCAACATTCCACAAGCCAACTCAATCACTATCACCTACTACATCAAATATTATAAAATATAGCAATGAAAATCTCAATTCCAATAACATGGGGAAAACATATCATCATATAGCTAAAAGGTAGAGTAGATATAGTGAAGGGATAAGGTAAAAGGATATAAACCGACAGCCGACAACATCCTCCCAAACTTAGTCGAAACGAACCAAGTTTGCAAAGTAGGCTGGCAGAAGACACTCAATCATCATGCTCCATCCCCCAAATGGTATACCCTGTCAAAAGACAAATCACACTATTAGCAATTCACAAGGAACACCATTATCCACTCAAACCAAGTAAAGGCTCTCCTAACTACACAACATAAATTTGAAATCTAACTAGGCAAGAATTAAAACAAAAGAAAGAAAAATGGTTGGGTTGCCTCCCAACAAGCGCTTCCATTTACGTCGTTAGCTAGACAACCTTACCATGTCATCCATTGTCAAAAACCTTGTGAATTTTGAGTATACCTTTCTCTACCGATCGAGCAATGCTTGGAAGCAACTTGTCGATTGATCTACTTCCTAGGCTCCCTCCAACCAAACTTACTCTCATTACTACTCAGAATTTTCTCATCACAAGCACGCTATCTAACACATCATCTAACCATGTCTCAATCACCAATGACCTTTCAAATACACCATCGGGATTATTATATCTCCTCAATCCATCTCCTTTATCAACTAACTCATAAACCTCCTTCACCCTCTTTGTTAGCACCACTTCCTTTTCAACCTTGTCTTTTAACCGGGAAGGAAAAACAAACACCATCTCTCCACATAGTTCTCCCGTTATAGACTTCTCCTCACACTCTTCTTCCATAAGTTGTGCAAAAACTGGAACTTCTTGAATTTCCTCGGGTGAAGGCATCTCATAATCACCTTTCTTCATACTATCCTCATGTTGCACCAACTCGTTTGTGCCCTTATCCTCCTCATTTTCTTGAGGTAACTCTTCAACCTCCTTTTGTGGTTCTTCCTCTTACACCACTTCTATCTCCTCTTCTTTGACTTCATCTCTCTTCATCTTCGTATCTTCCATTGCCTTTTTCTCTTCAACATCACTCACTCTTTCCTTGGATTTAATCACAATGCTTGCACTCTTATCTCACATGTCTTCATTAATCACATTGCAACTCATCCTCGGAATGAGTCCCGTGTCCTTTGAAACTCTCTCTTCTTGATCCATTTCACTCCATGGCTTGGCAATGGTTGATTCTTGTGTTGGAGTTTCTTCGAGTTTCACCTCATACTTCTCAAACGTTCTTTCATTCACCACCTCACTATCTCTACGTGGCCTCCTCAACAAGTTTAATTGTTCTTGCATTTGATCCAATTGGATCCTCCACATATCATTTTCAATATACTCCTTTTCAACCTTCACCGTACGGTAATCCCTTTTCTATTCCGGCCATTGGTAATTCTATTCAAACATCTTCTCGAATACATTTCGAAGAGGCCTTCGCGTTCTTTGTTTTTCCATCAATTTGGCTTTCATCTCCGCCAATTGCCTTCTAAGTTATCAATTCTCTCCGCATTCACTCCTCTTTGATTTTCCATTGTAGCTTCCACTTCGAACAATCGAGCTTTGGATCTTGTGAACTACACCACTTACAAGAATCCACAAGCTCCAATCAACCAACAAACAAAAATCAATCAAACAATTAAACAAACACTTAGACTACGAGCAATACACTTTCTCCAATATCTAGCAACCTACTAAATGAAATCCCCGGCAATGGCGCCAAAACTTGATGCACACAAAATTCAATCAATCTAAGTCAACTAAACTCTAGTGCGTACAAGAATAAAATATCAATCTAAGTTCTTCTTGCTTCGCCTGCTAGAGTACAAGATAATCATGTATTGCTTTCGTATATAAGAATGGTAAAGTCGTTGAGTTTGTGTCTAATCTAGGCAATGTAAGTAAATCAACTATCTATTCTAAGCTAACATCAAAACATGAAACATTTTGACATTCATCATTAACATTCTCACACTTCCACACTCTTTTCAATGAAAACATCATCCACAAGGTATGAAATTCAACAATTATGAGCATAGGACATTGGTAGAAATACACATTGAATCCAAGAGATTGGTTTGAAAGATGCAAACAATCATTTAATCCATTCAAAGATGATCAACCTACCCTACCCTACACTTCCTATCTCTCTTTGTACCGGCAAGAAAAGAGTAGATGATTTTAAACACACAAACAGTTACGTTATAACATCTAATTCCACTCCAAATATATCGTAGGTTATCGACCTACAGGCAATCTCCGCACAGGGATTGGATCTAAACCTATATGCATCTAAATTTTTCACAACACCTCAATCCACGTATTAGCTGCAATCTCGGTATCTTTCACACGCATAGTTGGTTACTGCCTACACTATGTAATTTAAGAAAGCTCAAGTGAGTGCAATCATAGGAATGGAGGTAAACATACAATTCATTCACAATCAATCGATTCAATGTTTCAATCCACCAACATCCAAAGGTATTTAGCTAGACATACCTTTCACTTGATTCAATTGAAAAGACAAAATGCACAAATCCATTACAAAGATATAACAAAAGAAAAATTTCCCCCAATTGCTTGGATTTGGTATTGATCTATGCCTTGATCATCTTCAATCTTCCAATTGGCCTTAGATCCTCCTTGAATGAGGTTTAAGATGAGTGGGAAGTGGAATCCTAGAGTGTAACCGTTCAATTTTATCCTAAAATCTGAATCTCTCCTTCTGAATTTCATTTTTCCACCTTTTATACTTAGTTTTCAGACCCCAAGATCGACCGGTCTGAGGAAGGATCGCTCGGGATGGCTCGAAACTGGAAAACCATCGAACAACACATTCTGGATTGCCCCATCTGCCTTTGGCTCGACTGTGATTTCCCTCTGAACTGCCGGATCGGTCGAGCCTGTAGTGGACCGGCCGAGATTCCCCTCTGAAATGCCAGACCGGTCGAGCTCTGCAGTGGACCGGTCGAGCCTGCTATCTGAACCTCCAGATCGGCTGAGCCTGCTCTCTGAAATCCTTTCTGCTGCTCCCCGACTCATCCCGGTCGATCTTCACACCCTTTGTAGCTTGGACCGGTCGATTTTCCACCAAAACTCCACCCAAAATGATGAATTATGCTCCAAACCTATCCTACACACTCCAAATCACACAAAACACGAAAACACAACGAAAACAACCAAAAAACATATGATATCGAAGTAAAATGAACGCAAATATGCATGGACAAACATCGAAATATCGGTCATTTTATGCACATATCAACAACTATTTTAGTTTGTGACTAAACCCTTTAGTCACTATTCAGTAGCCACGACATTGTAACGACACATAATATTGTCACTAAAAAGCTATAGTGACAAAACTCATATTTATAGTGACAATTTTTGTTGCCATTATAGACCATTTTTTTGTAGTGTAACAAAATCCATTCTTGATTTTACTCCAATATCAGGCAACTGCTCACAAAACATAACATATTTAGATGATTGAATCTGATCATATTTCTTGAGAAAAACATTTATATAGGGCATATTGGTCCAAAAAACATGTATCTTCAATTAGGGTTGTGCGTTCGGCCAAACCAAATTACTTTAGCTAGTTTTGCTGGTTCGAAAAAAATGATTGGTCAGATTGGTTTGAAAATTCTCAAACTCCATAATTTGGTTTGGCCGACGATTTGAAGGATGAAATCGGCTGTATAAATAAAATTATTTTAGATATAATAATTATATTAAAATATTATTTGATAGAAAGCTAAGATATCAATATTATTTATATATATATATATATATCCGATGTTTATATTCTTTCGAATTGCACCCTATATATTAACTTCTATTTCATTATTTCGTGCAACCACAACATTATTTATTTGTTACTTATATCCTATTTATAATTAATGACAACCAAAACATATTTATATTAGGTTTATTTTTTGTATTATTCTTTCATTAATAATTAATAATCAAACTTATATACAAATTTCATTGTTTGCATTATTAGTTGAATACTCTTTCAAACTGTTTACCAAACCGTTTTAACATGGTTTGTTCGGTTTGGCTCGAAATAATTATTTGGTTGTTTTGGTTTGTGAGAATTTCAACCCGTAACTATTGATTTGGTCTGTATTTTATTCCTCAAATCGATCAAACCGAACCATGCACACCCCAATTTTCAATTGCAAGTCACCACCAAGAAGAATGAGAGAGTTTGCACCTTTGCAAGAAGACTACATGTGTAAAGATAAAATTCGAAAATATATTATTAGAAGAAAATATGATAAAGAGAGTCCAAGATAGAAACTAATTTTGTAGTAAGAAACTTTTCTGATTAATAGTAGAATATTATGGGGGAATATGATCAGTGCCATGTGCACATCCAATTTAAGGTGAAATTTTATCATTATATATTTCAATTTTCAAATGGCGTGTATCTTCCTCTAATCCAAATGACATGAATTGGGCTTACTTTTTTTTCTTTTTCTTTTTTTAAATTCTCATGAGATTAAGGCATAATTAATCCCTGGATTTTCTTGGTATCGAAGCCAAAACATAAAACAACAGAGATCAAAAAGGTTAATTGGGTGACATGTGATGGAAGAGAACCTACACATTTTCTTTTACTTTAATTTTTTTTAATAAATAAAAAATTACTGGTACGACCTAACACAAAGCCCAGTCACACTTTACATTGGTTCTTTTAAATTTAAAAAGAAAAAAGAAAAGGGTTTGGATACTAACTTCTAACTGTGTGAGTCTGAGACAAATCTAGAATGCAAGAAATTCATCAGCTTTCTGACAAGAACATTGTGGTTGAACAATGACAAAATTTAGCTGCACTATAATATATGTGTGTGTGTGTTTTCATCAACATCTTGAGAAACAAAGGAAGGTGGAATCAATTATTGAATGTTTTTCTTCATTTTTCTTCAGATCACATTCTTCTCTCACATTGTAGAAAGACTTGTCACAAGACAAAGTTTATAAAAGACAAAATTGTAATAATACAAGATGTTGAATTAAGAGGAATATGGACTTACAAGAATCATGTTGCAATTAATTGAAATAAAACTTGAAAAGGGGACAAATAGGAGAGCCCTGTTCAGGTTGGTCTTGTCTTTAGTTTGTTGATTCCTGATGATTTTAAGATGAAGTCATTAGTCAGCAGCAAACACTTGTCAAAGCATCTTTTAACTCAGAGCATAAGTGATTAAAAATTCTTAAAATGTATTTAATAAATCATAAATTTAATTTTTTTTATATTGAGAACGTGTTGGTCCCGGATTTCAGAGTATAAAAATGTTGCACAACGGAATGATTTAATGATAGGAACTTGCACTTTATCCAAACTGAGTGTCAGTCTCAGTTTGATTTATCGAAAGCTCAGTTTGTGTCTTAAGTCTTGATAGTCGTTAGAGTTAGTTTCAGTTTATACTTCAACACTTAGTGTTGAGTTTTAAAGAACGTAAACTCGTGAAAAAAGGCAAATAAAATGACAAAGGATTTATAGTGGTTCGGACTCCAAAAGGTCCTACGTCCACTCTTCAGACACAATTCTGGTAATCCACTAAGTGATAGAAAATATAGGGTGCTCCCACGATCTATCATTTGCTGAAGGATGTCTCGTCCTTCAGTCCACAAGCTCACTCACTCGGTCCTCTGTCTTTCTTCACTTCGCAGCTCCTCGTAGTGTGGACACACCACGTAGCCTTCGTGTTGCCGGAATGAGGTCTGTATAGTTCACCTCGGAACTGTCAGTTTAGAACGCCCGTCAGAATCAAAGTACAAAGCGTACTTGATTGTTGTGTTCTTTCTTGGAGAGAAGTAACACCAAAGGTAACTCAAGAACTAGAAGTTTTGAGCCTCGTGTTTGCGAAAGTGACACAAGGAAAGATTTTAGTAAGCCTTGAACAGTTGAGTGGAAATCTCAATAGAGTTTCAACTAGCTCGATAAGGAGGTGTTCGAATGTCTTGAATCTCTGGAGATCCTCGACTATAGGGATGGTTCGGTACGGTATACCGAATATTTTTTTTCATACCTTATACCTTACCGAAATTTATGGAATAAGGAAAATTCATACTGTTATCGTACCGAAGTTTTTGGTATACCGAAATTTCGGTATGATTTTGGTATGAGTTGGTATGTTTCGGTATGAGATAATTTATATACTATTACTTCGACATATCGAATTCTTGAAATGATTTCAATATAATTTTGGCATGACATAATTTATATACCATTTATCTTATCATTCTTTCAATATACCGTTAAAATACCGAATTTTTTTATATACTTTGATTTTTACAATTTTTTATGTTGGTATTTATTTAAGAAATATGTTCATTTTAATAATATTGTTTGGTGAAAAGAGAAGATATGATTTTTTTCTTAATTTATATGATTTTATTTTTAATTTATTATTTTAAAATAATAATAAATACAAAAAAATACTATTATATTTTTTGGTACGGTATGTGCTGGTATACTTTCAATATTAGGATTGTCATACCATTTCCATACTAAAAATTTTCGGTACGGTATGATACCTTACCAAAAATTACGGTATACTAAAAATTCGATAATTTTGGTATTTTTTTATACAATATGTTGGTATTTCTCCCCATCCCTACTTGACTATTTATTGGCGAAGGTGATGAGATTCAAATCTTTTGAGCTGTTAGACACATCGCATGTTCGACCAATTCGATGATTCTATCCTCTACACATTCGGTGGTATGTGTAGGTGCTTTTCCAGGAATCCTACATCTGCTCCAACTTTTTCTGACTTTGATAATGACTGTTCACGTTTTTGTCAGAACAACAGTATGATTAGTCCGAGCAATCCAGACTAATCAGACCAAGGAATCTTAGATTGAAGTCTATGTTCGCAGATTTTAAGGAATCTCCAATTTTTTTAAGTCTGATCTTGTCAGCACCATTCCTCAAACAATTTTTCTTGTCTCTATGCGCATGGATTGGAACTAAGATTCCATGTTGATGTTGTCATGCTGGCAAGTCCATGTTGGCTGACATCATCATTTAGTTTGACATCGATTCCCAGGCTGGCAAATTTGGAATTTGAGACTGGTAAGCTCCAGACTAGTCAGTCCCAAACTGATCAATTTCATTTGATGTAGACCCAAACTCGTCAGTTCCTATAAGACCCAGACTGGTCAGTTCCATACTGAGCTCCAGCCTGTTTGAGTCTTCTGCACATCCCAGATTGATTCATCAGTCTGTAATTCGACCAACTTCAATTATAACTCGATTAAAAGAACTTTACAGTACTTTACATTGAACAACAAAACTGAAGCTAATCTAGAGACTTAAACAGGTTAGACTTAGATCCTTTGACACACCAAACTAAATAAATAAGAAAATTCTAACATCAAATTTTCTAATAATTTCCCCCCTCTTTTTGGTGTGGTCAAAACCATCTAACCAACTATAACAATCTAAGCTGGTCTATGAGGAGCGACTGACTTTCCGAGTTTTTACAAATAATATCTATCAAACTACAAACTCTTGGAAAGTACCTCCTTAGTTTCATCCTACTCTACTTAGGATCTTCCTCCTCAAACTGGGAGAGATATTGCTCGATTAAAGATTTCAAAGTAAGAACATAGCAAAAATCATAAGTAAGAGCAAACGACGTTGATTGCACTGGAGAGTGTAAATTCAACCTAAAAGAATATGACTCTTTGTTGGACATACATGATTTATAATCAACAAGTCAGTTTTTTCATTAATGATGAGTACAATTACAGATACATGGAACAACTAATTGTGAGTCTATACAGCAAAATAGAGTTTTACAACAGAGAGAAGGCTAGCTAGATATAGTAATGAAGTACAAGCTAGAAGAGAGCATAAGATCATTTCTTTCCAGATGAGCCTGCCAGTTTGGCTATGTCACCCAAAGAACCAATCAGATTTGTCAGCTTGGTCATATCAGCCTCTTGCTTCAGCTTGTTCTCCTCCTTGCGTCTCTCATGTTCTTCTTCAACTTTACATCTTTTTCATCTTGTTTTCTTTTCAGCCCTTCCCCCTCTTGACCATCGCCAAAAAGGTGGTCATTGTGGAGGTCACTGAATCCATCTTTGCCTCAATAACCTTGGTCAACTCCTCCTTAGCTACTTCCACTTGAGTTCGGACATGTTTTGCAACAAGGTCATTAATATTAGGGCTGATAATTTCTGACACGACACGATAACACGACACGAACCCGCACGATAATAATGGGGTTAAATACGACACGACACGAACACGATAATTACCAGTTAAGAACCCAAAAATTACAACTTTAAACGATAATTACATGTTAACACAAAACGATAATTACCTGTTAACACGATATTGACATGAATCTGACACGAACACAACACGAACACGACACGAACACGAGAATCTTTTAAAAAATAAATAATGGGTAACACGAACATGATATAATTATTGGATAACACGATATATAATCATGTAACACGATCCGACACGAACACAACACGAACACGACACGAAATCTAGTGTTCTTAATGGGTCGACACAATAACGACCCAACAAGCACGAATTGCCAGCTCTAATTAATATGAGCCAGGAGTTGATCATTGTTGACTGGTGCAACTTCAGTGAGACTGATGGATGTGGATGTTGATGGTTGATCTTCACTAGTAACCAACAATTGTTCAACAATAGTAACAACAATTGGCTACTCAATTTCTGGATATCCCAATATGATAGGCACTTGAAAGCCAATCGGAACAATCCACCACTGCCTCTCTTCTTCTTCTTGAGCACGACAAGCTTCAGTTGTTTGGTCTTTTTCAGCCATACACTGCAACTCCCATGAGAACAACACATCATTAGCAGCTGGAGGTGGGGATGTCCTCAGAGGTGGAAGCTCAATGTTCAAAGTATGCTTAGAGAAATGATATTCAAATTTAGGACCAGTTTGGAAACGCCTAAGCTCTCATAAGTTAGCTCAAGAGAGCAAAAATCGAAGATCCTCCACCTGCAAAACTCGTGCAATAATACCCCAGGGTCTTGAGGATTGTCAAACAAGCATCTGGGATAAGCTTTTTTGATTTCATGATCTACTTGCGCCTCTACTTGTTGAGTGATCATATTAGCCCAGTAGAAGATGTCTTCATTGTCTTCGGACAATTCACTGAGAGGAGGGCACCAGTCTATGATCCTCTTGAGTGAAAACCTGGGATGAGGAAGGCCAACATGTGGGATTAGGCAAATTGAGTGCTCAACTGGCATCCATGAATTGGCTTTAAGTCTTTGATTCCATGGATGACTCTTCTTGATTTTGGTCATGTACTCCTCTATTATTTCTGATTCGTCAAACTCGTCAGTTGCAGACGCATTAGAATCATCTTTTTTTACAGTTTCAGCTTCTTCTTTATATATATATATATATAGAGAGAGAGAGAGAGTAGTAATCATATGTGAATCACCTCCGAGATGAGAGATAAAAACTTAATATCAACCCTTTATTTTTGAAATTTAATGGTCCATATAATTTGGTTGAATTTAATTTATTATTATTAATTCTTTTTTTAAATATGGTTGGAGGGTGTTTTAGGAATTAAATTTTGGTTGTTAAATTATTCTTTAATTATCTCCTAATATCACTCTTCAATGATTTACATTCTATAACTCACACGTTTGTTGATTTTTATAATTTGTATTTCATGACCTCCAGATATTTACATTCAATATTTTTGGAATCGGTGGCAGCAAAATCTTTCTTCAACCTCACCATTTCCTCCGCCCTCTTGGAATCGCCGCTCGTTACCTTCACGAATCTTGTTGCTGCGTCGTTGCACCATCGTCACCGCAATTCTGCCTTACACCATCGTCGTCTTTCTGTTGTGCTGCCCATCGTTGTTGTCTCATACGGTTCATCACTTCGTCTTCTCTGTCCTCCCCAGTTTTCTTCTTCTTCTTTCTATTTTCTATTTTTGTGTTTATCAAAATATTTGGTGATGCTGATTACTTAAATTCGATTGAATTCAGTGAATGATGGTGCGCCGATCTTGGAGCAAATGGATGGAGTTGTTGTTATGGCCGATGCGCTTTTGGAACAAAAATTAAATTATATTTTTGTGGATGCAGTTTGTGAAGGATTTCATGCGTGTACATTAAATTCGACTATTTATAATTATATATAGTTGCAATAATTTATAGTTAAACTTGCATATATTAAGCATGTGCATTTGCATATATTCATGTGTTGTGATTTAAGCAATATGTCTTAACTACGTAGTTGCGGTAATTAAGCAGTAAATGTGCATTGAATAAGCATGTAAACTTGCATTTATCAAGCCTGTAAACTTGCATTATATATATTTTTATTTTATAGTTGTGTGTAAAATTTTGGAGAATGTAAATATATGTAGTTGCAGCAATTAGCCCGTAAACTTACAGTTTTTAAGCTTGTAAACATGCATTGACTAATCCTGTAAATTTGCTTCATACAACTGATTGTTTCTTATCTCCATGTAAACTTGGTATATTTTAAGATAATGCAGTGAATTGATTAATATAATGCATATATTGCATATTAATAATGCAACTTTTGACGAAGTATAACTATTGTTATAATTTTGTGTTAATATTTTTAGAATAAAGAAATATTGCAAGCTATATAATGCATTACTTCACATAAAATAATGCTACATTGTGTGATAGATAATGCAACATTATGTGATAGATAATTCGAAATCACAAAATAAATTGCTTAAAATTAGAAATTTATGAAGAAAATAAAATTAATTTTGAAATACAATAATTCAAAGAACCAATCCCATTAAATTAGGAAGCAAATATAATTTAATTTTGAAATGTAGTATTTTAGAAATCAAATCCCACAAAATCAGGAGTGAAAATCGTGCATATATAATTCTGATTTTAAAAAAAATTCCCACGTAATACAACTTCTTCCTCTTAATAATGCAACTTGTTTCTCTTAATAATGCAGCGAATTCGATTAAATTTTAAAAATTAATGGGGTTGGTAGGTTAAAATTTCTAAAACTGTAAAGCAACTAATTCCCATTTAATTTGGGATCCAAATACGTGGGAATATTTAAATTTGTGTACAAAGACATTATTATGCTTATATGTAACTTTCTATCTCTTTTACTGCGGCAATTTTTTTTTAAAAAAATGAAATGATCTTGCGCGTTCACTACGCTCTTGGAGATACAACATACGAACTTGAACAATCAATGATTCAGATTTGGTCTTATTTCACATCTGAGAGGTGGTTTCCAGTATAACGCGCCCATATATATATATATATATATATATATATATATATATAGAGAGAGAGAGAGTTGTGATCATATGTTAACCACTCCCCAGATGTTACCTGTTACCTCGCTGGCGGTGCATTATCTAGACAAGCTTACTACATTATCTAGGCAAAATCAGGTACATTACAGTACATTATCTTTTACAGTTTGTGATGTAGTACATTGTCTTCGCAATGTACCTAATTTTACCTAGATAATGTAGTTAGCTTGTCTAGATAATGCACCGCCAGCGAGGTAACAGGTAACATCTGGGAAGTGGTTAACATATTAATGCATCCCTATATATATATATAGGGGTGCATTCATGGCTGAACATGTGTCCATGAATGAACAGAGACCAAAATCCAGCCCTTGATTTCGAAAATAGACGTCCCAGATTTTCTGTTGCCATTTATCATTGTTGCTAGCTTCTTCTATCATTGAAAGGGCAAATTAGTCCTAAACGGGAAAAATTGAAATTGAATTAAATCTACATGTTGATTTTTCGGATTCAGTTACCAAATCAAACCCCCCACGATTTTTCCATTATTATCATATAAATTGGAAAAAGAAAATACACCATGATTTATTCCATAATATTAAGCTAATCGTTATCATTGTTTATGGCTTTGTGTGTCATTGTTTATGACTTTGTGTGTCATTCTAAGGTTATTCTGTCAACTTCCACTAATATATTACCATTAAATGTATAAATAATTTTAATTATTCGTACAATGATATTGAATAAAGATAACAATGATCTTAAAGGTGTATTATAAATCAATTAAGATTAAAATGATAATTTTGATAAAATGATATTTAATACAGGTAACAATGATAAAATAAACAACGTACAATGCTACATATTAACTGAGTTCACACAATGTAGAAAATAAATAAATAATTATCAATCCATTAAACAGAAATTCGAACAATGAAACATTTATTAAAAAATAATGACATTCATCTAAAATAACAATGATAATCGAATATGACATAAAAATAATGAAATCTGCTCGTGAAGGCGATCCACCAAGTGACAGCCGGATCGATCATCTGCGTGCCTTACATCCAGCGTTGCGTAGCCACACGACATTTACTAAAATCAATCCACATCTAAAGCAACATAATTTGACAGAAACAAACATGAAATCATCAAAGTTACTCACAAATGTGCAGAATAAATAAATCATTAATACTTTACATCCCCTTTTCAAACTGTCAATTAGGTTTTTAAAAAAAAAGAAGAATAAGGTTCAATACAAAAAGAAAATAAAACGTACAGATTGTGTTCATTGTAATATGACGTATTTCTCGTTCGAATCCTTAGAAGCCACAGGATTTTTCTCTAGCAAGTTCTTCTAATTCCCCTTTTCTGCGATGAAAACCTCCACATCACCCCTAACGATCACCAATTTGCCACCTTCGCAATCCGACGACGAGGGCGAACCGTCGGAGAGAATTGACCGCAAATCGGACGGCTGAACCGACGGTGCGTCGCGTATTTTCCGGAGTGCGGATGAAGTGGCGGTGTATTTGCGGATGCTGCGATACATAAATATTTCAGTCGTGAGAAGAGAAAGATGAAAGACAATGGAAAACATGGAGAAAGTGATATACGATATTATTGAATATCAAAGAATAAAAAAAAATTACCTTTAATAATAATATCCCATATCCCATGAAATTAGGTAACTATTTTAAATATCAAATCTACTAAAAACTATAACAATTTATATTTCCTAATACACCCTTTCAAATTAATTTAAAAATAAATTGATTGACACATGTCATTAATATAACCATCAGATCAATAAAATTAATGGCTAGATCATAGGTCATTGTTCATTCATGGTATTTAGTTCGGATTTGAACGCAACTCTATATATATATATATATATATATATATATATATATATGAGGTATCATACACACTATAATGATCAATTATACACACTACAATGAAAGTTCATAGTTCATTCAGGAAGATGAGTTCAGCCTAGAATGCACCCCTATATATATATATATATATATATATATATATATATATATAGGGGAGTGATAATATGAGAACTCCCCTTACCATGTGAAAATAAGAACTAATCTCGGCCATCCAATTGGTGATCCAACGCTCAAGACTAAATAAATCTCATCTGCATTATAGTACAGTAAAACATGCATTAAAGGGTAATTTTGTAATATTTTTTCTCTCTCCTCTAAAATCATCATAAATCTTTAAATGATCATATCTCATTCGATTTAGATTATTTTTTAATGTATCATATATCAAATTAAAGGTAATTTAATTATCTTTCAAACGAAATCCCTATTGCATATGTTTCGATTTAAAAATCATCGTAAAAAATGAAAATTAGTAATTATATGCATAATTATCGTAACAGTACACGAATTCTTATATAATGAATGGAGTTGCACAATATAATGCATAAAGTTGTATTATATAATGCGGAATATGACATATAAAATGCAATAACTTTTTTCTTGCAAGATAAAAAAATTAAAATTCATTATCTTTGTATACTGTAGATAATATCATAATTATTATAAAAGTTGATCATATATTACTTGTTTTTAGTTATGTATTTTTTTGTTATATTATATAAATGTATATTACTATATTATATAATGCATGTTTGTTAGGTATATAATGAATGTTTGTTACGTATATAAAGAATGTTTGTTAGGTATATAATGCATGTCGAAGTCAATATAATGCATGAAGTTATATAATGAATACAATTGCACAATATAATGCATGAAATTATAGTATATAATGCAGAATATAATAGATAAAATGCAACATGTTTATTTCAGCGAAATCATCATTCATCATTATATTTGCATGTGTTATGTATTATATAGCAATAACATATGAATTATAATGAAAGTAATATAATTTTTCTTTAAAATAAAAGTAATATCATATATAATATGCATAATTCTCGTAACAGTATACAAATTCTTGTATAATGAATGCAATTGCACAATATAATGCATGAAATTACAATATATAATGCAAAATATGATAGATAAAATGGAACATGTTTATTTCAGCGAAATCATCATTCATTATTATATTTGCACTTGTTATGTATTATATAGTAATAACATATGTATTATAATGAAAGTAATATAATTTTTCTCTAAAACAAAAGTAATACCATATATAGTGGAGGAAGTAATACCGTATAATGATAGTAATATTATTCTAAAATAAGAGTAATACCATATTATAATGTAGAAAGATGTTTGTTAGGTATATAAGGAATGTTTGATATATAATGCATGTTTCATATGCATATAATGCATGTTTGTTAGATATATAATGCATGTCGAGATAGAATATGCAAACAGAATCTTAAATAAGTACAAAATAACAAAAATACCCTATAATGCAGGTTTTTTGAAATAAAATGCCCGAAAATTTTAGTAAAATCCTGAGCGTTCATTCATCAAAATCAATGGTGAGGATTGGTTCTTATTTCTTATGGAAAGAGTGGTTCTCACTGGATCGCATCCCTATATATATATATAAATAGGGAGTGGATCCTATGCTAAAATGTTATTTATGCTAAAATGTTAAACATGCTTGATTGGTTAATATTTTATGTTTGTTTAGTTATTATGTTATGCATAATTAAATTGCATAACCACCCACATCAAAATAAAAAAATTCAATTTGAAAAATTCAATCTTGACCATTCATCCATCAAAATCAATGGTCTAGGATTTATTTCTATTTAGCATATTTTCACTTTTTAGCATTTGATCTCCTCCCTATATACATATATATAAAGGTTAGATCATATGAGAATAGATGTTAATGTAAGAAATGAGAATAAATCTCAGTCTTTGGTTTCACAAGATCTGCGGTCATGCTTTAATAATTTCCGTCTTCATTTTATCCTCCGCGAACTTCATTATTACATATTTAAGGGTATCATTGTCATTTAGGCTGATGGTATCTTGATATGTGCGTAAAATGGCCTATTTTTCGATGTGTGAGCGTGCATGTTTGCGGCCATTTTACTCTCATATCATATGTTTTTGTTGTTCTTTTGTTGTGTTTTCGTGTTTTTGTGTTTTAAATGTTGTAGGATAGGTTTTGAGCATAAACTAGCATTTTTGGTGGAGTTTTGGAGGAAAATCGCACGAGTTTGGAGTTTGGAGGCGTCGACCGGCCAAGCGGAGCAGGACTGGCCGAGCCAAGCTGGACAGAGAGCTCGACCGGCCGAGCAGAGCAGGACCGGCCGAGAAAAGCTGGACAGAGGCGTCGACTGGCCGAGCTGAGTCTGCTCGTCCGAGCCTCGCCAATAGAGAAATGGCTCGGTCGAGCCATTTCCGACCAGGCGAGCCAGACCGTGATTTCCAGCAAATTGGCAGTTTCCAGCTTCGACCGGGCGAGCCATACTTCGACTGGGCGATCCGAAGCTCTGTTTGCTCGTCTATAAAAAGGGGAAATTCAGTTATTTAAAGTACTTTTGGCCATTTTTCATTACGTCAAGGTAGAATTCACCCAAAATTCCATCTCTCAAACTCATTCCTTCCTAATCCAAGAGGAGCAAGAGCTAATCCACTATCCTTGGAGAGGAATTGAAGATCAAAGTCGGTAGATCAAGATCAAAGTGCTCAATTTAGGGAAAGATTTCATTCAAACCTATCTCTTGTAATGTTTGGTTATCAATTGAACATTGTAATGTTGAACATTGGAGGTATGGAATTCTGAATTTCCTTGGATGTTGATTTAAATTAAGGTGTGAGAAATTAGGTTGTATTATGTTTGTTTACTTTCCTAATTGAGATTGAATCACACTAGAGCTTGTTCACATGCACCTAGATGTAGGTAATAGCCAGTCTAGGTGTTAATTGATACGAATTTTGCAGCCAACACGCGGAAAGGAGTGTCGTGAATAGTGTGAGTTCTTGTGTTCCTTGATCCAATCCCTGTGCGAAGATAGTGCATAGGGCGATGATTTACGTGCTATTAGGAGTGGTCTAGGGTCCGATAACGTAGCTGTTTGAGGATTTTAGTATCATCAACGATCAATTCACCGTGACTAGGGGTTGACTAGTGTAGGGTAAGAGTCCATCCTTTTAGGAATTAAATATGTTTGCATCATAGTTCAACTAAAGTAGATCACACCTATATTCTTATCAACATCCGTTTTTACTCATTTGAGCACTTGTGAAACTTGATCTACCATTGTTATTACAAATTGAAGATTTGATTTGAAATTGCAATTGATAAATGATGAAGTATGATTGTTGTTTTAGTGTTAATGTAGTCAGTTTAGATTTGAACTTAGGAAAATAGAACAAAAACTCAACGACTTGAATTTGCCTAGCTATAAGAATCCTCACGATTAAACGGTATTCCTTTGGGCGAAGCGAGAAGATCCTTGGATTGATATTTTATTACTTGAGAAGCATTACTTTTGAGTGATCAATTCTAGTGCCATCAAGTTTTTGGTGCCATTGTCGGGGATCTTAATTAGTAGGTCATTGGATATTGTTAAAAGTGTGGATATTGTAGGCTAGGTGTTTGTTAAATTGTCTAGGTGATTACTAACATTTGTTTGATTTTGTAGGTGGTGTAGATAATAAGGTCCAAAGCACGGTTGTTCTAAGTGGAAGCTACAATGGAGAATCAAAGAGGAGTGAATGTAGAGAGAATAGAGGAACTTGAAAGGCAATTAAAGGTGATGAGAGGCAAAATCATGGAAGGACAAAGACCACAAAGGCCACTCCGGACGGTATTTGAGAACATGAGGGAAAGTAACTATCAATGGAAAGAAGTTAGAATGAAAAAGGAAGATGACTATCCGAAGGAGGTGAATTTTGTAAATCAAAGGTGGGGGAATGATCATTGGAACTCTCAAGATGAGTATGGTGAGATGTATACAAATTCTTGTCATTATTCTTCGTCGACATATCATTACAATGGTTGGAATCAATTAGTGGGTAATGTAAATGTCGATTATGAAAGTTGGAAAGCTCCTATTAGAGGAAAAAGGGTTGATACGATGCATATGAACACGGAAGGAGAAAAGAAGTTTGAAAAAGGCGATGAGATATTTGAAGAAATTAAAGCACAACTCTCAACCATTTCTAAACATTTAAGTGAAAGAGAGCAAGAAAAGATAGAGAAGGTGAAGGAAGAAGAAATAGTGGAGGTCCAAGAAGATGAACCGGAGAAGGAAATAGAGGTGTTACTTCAAGAGGATGAGGCTAATGAAGACATTGAGGAGCTAGAGCTAATCTTGGAATACATGGAGAAGGGTGAGAGTAAGATGCCTTCACCGGAAGAAATGCGAAATGAACCGACCATTGTAAGTTATTTGGAAGATGAGAGATTGATAACTAACGAGGAATGTGATGGAAGGTTTGAGGATCCAATGGAGGAAGAGCTAAAAAGTGAATTAGCTATTGTTGTCGCGGGAGTTGAGAAGGATCTTATCATTCACCCGGTTCAAAATTTGGATGAACGAATTGATGAGTTTCTTGTAGTGGTGATTCATTTGGATGATGGCTCGGAGATAAAATCAACTAAGGGAGCATCACCTTTGCCATTCATGATTCTTGAGATATTCACACCTATTTGGAAGGATGAGAGAGGCATTAGGAAAAACATGTTGAACAAGTTGCTCCCGAGAAAATGTCGAACAAGGGAGAAAGGTATCTTGAAAATACATAAGGTTTTTGACAACGGATAATTTGGTAAGATCGTCTAGCTACCGACGTTAAGGAAGCGCTTGTTGGGAGGCAACCCAACCATTTTTCTTTTATTTGTTCTAAATTCTTGCCTAGATAGTGTTAATAATGTTTCTTGTTTGTTTGATTGATCACTTGATTTACATGTGCTAGGGGGAGCGTTTGGAGTATGAGGAGTGATTGACTACCGCCGGAAATTATATAAGCTTAGTCTCTCTTGACTAAGTTTGGGGAGAAATGTGCCGGTTGCCGGTTTTGGTTTACTCTTCTCCTCTTTTACCTCCTTATTGATTTTCTTTGTAGGGACGTTGGAAGGATAGGGTGGAGTGATGACGCACCGCCTACCTTTTGGCAAACTTAGTCTCACTTGACTAAGTTTGGGGGGAAGAGCCGGTAGTCGGTGCCTTGGTTCATTCTCCTCATTTATCTCTTTATCTTTACATTGCTTTTTAGATTAGATTAGTTTGAATTAGTTTGAATGATTTAATCTTCGATTTGGTTGTATAATGATATTTGATCTACCTTTCGATTTGGATGTGAATGGAATGTTGGTTTTTAATGATTGAATGATGTGTTTGATGGATTATTAGCGAGCTTACATGATTTTAATACTTCCTATTTGGCATGGTTTGTGGATATGTTGAATGGTTTGGTATGAGTGGTGGAGCTAGTGGATATTGTCTTATTTTTGTTGATTGTTGGTTTGTGGAAAGTTTGGTGGACATGAGAGCTTAATTGGCTTGTTTTATGCTCAAGTAGTTTGGTGGTGTTTGTGTTGTGTTTGAGTAGGTACAAATAAGGCATCGGAGAGCGGTTCGATCGTGGCTACCGATGGGTAACGTATTCTATCGTTTCTCTTGCCAATTAGTTTCATTGCATGTAGATTGTTTTAGGTTGTTGTGTGCTTGTGTGTGTGTGATGAACCCGAACTAGACTTGAGATTTAATCATGATTTACATAGTGAAGTTTGATGTTTGCCTCAACCAATGATAGGGAAGAATCTAGCTTTCGATGCATGTTTTAAGTTTAACTTTTGAATTGCCGAGTTTTGTGTTTGGTTAATGCATAGGACTTGACAAAAAGCTGTGAGATTTGAGCCATGATATTGTCATATCTATTTCGATTGTGAGTGGCAAGATTGAGAGCTTGAGATCTAGAACTTGCATTCATTCTCTGTCTATTGGCATGAGTGTGTAACTAGGAAATGATATTATGCCATCGATTCTTAGTCCTACCTTTCACACCGGGAGTATGAGGTGGTTGTTATCATTATTTTGCCTTTCATATTTTTGACCCCCGTGATTGAGCTTAATTGGTGGATCTTCCTTGAATTGATTAGGACCATATTTGGGGGAAAGAGTGTATGTGGATGAATACGGTGATGAGAGTTGGGTTGGGAATTGATTGGATTTGTGATGTTGAAAATATTGAGGGATGAAATAATGAAATAAAGGATTGTTGTTGATCCTAGAAAAATGAGCACCTACAAAATTTTGGTGCAAGTGTTTGAAAAGAGAGGCACCCACAAAAGGAATGAATGTTGGTGCTTGAGAAAAAGAAAAAAGAAGAAGAAGAAGAGTAAATAGTTGAAAAGAAAAAGGAAAAAATGTGTTGTGAAATGAAGAAGCCTCGGGATTTGTAGTGGTTCGAAAAGAACAAGTTTGGGGGTTTTGGAAAATTGAGAAGTTTAGTCACTTTGGCCCAAAACTACCTACCTTTTAGTTAGCCACGCTACAACCTTTGAAAAGACCTTTTTGATCCTAGAAACTAACTCATTGTAGTATAGTGGTGAGAATGGATGCAAGCCTATGGAAATCAAACTCGATATCTTGTGATTGAGTGAATCTCATCGTCCCTAAACACGTGAGGGAGTGCTTTCGTTTCTTGTATCCATTTTTTATGAGTGGTTCATGTCCTTAGCATTAACCTTGTTACAAAGTTAGGTTATAATCTCGTTTTACTTGAACATGCTAAGATAACTTTGATGAGCTATGAGGTATTGCACGAGGGAGATTAACGACTTTACTTTGTTTTGATTGAGGACAATCAAAGGTTCAAGTTTGGGGGATTATGATATGTGCGTAAAATGACCTATTTTTTTATGTGTGAGCGTGCATGTTTGCGACCATTTTACTGTCATATCATATGTTTTTGTAGTTCTTTTGTTGTGTTTTCGTGTTTTTGTGTTTTAAATGTTGTAGGATAGGTTTTGAGCATAAACTAGCATTTTTGGTGGAGTTTTGGAGGAAAATCGCACGAGTTTGGAGTTTGGAAGCGTCGACCGGTCGAGCGGAGAAGGACCGGCCGAGCCAAGCTGGACAGAGAGCTCGACCGGCCGAGCAGAGCAGGACCGGCCGAGCCAAGTTGGACAGAGCCGTCGACCGGGCGAGCTGAGTCTGCTCGACCGAGTCTTGCCAACAGAGAAATGGCTCGGTCGAGCCATTTCCGACCGGGCGAGCCAGACCGTAATTTCCAACAAATTGGCGGTTTCCAGCTTCGACCGGGCGAGCCATACTTCGACCGGGCGATCCGAAGCTCTGTTTCCTCGTCTACAAAAAGGGGAAATTCAGTTATTTGAAGTACTTTTGGCCATTTTTCATTACGTCAAGGTAGAATTCACCCAA
>JAPKLW010000202.1:535764-557904 GCA_026898455.1 Plectranthus barbatus
TATATATATAGATGTGATCATATGTTACCCACTCCCCATATGTTATATGAGGCCAAATCTCAACCATTTATTTTATAAATCTAAGGGTCCAGATTTTTTTATTTAATTATTTTTAAATTACCATTTTTGTTTTAAATCTAAATGAAGGCTATTATTGTAAAATAATGATATCAAATATCTCTTTCCTTAAACATTCAGCATAATTATCAATTAATTTACCAAATCAATTTTTCCCCAATCTGCACGATATCTAATTTCTCCATTATTTCTTCATATTTTTGCGTCACGGTGGCGCCGATCAGTTCGTCGGAGACAAGCGAACACACGATGGCCGGCGGCAGGAGGCGAGGTGGCTGGAGGCTGTGGCTGCTCGGGAGAGAGTTTGCACGTGGGCGCTATTTCTCCTCTCTTTGAATTTCTCCAACTGTGGCGATGGTCGAGGTGGCAAGACGGTGAGGTGGCCGGAGGCAGTGGTTGCGTAGGCGAGAGCCCATAGATGGCGCGTTCTCCTCTCTTCGCGTATCTCTAGCAACGACGGTGGTCATGGTGGCATGGAGCAGCGCAATGGTCATTTCTTTCGTCTTGTATTTCATAGCGTTCAATTGTTGCTGAAATACTATTATGTAGAACTTGGTCCTTGCTTATTTTGTCTGGTTTTCTCGACCTATTCATTTTATGTATCTCTGTTTTGTATTTGATAGGCTTGATTTTGTTGTTGCAGACTATCATCAATGGTGCACCATCGATAACCATGTAGATGCTACATTATTTATATGATAGTTGATGCATTATTTATTCATTATCTACTACATTATCTCTTATAGCGTATTTTTATTTTATATTTTAAAATGACTCCAGATTTTCGTAAAATACTAAAATTGTAAACAAATAATGTATCATATTTGTCGTAGATAATGTAGCATTCAAAACATAAATAATGTTCTAATTATTTTGTTTGGTGAGAGGAAAAGACGCAACACATTCCATAATGTATCATTCAATTGATAGATAATGTACGAATAATACCACAGATAATGTACCATTAATTACAAACTATTAAAAGAGTATTTTTAAATATATTATTACATTATCCTCTGTAGTATGTTACATTATTTCTTTACAGCTATTACATTATTTAATTTTACTATGAATATATATTATAATATAATAGCTATAATTACAATTTTACCCATAATGTAGTAGAATACACAGGACAATGCACCGCCATTTTTTAAGTTTGAAGTTAAATCTCAAGCGTTCAAATCTTAATCTAAGGGCTGAGATTGGGCCTCATATAACATATGGAGATAAGGTAACCATATAATGCATCCCTATATATATATATATATATATATATATATATATATATATAATTAATAAATATAAATTTTAGTTCATTTGGTAAGTTTCTACTTTTATCATACAATTAACCCATGTTTAAATTTCTTGGCTAACATAGTCTAATTTTAGTTTTATTTATTTTTAATAAAACAATCAACTAATAAGTGTTAATATTAAATATTGTTATTCTATATAATTTTTTTATGGTAAATTAAGTATTAACATCATCATAATAATTTTACATGTCTCTTTCGAATTTACCTTTGAATTTTAAGGTTATAATTTTAATACAATTGACCCATATGTTTCTTTTGGTTTTACATTAAAATATAAATATAAGATTTTAAAAACTAAATTACATTATAATAAGTAATAACAAATAATAGAAATCAACTAATTTGCATTTAGACTCTAGTTTTCTACAAATTATAATAGAATTTAATTTCAATCCGTCAAACCGGCTGGACCAAACCATTTTTTATACGGTTTGGCCGGTTTGGTTTCGATAAATTATTTGACCGGTTTGTTTCGGAAAAATTTCAAACCGTATTTATTGATTTGGCCGAAATTTTGCTTCCAAATCGGTCAAACCAGACCGCGAACACCCCTAAGAAAAACTGATGCATAATCCCAAATTTGGGAAACATGTTTCATTGCTGCCCAGATTAAGTAGTTTTTCCACTCAAAATATGAATGCTCACTTGAACTAAAATCTACTTTTAACTCAAGCTCAAATGGAAAGATGATTAATTTTATTTTTTCTCAATATATTATTAATTTTCTACATATATTCAATTGAATCGAACACATTTTCCAGATTTTGAAACTCTTTTTAATTAGTATGAACCCTATTCTCTTATAACAGCTATCCAAGAAACCACTCGAGAAAGAGAAAGAGAAGTTTCAAGTATATTAGAATATATCTACTTCTTTGAAGATATAGAACTAATTTTCATCAAACTTCGTGACTAATAAGAGAATCAAACTCGGTTGAGACCACAAAATGAAAAGGTTAGTTTTGTTATATTAAAATGTATATGGAATTTTTCAATTTATAAATTAAAATTAATTACTTAATTCCTTGTAAGTACATCATCGAGAAATGGAGAAGGAGCACTTCCAATCATTTCCTTGATCCAATACTATTTCTTGTAGTAAATCCTTTAACTATATTTATAATGTTTTGCGATGCTATATTATATTAGTATATATTTTACTTTGTATTTTCAATTGTATTGCATTATTTTTCATATGCTAAGTTATGATACTATCATGATATGTTATGAGATAATATTTTGCCAATATCATGATTATTTATTTATTTTAATTAATATATAATAATTGTTTCCTTCATGAATAGGGGTTTTATGTTGATAGAGTTAACTTGGTTTGCAAGTTGTCCCACAAACTTGTCCTATCATTCACAGATGTGATCATCAATCAAACAAGGAGAGTACCTTGAAGAAAGAGTTGGGGATTGAACGAGCTAGGCCCTTAAGCTTATGTTTCCTATTGATAGTTAATCCAACAATGAATTTATTTATCTTGTGTAAAAAAATTTATGTTTATTTGAAATGTATTCACTATAACTTTTTGAGAAAAATAAGTGAAAATCCTGTTATTGAAGTTATGTATTTGTATTCATTTATTTTCCGCTCTCCCTTTTTCCTAATATATATTCATTGAGGTGTTCAAGACAACAATATATATACCTTAAGGGAATATGACATTACCCTAAGATTTAAGGCATAATTGTCTATTTTGCGGTGCCACCATTAGGTGGACAGTTGAGGTATCATTTGCCGCTTCTCTCGGAGCTTATTTCATTTTCTTATGTCCTTTCATTAGTTGTTGTCAAGTTCTTAGTGGACACTATAGGTGGTTAGAAGTAGGGATGACAATTTTCGACACGACACGATAACACGACACGAACCCGCACGATAATAATGGGTTAGTGTTGAGCCTTAATGGGTTCGTGTCATTATCGTGTCGACCCAATAAGGACACAAAATTTTCGTGTCGTGTTCGTGTTGTGTTCGTATTATCCGATAACATATCGTGTTTCGTGTCGTGTTCGTGTTATCCGATAATATAATATATCGTGTTTCGTGTCATATTCGTGTCGTGTTCGTGTTCATGTTACCCACTAAGAAATTAATAAATAATATATTTAATTTTTTAATCATTATTATTACTACTATTTTTTCATTTATCAACCCAATTTAACACTTTTCACAGGTCAATATCGTGTACGTGTCGTGTTCGTGTCAATATCGTGTTATCAGATCGGATTCTTAACAGATCAATGTCGTGTTCGTGTCGTGTCCGTGTCGTGTTCGTGTTTGAAGCTTAATGGGTCGTGTCGTGTTCGTGTCGAGCATATTCTTAACAGATCGTGTTCGTGTTGGACCTTAATGGGTCGTGTCACTATCGTGTCGACACGATAACGACCCAACACGCACGAATTGTCACCCCTAGTTAGAAGTGATATATTATTGTAAAACACCCTTCCTGTGACTGAGAGGTCACAGGTTCGAGCTCCCAGGGGGACATCTGGGTGTGTGAGTGTGTTTGTGAGTTTAAATTAATGTATACTTATTCAAAAAAAAAAAAAGAAGTGATATATTGTCCCTTCGCTCGGGGTGTAGTGATTAAAACACCTTGCTTGTGACTGAGAGGTCACAAGTTCGAGTTCCCAGGGAGATATCTGGGTGTGTGAGTGTGTGTGAATTAAGATTGATGTACACTTATTTAAAAAAAAAAAAAAAAAGTGATTTATTATACTAGCTTACCATAATGCTGGTAGACATTGTGGGCCGAGTTAGTTATATGAAAGTTAATGTCGCATATCCTTTGCTGTTAAGTTTTGTCTATGCCCCGAGGCTCGTCCTGCTAAGGTCCGACGAGCCGGTGAGGCACCGTTTTGGGCAAGCAGTTCTGAATCCATAGATAGCATCCTCCAAGACAATTTTTTGGACTTGACAGAACGCGAAACTCCGGCAAATATAATTACAAATGTTAGGCTGTGCCTTTGAATTTATCTTTAGGCCAAATCAAGGGAAAATAAGAAAATATATCACAAAGTTTAATAAATTGGGGAATTATATCACACATTTTTAATGTTAGGGAAATATATTACGAAGTTTACTTTTGTTAAGGAAATTTAACATCTATTGATGACTAAGCTGTTAAGTGCCATGTAGCAGTGATGTGGCAATGACTAGATGCCACGTGGCATTTTAAATTTTTTTATAAAAAACAAATATTTTTACATTTAATAATAAATTTTTTTAAAACTGTATTTTTATTTTTAATGGAACAAAAACGGATATTTTCTTAAAAAATGTGTATAATATATAGAAAAATGGTCGAAAAACAATGAAATGAAACCAACATTTAAAACTTTCATAGTTGTGTGCTTAATTATGAATTTAACTCAAATTCAAACATTTTATATTGAGTGAAAATCTTAAATAACCACTTTATCTGTATAAAAATCTTAAATAACCATTTTTATCTAAATATTCAAGAAATGACAATATTTCCAAATAATCCCTTTTTTCACAAATGATTCCTACGTCACAAAATAAGGAAAAAAAACAATTATTGGAATATGGTTTTAATTAAATTATTGAAATAAATATATTTAATTAATTTGTTAAAAGCAAAAGATAAAAATATGAAAAAGGAAATTAGATTTTTTTTTAAAAGTCGCTACAACTTTCCGATTTATTTGTTTTTTACTTCATTATTTATTTCATTAATTTTTTAAATCACAAACCATCCAAATAAATCGAGTAATGGGTTGATGAAATCGCGAACCATTTTTTAATTTAGTTTAATTATTTTTTTAATCATTAATTTTTAATTTGATTATTTTGTTTCTTTAATCAGAAATCATAAACACAATCTCTATCTCCATTCAAATTGCAAATCGTATTTTATATGATTAATAATCTTTATAAATGTAAATTTAAAAGTTGATTAAATATTAAGTTAAAATTTGGTAAATATATTTAGAATTAGTAAAGTAATAATTATTGTCGAATCTATAATTATTTGAATCTATAATCGCTTTGGTCCTAACTTTTATGGGTTTGGTGAATCAAGTTTGAATTCCAATTCTTCTTTTTTATTTATATGGTTTATACCTTTTTAAGAGAGGTAATTTCGTAATATATTTTCCTAATAGAAAAATATGATTTGTTAAACTTTGTGATGTATTTTTCAATATAAGTATTGTTACTAAAAATAAAAATATAATTTTTCAAAAAATTATATTTAAAATAAATTATCATTTTTAAAAAAATTTATTTTTTAAAAAATATTTAAATGTCACGTGTCATCTAGTCAGCGCCACATCATTGCCACATGACACTTAACAGCTTAGTCAACAATAGATGATAAATTTCCCTAACAAAAGTAAACTTCGTGATATATTTCCCTAACATAAAAAATGTGTGATATAATTCCCTAATTTGTTAAACTTTGTGATATATATCCCTATTTTCCCCCAAATCAAATCATTCTCAAGTTCTGCGGGTGGGTTGAGCAAAATTGTACTCCCTCTGTCCCAAGTAAATTGTCCATATTTCCTTTTTCGTCTGTCCCACAATATTAGTCCACTTTCCTAAAATAGTAAATTTTCTACACTCATCAATAAAATATTCATCCCACTAACTCCCACTATCACTCACATGCATTGGTTATTGTGCCCGGTCAAATGTGGACAATTTGACCGGGACGGAGGGAGTAATAATTTGATAGAACCTACATGCATCAATTTATCATATACGGAAAGATGGGCAGCGACAAAAAAAAAAAAAGAAGATTCACAATAATTGCTAAATACTCCAATATAGATGAGATGAGATCACCATTGTATATTCCTGAAAAGGAGGCCGCAAAAACTCTGGATAAATTGAATAACATAAACAAAAAGTAAGCGATTTAATAATAAAATATTTTGCTCATTTTTATAAAAATAACCTAATTAATTTGTAATTTAATTTCTAACATTTGTTTATTTTGTATAATTTAATTCTTAAAAAAGTTTGTCATTTTAATAAATGAGATTAATAAAGAGAAGACCAAAAGGCAAGTGAGACTAGGGGCGACAATCTCCAACCAACACGAACCTAACACGAAAAAAATGGGTTGGGTCAATCCATTTAATTTTCGGGTCAGTTTCAGGTCGACCCGTCCAACCCATTTTATTTTCGGGTTGGGTTCGAGTCAATCTCGGGTTGACCCGCGAACCCATTCGACCCACCAAAAAATTAATTATTATTATGAAATATAATTATATAAAAATTTAATAAATAAAAAATAGCTTAAAACCTAATATTTTAAATAATTAACACATTTTTTAAAATCTTAAAATAATTAACCCAAATTTGTAATTTTTAAAATAATTAAAATAATTTTTTAAAATTTAAAATAATTAAAATAATTTTTTAAAATTTTAAATTAATTAAACAGGTCAGTTTCGGGTCGACACGAAAATAAACAGGTCGGGTTCAGGTTGAGATTTCTGACCCGCGAAAATATACGGGTCGGGTTGGCGTGTCGCTTGTTATTATCATGTCATAACCCGACTCGCCAATCCGAACCCGACTCATTTCCCACCCCTAAGTGAGACTAATAAATTAAAACAAAAAGAGTACATTTAACGTAATGTCTATCTATTTTTACAACTTAATTAAAAAATCATCTAACATTTACAAAATTACATTTTATTTCTTAATTTTTTTCGAACACTGACATTGTTGGTCGTATGCTATTGTGAGTGAGAGAGAGGTCAAGTGGGGAAATGCATAACTCATCTTTGCAACGGCTATTCAGCAATGACCGCTCAACACTACAGCAACAATTTAACGTACATATTAAGTGGTTTTTAATTAAATTGTAAAATAGATTGATATTAATAGTTAAAAATATAAATTTGTAAATGCAAGAGATTAAAATATAACTTTATACACGTTGGGAATTAAATTGCGAAAATGGACTAATATTAGGAATTAGTATAATATTTGTTTGAAACATTAAGAGTTGAATTGAAAAGATAGACAAACTTTAAAAATTAAATTACAATTAAATCTAATAAAAAATAATACAATTATAGTATAGTATATTGTCATTATTTTAATAAATAAATTATTAATTTATTATTTATAAGTGAAGACGAAACAATCACACGAGGAGAGATCATGTAAAAAAAATTCATCTGTAAGAAAAAAAATGAATCATGTTCATCAGATCTAAAAAAATCAATGGTTGATATGCAAACAAACAATGACTAAAACACAATCAAGCAACAAAATAATCAAGCAACAACTTAAACACAATCAAGCAATATTGTAATCAAGCAACGACTTGAACACAATCAAACAACGTCATAAACACAATCAAATATATTTCTCACTTTCTCATGTTAAAATTTTTCTCACTGAATCCACTCCCACAACCACACAATCATACATCATGGGGAAAAAATTTAAATGAATAATTCTGAAAAAAAATGATAGGAAACATCTACCGAGAATAATACATATTGCATGATGACTAACTATCCTACAATGAATGAAGATAAGGCTCCCTAGCCTCCTTACGAATGGAGATGATAATATTTATTACCTTAATATTTGTACTAATTAGATATTAACTTATAATATTTAAAATAAATAAAATTAAAATTATTTAAAAACGAGTACTAATACTTATAGTAAATAGTTTATTTTGTACAATAGATTAAAATAATTTTGAGGAGCGATCCTGTGTATCTCAGACTTGAGAATGGTCCCACTTGCCACCAATCGGACGGTCAGCAATCTTAAACACGTCATCTATTCCCGAACAGAAAATGACCATTTACACCCTTCTAAATATTAGTAATATTTATTTATTTATTTATTTTTTTTTTCTCCTCTCCCGATTTTAGGGTCATTTACCCCATACGGAAATGGTCTAAATCAGAGCTCAGGCTTTGACTCAATTTCTTTTTACTCACTCCGATCCGATCACGAAACAGTTCGCCGCCGCCGACAATAATGCTGCCGCCGGAGCTTCAGCCCCGGGCTTTCCGCCCTTACATCTCCCCCACCTCCGGCGCTCCCTCATTTGCCTCCACCTCCTCCTCCTCTTATAACGGTGAGCAAAACCCTAACCCTAGCCCTTCGACATCTGTATATTACGGCGTAGCCGCCGGAAGTAGCCGCCGCTCCAGCTCCTCGATGAAAAACTCTCGATTTGCCCCTTCTTCATTCGTCCACAACGCCAGAATCGCGGTCGCACTCGTTCCGTCCGCTGTCTTCCTCCTTGACCTCGGCGGTGCGCCGGTCGTCGGCACCCTTGTAGTCGGACTCATGATTTCTTACATCCTCGATACGCTCAATTTTAAATCCGGCTCCTTCTTTGCCGTCTGGTTTACACTCATCGCCGCTCAGATTGCGTTCTTCTTCAGCTCATCGCTCTACTACACTTTCAATTATATCTCCCTTGCTATCCTCGCTGCTTTAACTTGTGCGTTGGCGAATTTTCTGATCGGAGTTTGGGCATCGTTGCAGTTCAAGTGGATACAAATCGAGTACCCCACAATCGTGCTCACTCTCGAACGTCTTTTGTTCGCATGTGTTCCCCTCATAGCGTCCACGCTTTTCACCTGGGCAACTGTTTCTGCAGTGGGTATGTCTAATGCTGCTTACTATCTCATGGTTTTTAATTGCATTTTCTACTGGCTGTATTCAGTCCCTCGGGTGTCCTCGTTCAAATTGAAGCAAGAAGGGAATTACCATGGAGGTGAGATCCCAGAGGATAGTTTCATACTTGGGCAGCTTGAAAGCTGCGTACACACTCTGAGTCTTTTGTTCGTTCCTTTATCGTTCCACGTTGCTTCGCACTATTTGATTATGTTTTCATCCAGTGCTGCTATCTCCGATTTGTTCCTCCTTTTCTTCATTCCCTTTTTGCTTCAACTTTATGCATCTACGAGAGGTGCATTGTGGTGGGTTACTAAGAACGAGTATCAGTTGCAGAGCATTCGATTTGTCAATGGAGCCGTGGCTTTAGTTGTTGTTGTCATATGCCTCGAGATTCGAGTTGTTTTTCATTCATTTGGACGGTACATTCATGTTCCACCTCCACTGAATTATCTGCTTGTCACCATCACAATGCTTGGGGGAGCTGCTGCTGCTGGATCTTATGCTCTTGGTATGGTTTCTGATGCATTCAGCACTCTGGCATTCACTGCATTGACCGTCATAGTCAGTGCTGCTGGAGCTGTCGTTGTAGGATTTCCTATCCTGGTATGCATTTTTCCGATCCATTTATGTTTAATTAGCATGAAACCACAATAGTTGTCCTCCTCTCATAGTTTTGAGAACTTGTATGGAATCCATTACTTGGTTGTCTAATGATGAAAGGAAGTATAGTCTTCAAAATGAACACCTTTTCTATGTCTTCTTTAAGCTAATTGTATGCCATTGCATTCTTGGTTGATGTTTGCTATTTTTTGACTTGCAACACCAACAAATCAAATAATTTTCCATTAAATATTGAGGATTCTCAGATTCCATGTTAATTTCACTATTCAAAGGGACATGGACTACCATAAGAAGGTAATCTAGAAAATGCTTTGTGAATTAGCCATAGAACACACAATCCACATACACACTTGGGCTTCAAAATGCATCAAGTATTGGGGAAGAGCATGCTCTCTCACCAAGTCACCATTAGATAACTCTGTCGATGAGAATTATCTAGATAGTTTAATTAGGATGATTGGATGAAATATGTTTTTCTGCTCTAATGGTCACCAGCTGTTGGACCAACTAAGCTCTCTATGATTAGTTGGCTCCAAAATGTTTTTTCTAACAACTAAATGATAATCAGCACCACCATCCCATGATGATTCTATGACAAATTCAGCGAGTAAATTTCTTCCGTCTTGCATTAATTACTTAACCTGTGAATTTCTACTTGGATATAGAAAGAGAGATGGGTAGGAAATTGCTAACTATGGAGTTATCACTTTCTTAGGGGTCTTAGTCAAACCATATTTGTTAGAAAATGAAGCTTCTATGAACTCACTCTATATACTCATCAATAGCAGACTGAATTTCTCAAAATCTAAATTTTGTGGTCATGAACAATTACATACTCATTAACTGCTAATGGTATTTTGGTTTCAAAAGAAGTCAATTTTCAAAATATTTTACTGGATGTGATTGATCCATTTGCTGATATGTCTTTGTATTTCTATGAATATAGTGTGGTAGGTTGGTACTTTATTTTTGGCTCGTTGCCATTTTTCAGTTTCCTATTTACAGTAAACAATGTGGATAAGATTGAGATTTATGTACTGGAAAGTGTGAAAGACTAATGTTTATTGTGTTCCACTCTCCTTGTTAATTTACTATAACACATAACGCTGCAAGTTTCTTTCTTCATTTACAGTTCCTTCCCCTCCCTTCAGTTGCTGGATATTGTTTGGCTCGTTTTTTCACAAAGAAGAGCTTGTCTTCATACTCTGCATTTGTTGTGTTGGGGAGCTTGATGGTTGCTTGGTTCATGATGCATAACTATTGGGATCTTAATATTTGGATAGCAGGCATGTCACTGAAATCCTTTTGTAAACTTATAGTTGGCAGTGTGCTTCTGGCAATGGCAGTTCCTGGTTTAGCTGTTCTTCCTCCACAGTTCCGTTTCCTGACTGAAGCCGGATTAATTGGACATGCATTATTGTTGTGCTACATTGAGAATAACTTTTTCAACTATTCAAATGTGTACTATTATGGAATGGATGATGATGTAATGTACCCGAGTTATATGGTTGCCATGACAACTTTTGCGGGCCTGGCCATTGCCAGGAGACTTTCTGTGGACCGGAGAATTGGATCAAAGGCAGTTTGGATTCTGATTTGTCTCTATTCTGCAAAGTTGTCCATGCTTTTTATGGCTTCAAAGACTGTGTTGTGGGTTTCAGCTGTTCTGTTGTTAGCAGTATCTCCTCCAGTGCTGCTATATAAGTACTGGCAAAACTTTTTCTCCTTTTTGTTATGTTGCACTTTTTTCCACTGAGATTTAATTGGTGTGGCTACCTTGCAGGGGTAAATCAAAAACCTCAGCATCAAAGATGAAACCTTTTCAAGGTTATGCACATGCTGGTGTAGTTGCTTTGTCGGTCTGGTTTTGTCGAGACACCATCTTTGAAGCACTTCAGTGGTGGAATGGAAGGCCTCCATCTGATGGCTTGCTATTAGGCTCTGGCATTCTCTTGACAGGCTTAGCTTGTATACCGATTGTTGCTTTGCACTTTTCCCACGTTATGGTAAAGTTCTTTATTGTAATTGTTTCATTTGCATGTTCATGTTGCCTGCGGTTGATTTTGTTCCATGCCGCCAATAGTATAAATTACCACCCTGAAGTGCTGCTAATAATCATTTGACTAGATTTCCAATCTGAGGAATCCTTGCCAGATACTATTTAGCGGGTTTCTCTAAATGGATTCTGGGGTTTTTGTTGTTTATTTCCATCTAGTGTCACTATGGGATAGGACCAAATATATATATATATATATATATATATATATCCATCAATCCATGTTATCTTGCATATGTTTACATGGATTATTTAGATGATCATATTTACTTTATGCTCACATGGTGTTAAATTGGTTGAGAATGTCTGGCTAGAGATAGCATTGCAGGATTCTCTATGCTACATCCTCAAGTTGATACTTTTGAATTTTTAAAATTTTCATTTTCTGTTACTTCCATGGGGTCATTGCTGATTATATGTTTACTAGCAAATTTTATTTTTGAAATGATCAACTGAAGATTTCCATTTTTGTCTGTAGGCTGCAAAGAGATACTTGGTACTGGCCATAGCAACTGGTCTGCTTTTCATCCTGATGCAACCACCTACTCCAATGGCATGGACTTATCACTCTGACCTAATAAGATCTGCTCGCCAATCTGCTGATGACATTTCCATATATGGTTTCATGGCTTCAAAGCCTACATGGCCATCCTGGTTGCTTATTGCAGTAATCCTTCTCACTCTGGCTGGTGTGACCTCCATTATTCCCATAACATATATTGTTGAGTTGAGAACATTCTATGCCATCGCTGTGGGTATTGCTCTTGGCATTTACGTGTCCGCTGAATATTTTCTTCAGGCAGCAATTTTGCATGTCCTCATTATTGTCACCATGGTGTGCACGTCAGTATTTGTGGTTTTCACTCATTTACCTTCAACTTCTAGCACCAAGATCTTGCCATGGTTGTTTGCTCTGATTGTGGCCCTATTTCCTGTGACTTATTTACTGGAGGGTCAAGTGAGAATTAACAAGGCTTGGCTAGGAGAGAGTGGAACTGAAGATATGGCCGAGGAGGACAATAGGATTGCAACTTTACTCGCTGTCGAGGGTGCGAGGACATCTCTTCTTGGTTTATATGCTGCAATTTTTATGCTTATAGCACTTGAGATAAAGTTTGAGTTGGCATCACTTATTCGTGAAAAGTTTGCGGAAAGAGGTGGACTTCGACACAGTCAGTCAGGTGAAAGCAGTTCAGCTACTGTTCCTCCTAGATTGAGATTTATGAAGCAGCGCAGGGCCTCTACTATGCCAACATTTACCATAAAAAGGATGGCTGCAGAGGGAGCCTGGATGGCTGCAGTTGGTAACGTTGCCACTGTAATGTGTTTTGCAATATGCTTGATCTTGAATATGCATCTGACTGGGGGATCAAACCGTGCTATATTTTTCTTGGCGCCTATTCTGTTGCTGCTGAACCAGGATTCAGATTTCTTTGCTGGGTTTGGAGATAAGCAGAGGTACTTCCCTGTTACGGTTGCCATCTCTGCATACTTGGTGTTGACTTCCGTGTACAGTATATGGGAAGAAGTGTGGCATGGAAATGCAGGATGGGGTGTTGATATTGGGGGTGCTGATTGGATCTTTGCAGTCAAGAATCTGGCCCTCCTGGTACTTACGTTGCCAAGCCACATCCTTTTCAATCGTTTTGTTTGGAGCTACACGAAACATGCTGATTCAAGGCCGTTGTTTACGATACCCCTGAATCTGCCACCAGCCATAATGACGGACATCATCAAGATCAAGATTTTGGGGCTTCTTGGGGTTATATATTCCTTGGCTCAGTATCTAATATCCAGACAGCAATACCTCTCAGGGATGAAGTATATTTAGACAGGTGTGTTATTGAGGTTTAAAAAAAAAAGAAGAATTGGAGGCTAATTTACCCTTTTTGTTGCTGAATTGGCACATGAGATTTTGGTAAAGGCTCAGGTGTATGTGGTGGAAGCAATTGCATGGAAAGAGAATTACGTGCTTCTTGCTTGTAATTTGCATATATTCTCAGATTGCTGAGCAACTCAACTAAAGATGGAAGAACAGAAAAAGGGTCAATTCAATTTATACAATGCTGAAACTGACACTGTGTAGTGCGAATGATCTCCCTCCCCTTTTGATTGGTTGTTGTATGTGGTATATGTGAAAAGGAGAGTGGAGATGGGACTTAAACTAGATGCCAAATTTCATATGAAAAAATAAATTCTCCGTTTCACTTTTTTAACTTCTATCGCGATCTTGAAAAAACTCCATTCTAATTGCCTTCGACATGTACACTAGTGTAAATTTAGCATGTTACGTGATGGTGAAGCATGTAAACTATTGTGCAATTATACTATCAAATTTAATGAGTTATTTCTACTTTATGGCCACCTAGTGGTGGTGTGGGGTATTTTTAGACCAAAGTTTTGCATTTAAACCAATCAATGGACTTATTATTGTTGATAATATATACTATACGCAATTTGTTGGCTTTAATAATCGAACATTCGATATTCACGGACAAATGTTATTTTGATTAAAATATTAATTCCCACAATTTATCCATGCCTTATCCATTCCTATCAGCACTCCGGAATTCATAAGGTAGGTGTAACGGTTACAGTACGGTTGAACAAAACTCTCCATCAAAACCAAACTCATCCCTCAATTTAAACCAATGGCCGCCTGCGTTCGCTTTCTCCTCCTCGCAGTCGCAGCGCCACTCCTCTCCTTGGCAGCGGCGGAATCCCCCACGCCGGCGCCGTGGCCGCTCCAGTTCCACTCCCTTTTGTTCGTCAACTACAGCGGGTCGCTGAGTATGATCGACCTCTGGTACGACTGGCCCAACGGCCGCAATTTCAACATCATACAAGACCAGCTCGGCTCTGTTTTGTACGATCTGGAGTGGAACAATGGTACCTCCTTCTTCTACACTCTGGATTCCACCGACAAACACTGCAGCTCGGCTCAGCTGGAAGTCGGCATTCTCCGCCCCTACTGGCTGGACGGCGCCGAATACCTGGGTCAAGAGACCGTCGACGGTTTTCTCTGCAACGTGTGGCAGAAGGTTAATTTCATATGGTATTACGAGGATGTCATCACCAAACGCCCTGTTCATTGGGTTTTTTACACCGGTAATGTTCTGGTTTTAACATTACTCAATTGCATGAATTTTATTTAGTAGTAGAGTTTTTGTGTAAGGTTTAATAGGACTCACATGCCCACTTATATTTCTTGTGTTAGTTGAGACTGTATATTTTGTTCATGTCAAACATCATTACTAACATATTATGAAAATCCCCGTTTAGGCCCTGCCTAAGTGCTAGATCTAAGTGAGCGAGTAAACGGGCTAAAAGCTATGTTTGGCCTAAATAATTGCCTTACCAAGTAACTGTTGCCTAAAAAAGGTCTAGGCCGGCACTAGGCCTCACCCAAGTGCCTAGCAATTTTTACAAATGTCTTCGTTGATAGTTTGTAATCCAGATCAGATTAAGCATACGCCTTCTGGTTATTAGTTAGCAGTTAGCTCAAGGTTAGTGCTTAGGTTTCAGGCTCCCTACCTGTCATGCCGTAGTAGTTTGAACTGCCTCTAGGAAATAATTTCTGTTGAGAAAAAATCAAACTTGTAATGGTGCTCAGGTGGAATCCTAAGGAGCAATGCATTAGATTGATGTTCAAAAAATAAAGGACAGGAAGTAAATATGGGTTTTTTTGTTGGATTCATTTTGAAAAGTTAAAAAAAAAAGCGTAAAAATGCAGGAAGATCAATCCATGTGATGACATTTGAGGTGGGAGCTGTGCTTGAAGATGAGAAGTGGCAGGCCCCTGTGTATTGTTTTGAGAAGAAAGATGGTCCAGCTTACAAAGTAGATGCTGGTCAACTAAATGGGATTCTGAGAGGCTCAATGCAGCTCTAGCCTCTTGATTTAACTATGTCCTCTCCAAGCTGTAATTTAATTAAGCAAGAACATCAGTCAGTGCTTTCCTTGTCATTTTCATCCACATATTGTGTGAAGGCTAATAAATTCATTTAATCTCCAATTTCTTGGAAAACTTGATGTATTGAGATGAAAATCACGATGTGAGAACTAGTAATTAGTATCCCAGCTATCTGCAGATTGCAAGATGAAAATGGAAGGTTGATTATGAGATTATCTCCGACCTCCATTGATAAGATAATGCTCACTGTGAAGACCAAGGAAGCAGTGATTACCACATTCCTATGTGGCCACATCATATCTCCTACACTTCGCTTGCATATCTCCAGATCAAGGCAGTCTGGATTCATTTTCTCAGCAACTTCCAAACGGAGCTCGTGAGATCGACCATGGTTGTGGGCGTCAAAGGATAGTATTTTTAGCTTAAATAAATGCATTCCTTTGTTAGTTTTGGAAGGTGTTTGACCCCTATTTTGTTCCCGTCATGTTTCATCTCATTTGAAGGATTATTATTAATTTATTATATTCACACCCGCTCGTTGTACGAATAAATATTCATCAAAATAATTTACAAATAATTTAATTCAAAATATTTACAGTCCTAATATTAATTAACTTTACAAAAATAACATAGTACTTTCAAAATTAAAATTTAACTCACAATATTTGTTGTTGAGGTTCGATTTACAAGTTAAATGGGGCCCTTGAAATTGTTAATGGGAACGACAGAATAGTCACAGAAAACAGGCGAAACAAAGGTATAAAAACACGATAAATATCCAAATAAAGTTAAGGCAATGAGTATTAATTTGATAAATAAATAATCAGCAAATTTGGCCCATGAATAATGAAGCAACGACAATTCGTGTAAAAGTAGGACAGATTAGACGCTTGAGCGCTTCTACAAATATTTTGATAGAGTTTCGTTGAAGCTCAGGGTAGGAAAAAAGATATAAAAAAATGATCCTTCAATCCCTATTTATAGATAAAGTAAAGTAGGGAGTGCTAACTAAACCCTAGCCATCGGCGAGCTCGTGGTCATCGTGAATTTCAAAACTGCCTGAGATTATCGGGGTTTGTTAGGGTTTATAACGATTGTGCGCAGCCAAGCTCTAAGGTCAAAGCTTGTCCTCTTCGGTGGCGAGGCTAAGCCGTGATCGATGTCAAGGACGAGATGGGATCGACATCGACCCTATGCCTTTGGCACTCCTGTGTGTTTCCGTCTCTAAGTAAGTTTGAGGTGTGTGGACTTTGGGCCGGCTGGGCCGCTAAATCATCGATTGGGCTTAGGCCTCGTGGGCCTGTCTATAGCCCCTTTTGATTCTGGGGTCTATTGCAGATAGATGTTGGAATCAAAACTTCCAGCCTGAATGATTACAGAGTGCGAAATTTTGAAGCGTCTAAGAGACTGTCCTCAAGGCCCGGGAGTAGGGGTGAGCAAAAAACCAAAAACTGAACAAATTTTGGTTATTTCGATTCGATTATTTCAATTTTTGATTCGGTTCGGTTATAATTCTTTAAACAATTTGGTTTTCAGTTCGGTTTTGTATTTCTTCGAACCAAATTAACCAAAAACTGAAATTATATATATATATAATATTAAAATATTATATATATATATATATATATATATATTAACTATATTTTATTTTATTTTTAAAAAAATATACATTCCTAAATCCAAAATCCTAAATTCCTAACTCATTTTACCCTAATTCCTAAATTGCGAATCATGACTCATGAGCAACTGAGCACTTGCTCGCCTCTCAGCCGCCCCTCGCCACTTCGCCCTTCCCACTCGCCTCTCGCACGGTCGCCGGTCGGTGCTCACAGGGCCCTCCGATCTCTCTCTCACACTCGTAGAGTCGCAGTCTACCCTCCCACTCACCTCTCGTTGTCTCCCTCTCCCTCTCACAGTCTCGCACAGTTGTCGGTCGCCGGTCGGTGCTCATAGTCACAGGCCCCTCCAATCTCCCTCTCGTATGGTCTGTAGTCTCACAGTCTCCCCCACACAGTCTTGATTTCCATCTCTGCTCAGTGAGCTCTCGCGACTCAGCAGTCTCTCCGGCCTCCCTGTCACACCGTTGAAAAGTTAGTCATTCTGAATTTCGTCTGATTCTGAAACCAAATTCTGAAAATTGAAAGAAATTTGAATAGGTCAAATTGTCATATTTATGGTTGAGCAATGAGCATGTTAGGCCAAATTGTCACATTTGTATTGCTTACTAGATTTTGATAACTTCAATTAAGATGCAACCTTGTATTGATATGTTTGTCAGATTACTAGTGAAATAGTTTTGGATATACACTTTGTAAAAGTTCAGTGACACAAAATTGATTCCCTTTGCTGACCTATTGATATGTTTATTTCGTCCTGATTTAGTAAAACTCTTACTTGCACCATATCTTCCTTCTATGAGTTATTTAAACTTTTTTTGCTATTTTGGAGGATCCTACTTTTTTTTTGGTTTTGGTTTAACTATTCAAACATAATTGAATATTTCAGCATTTTTTGAAATTGTGAAATCTGAATAGGCTATATTGAAATTTGAAATCTTAATTTTTATTTTATCATTTTTTGATGTCTCAATCTCAAGATAATCAAGATTGCGGTGAAACGGGTGGTTCTTCTTTCACCAACCCATCAACTGAAATAACTGGGAACACAAGCAAAGAAGCGTAAAGAAATGGATAGAAGATCAGAGGTATGGGACCATTTTGAACGTTTTGCAGCTGATGATGGTAGTAAAAAAGAAAGATGCAAACATTGCTCTAAAGTGTATGCTAGTGATCCAAAAATAAATGGTACATGTTCACTGCTTAACTACATGAATGCATGCAAGAAAAAACCTGCTAGCGTAGATCATAAGCAAAAATTGTTGAATTTGCAATTAAAACCTCAAGTGGGTTCACCTGAGTATCTAAATACTTGGAAATTTGATCAAGAAGCAACTAGAAAGGGTATTGCAGAAATGATTATTATTGATGAGTTGACTTTTAAGTTTGCTGATAATCGTGAATTTAAGCGTTTTATGGCTATAACTTGCCCTAGATTTCAGATACTTTCTAGGTGGACTATGGGACATGATTGTTTTCAGATTTATCTTGATGAGAAAAATATGCTTAAGACATTGTTGAAGAGTTCTGGTCAAAGAGTGTGTTTAACCACTGATACATGGTCTTCTGCGCAGTTAATTAATTATATGTATCTTGCTCATTATATTAATAATGATTGGAAATTAAACAAAAAAATCATCAATTTTTGTACAGTTTCCAGTCATAAGGGTAAAGACATAGGTTGGACAATTGAGGAATGTCTGAATGAATGGAAGATTGAGAAGATTTTTACTATTACTGTGGATAATGCTTCCTCCAATAATACAACAGTTGATTATTTAAAAGAACAAATAGGTGATTGAGGGACTAGCATTCGTAATTGTGAATATCTTCATACGAGATGCATTGCACACATTATTAGTTTAGTGGTGCGAGAGGGGTTGAAGGAGGTTGAGTCATCTATTAAGAAGATTAAAAGTGTTGTGAGATTATCTTAGGCAATTACCTTCTAGGATGAAGAAATTTAAAGAATGTTGTGAGCATGAAAAAATCTCAACCAAAAGCATGTTAACCTTAGATGTTTCCACTAGATGGAACTCAACTTATCAGATGTTGAATACAACATATAAATTTGAGAAAGCATTCTATAAGTTTGATTTGCAAGATCCAACTTATAGAATTGATCTTGAACATGCAACAGTAGGTGGGGTCCTAGAAAAGAAGACTAGCAGAAAGCTAAAAGGATGATAAGATTTTTGAAAGTTTTTTATGAAATGACATGTAAAATGTCTGTTTCTATCTATGTGACATCTAACTTGTGTTTGCATGAGGTTTACAAGTTATACTTGTTGTTGAATGCTTGGATTAAGTGTCGTGATTTGGAGTTCAGTGAGATGTCAAGAAGAATGAAAGAGAATTTTGATAAGTATTGGGGAGATCCGGATAAGATGAATAGAATGATATTTTTTGTTGTTATTGTGGATCCCTGATACAAGTTAGAATGGGTTGAACTTGTTCTTCGTAATATGTATGGTGATTTGGGTATTTCCATGGGTAAAAGGTTAAAAGATGAATTTGTTGCTTTGTATAATGATTAAAATAGATCAAGTTTATTGGATGAGAATGGTAAGTCTATGGGAGATGGTATGATGGTACCTTATGATTTGGATGTTGAGGATCCAACATTTGAGGTAATGATGAGAATGGGTTCTGAGTATGAACAGTTTCAAAGTCGAAAGAATAGTAATGTGAATGAGGTGGATAAATATCTAAATGAAGAGATTGAGGGAAATGATTCGAAATTTGACATTTTAGCTTGGTGAAAAGCTAATGAGGCAAGATTTCCAATTGTTTCCAAAGTGGTTCATGATATTTTATCTGTCCCTGTTTCCACTATTGCATCAGAATAAAGTTTTAGTTGTGGAGGGCGAGTGCTTGATTCATTTAGGAGTTCTTTAACTCCTAAAGTGGTACAAAGTCTAATTTGTGCTCAAGATTGGCTTCATGGTTCAGATGCTCCAATTAATATCGAAGAAGACCTTGCAGACACAGAAAAACTTGAAGAAGGTAATATATGCAAATAATCTTATCTTTTTCCATAACATTAATTTTATTATTCTATGTTAATTTTCTTTCATTTTTGTTTATAGGACTACGAGCTATGATCGTCGACCCCTCAACAAACTAAGCTTCTACTCATAAGACTTTGTAATTTTATATTTGATTCATATTTTGGATTGTTGATTTTTTGCAAATCATTCTAACTTGATTTTTTTATTTTTCTTTTATAGGATTGGCTCCACCTTCATCTATGAAATATGCTAGAAGAATGAAGAGCTGTTATTTGATTTTTGTGCATGGAAGTGTTCTTTTAATTGCTGATATTAAAAGGATTGGAATTGTTATGTAATTGTTGGAAGTCCATTTCTAGGATTGGAGCTGTAATTTATTTAAATTTGATGGTGGAATGTTATTTACAGGATTGGATTGCTGTTATTTCATTTAATTACTGAAAGTTTATTTTTAATTTTTTTATGTGCATTTTATAATTTTTTGAGAATTTGTAATTTTTTGGATTAAAATTTCGGTTTAACCGAAAAATCGAATTACGAAACTGAAAACCGAACAGGAATTTTAGTTCGGTTAGTTATCCTGTTTGGTTCGGTTATGAAAAAAATTGGTTTTTCGGTTCAGTTTTTTCAGGCAAAAACCGATCTGAAAAACTGAATGCTCACCCCCTATCGGGAGGTGCTTCCGGAGAATGCAGCTCTTATAGGGGGTGGAGCAACCAGAACATTATTCCGAGTCAGTATGATGATTCACTGGGTATGCAAGCGTATGACTTCGAAAAGTCGCCCTGTGGGCCGATGCATGGGTCTGGAATCCACATGGACAGTTAGAATCATTTCGGTGAATGTTCTCTTGCATGGGGTGTTACCCTCATGCGTGCACTCTGTTTAGGCTTCGGAGAATGCTTACGGGTCGAGTTTAGGCAGACCTTGGGGCACTGATAGGTTCCCCTAGGGAAGTCCCTTATTCCCATTAATTGTGCTGATCGTGTCAGAGTTCATCCTGCAGTTGCAGGCTTTAGCCTACACCTTCAGTGATCGGGTTGATAGCGAGGGAGATTTGTAGTCGCCAGCGAGCCCCGAGTGTGCTCGATGTCGAGGATGAAACTGGTAACCTTGGGGTTTTATCGCCTTTGTAGTGGCATTTCCTGTAAATAACTCCAACTTTGGGGTCAAATTCCGAATGCAAACAGTTTCGAGATTTAAATTGTACCCGCCTTCATTGTTTCACATTCATAACTACTTCATTCACTCTCTCTACGATCTCTATCTTTATCTCGACAATCTTCCCTTTTCCGCGTGCGACGTTGCCATCTTGTTGACGGTGTTGTTGTTTCTGGCGTGTCTTGGCTTCCGCCTTCTGCTCTGTTTCATCTCTTGGTAGGCCTACTCTCCGCTGTTTTATTTTCTTTTTTACACTCTAATTCTTAGCAGTGTCCATAATTTATTGAATAGTGTGCATGGTCGGTGTGATTTTAATTGTGGTTTTGTGCGGTTATGTAGTTTCATTGAGTGTGGGTTTTGCGGGTTGATTTTGTGCGCTAGTCGATTGCGCGCACTAAGAATGTGCATTTTTGGGGTTCCGGCAATTTTGCCTCTGTGGTTAGTGTTTTGCGGTAGGGTTTGGTAAGTGTTTTAGCCATAATTTAGGCGCCTTGCTCAGTTTTTCCGGCGTGCGTCGACCATTATGGTCGATCACTGTTGGTTGTTCTTTGTGATGTTTAATGTGTTCGGTCCTCCTGTATCTGCTGCTCTTGTTTCTTTATGTGCCTCGGGTTCTAATTTTGGGTTGTGTCGATAAGTTTCCATTTCGTTGTTGTTTTGATTTTGCCTTTGGGGTTTCTCTAAATCTAGTTACTTGGCTCGTTGTTGTTTTGGGGGTGCG
>JAPKLW010000202.1:557914-634123 GCA_026898455.1 Plectranthus barbatus
TGGAGTGCGGTTTTTGGCCGATACTTCTTTCATCGAGTCAGTTTTGCGAGTGTTGCTTGTGGTTTCTTGCCTTATCAAGGTCTTTTTCCCATTTATTTGCTTGTGTACGTTTTCTTTTATTTTGAGTGTTAAGAAAATAGTATGGGCACTTTGGATCAGGAGGCAGAAATCCTGAAATAATTGTCCTCGTCATCGAGATCGACTGAGGTCAATATTGAGCGTCCCCTTGGGTACGATGAGGCAATCCATTGGGTTTTGAGGCGAGGTAGGAGCTCGAGCTGGAGTCGTTCAAGACTCGGTTTCATCAAAGCTAAGAGGAGTGGTTGTGGGAGAAAAAGTCGCATGAGGAGGTGGTCGAGGCCGTGAAGTCGGGGGATGGTGTTGATCTGAATAAGATCATCGCTCACCCTAACTTCAAGCTGAATTTTGACTTGTCGGTGCCCCGACTTTGACCTCGAGGCCATTATTGGTCCTCTGACTCCAGATCGGATCGATGCTAATGAGAAGGAAAAAGATGAGCGCACCGAGGAGGAGGCCGAGCAAAAAAATAACGAGGACAATCAGGCCGAGGAGGAGCGGATCAACAATCACAATGCCGAGGACGGGGATGGGGAGAAATCCAAGAAAGACCAGGCAGAGGACACTGCTAAGGCTTTAGTTGATTTGTAAATGATATTCTGATGTTGTTTGAACTCGGTTTACTTTTGTTGTTAGTACTTGGTTTTTGTTCGATCGATGATACTTTTGATTGATCTATTGCTACTTATTTGTTTCCGTACTTCATTTATAGTTCCTATTGTCGTTGAATCGCTAACTGCTTTATGTGCTCGTACCATTTACACTGCTTGCCCTTACCATCCCATTTTGACAAACATGTTTTGTGCTCGATATTGATCGCAATTTGGGTTTAACAGCGAGCCAGACCAATGATTGGTGGCGACCACATTTCTAATCGATGGTGAGTGTTGGGAAAATATTCCTGAACTCTCCTTAGGATCACATTGTAAAAGGTTTTGTTGGATCAAACCTTAGTAGATACTCAATCATTGCTGAACCTTAGCATAGCTTAGCAGATCTTGTAATGCCCTGTATAGGGTGAATATTGAGTTGTAATAGAGAAGGTTGCTTGAAACACTCTCAGCAAACATCAGAGAATTGCTAAAGAGGAAGAAAGCTAGTGGTAGCAGAATGCTGTGGAGTCAGCATTTGCTAACACATCACAGATTGCTAAGGGCATTAGCAATCCCAAGTCAAATGTAGCAGAAGAGCATTTGTTACGCAGACAAACATCTAGTCCAGCAGTATGCTAAAAGATATCCAGCAGCCCGTTCCAAGAAAAGCTCAGTAAAACAAATCTCAACGACAGCTACACCGTTATTCTGACCAACGCGCGAAGACTAGACCTGTCAGAAGTAGGTCGGAAAAGCCTGTACGGAGACAAAAAAATTGGTAAAAACCTACCTGCAATTAAAATGAAAGATCTGTTATGTCTAAATGAAAATGCCGACTCGAGTTTCGAATCTCCAACTATAAAAGGCAAGTCAAAGGAAGATACAAAAAGCTGCTCACACTCTTACACAAATATATATTCGAAAGATTCCAAAAAGGCAAAAAGGCTCGAGAGCAGTTCTGTTGAAAGGCATAGCACAGAGACATCAAAAACCTTCAACAACTTGAGTGTCTCATTGTACGTCTGACACTCATCTGATAGATTCTTGAATTGATTCAAGAATCTTCAATCATTGGGATTGCTTTCTTTATAGAAAGTATCCAGTAGTCAATTTCTTGTTAAGGAATTGATTAGGACAGGCACTGAAGCCGCAAAAGAAGAATAGTTCGGAAGGAACTCTAAACTCTTCCAAAGGTGGTAAAAGCGAGTTTTACGAAGGTGCGCCCTTGACTCAGCCAGAACCACACCTGAGAAGTTCGGAGTATCAGAAGATAGCCATGAAGTAGTCAAACCTTACGTCGGCTGCCTGCTTTACTGGAAATGCAACTCTTTGTACACTGTATACTTTCTTAGTGAAATTCTTAGCGATTCGGCTAAGGAGTGGACGTAGATCATTTGATCGAACCACTATAAAACTTGTGTTCTCTTGCTGATTACTGTTTTATTGCTATTGTGCGACTGTGATTTAAAACCTAGCAACGGAGTTGCTAGTGTATAACTGCAAGAAGGAACTTAAGTAAACTTAAACAAAACCCTATTTGAAAAATAACCTAAATACAAGTAAACGCTATATTATTCCGCTGCATTTCATGTTTATACTTTATCGCTACCACGACGACTCTGATCTCAGGGAACAACAAGTGGTATCAGAGCAGGAGGTTGAAAAACCGACTGCTTCAGAGTATGTAGTGGCTGCTAGCTGTTGTTAGCAAATTTTGTGGATTCGAAAACAACTTCAGGATTATGATATTTCTCCTAAATGTGTACCTATCTACTGCGATAACAACAGTGCTATGTGCATAACAAAGAATCCAGTGCATCATTCTAGAACCAAGCATATTGATATTCGACATCACTTTATTCGTGATCATCAAGAAAAGAAGGATATTGATATTCAACGTATATGCACAGAGGATCAAATAGCAGACATCTTTACTAAACCTCTAGCAGAAACAAGATTCAAAGAATTATGCATCAAATTAGGTCTGATGGAATTAGACGTTGTTGCGGGTGAATGAGATGTTATTCTCATTCTTTCTGGTTTTCATGGATTTTTAATTTTACATCTCAGCATACGATGAAGGTCTTTGCTAAATGAAGTCTGCTAGGATGATAGCAAACATCAAATGCACTGCTATGCAGTCAGCAGACGGATTGTGTCTACTCAGCAGAATGTATGAGGATGAAGATCAAATTCTATCTTTCGTCTTGAGGACATATATCAGAGATCATTCTTTTGATATGTTAAAGTTATGCAATTATTCATTTCTAAAGGATGGACAAGCATTGCAAAAGGACTTCATTTCATCTTAAACAGAGAGGGCTATTACATCATAAGTCAAAAAACAACAAAAGCCTACTACAGAATTCATATTCTTCAGAAAGGAGAAACAGGCTTGTAGGGATAGAAATCGGCTCCCTGAAGATTGGACGGTCCTGCAACAATCTCCGGAAAACTCTTTTCCATCAACCAGCTGAGTTGCATTCCATTCCGAAGTGGCATGAAAGGGTAAAGTTTGACGCTTTCCCAGACATTCTTGAAGAAGAAACCGGCCCAGTCTACAGAGGCAACATCGTCAATAGCCATCATTACCTGCCACATATCCCTTGAAAAATAGAAGTCGTAAGGCTCCTCTCCTAGCAGAATACCATGGGCAATGCGGAACAACACCCAATATGAGGTCTGAAGACCAGAGGCTGGAACATTTGGGCTTAACTCAAAGCGGAGAGAATGACGCCATCTCTCCCATGACTGCCATTCTGGAGCCACCTCTGCTCCAAGATAGTCCTGCACGGACAGTGGACCTCGAGGAAGGCCGAAATCCTCAGAAAAGGTGTCGGGGGTCCAATGGACGAGCTTACCACGGAACACCCCGTAAATTGCATTCTGCTCAGCACGACAATCACCAAGGAAATCCCGGAGAATTTCTTCCTGGAAACGATGAGGGGTAGCACATGCAAACTGTGAGAGACCTCCCCACTGCAATGTGGCCATGACTTTCTTGGCCACATCATAATCATCCTCATAATATCCATACAGACTGGACTCATCAAGAATCAGGCTGCGCCTGATCTCCAAGGTTTTTGATGGAGAACCCATTAAGTGGAGAAGGAAGCTTGCTTTTGTTTTTGGAAGGAAAGGTTGCGATTATGGGATTAGGTAAGGAAGAAAGATGTGATGTTTGGATAATCTTGAACGAGAGTATTTATAGAGAAATTACTAATCATGACGGGAAGACAAATAAAATCTGTCTAAAGATCACAATGATTCGTCTCTCGGAATACGAAACATCGCGAGTAAGGGAATCGACATGTATGCATGGGGAGTCAAATCATTTCAACAGTAACAAATAATGGTCATTGAGAGGCTCGAGGCTCTCATCATTATTTTTTTAGCAGAGTCACAACAGAGCCTCAGCAGAGCTTCGAAAGATGCTGACGAATCATGTGGAAGGTTAGCACATTCTTTAAAACCTGTTAGCATCCTTGGACGCCTGCTAGATCAGAAGCATTAGCATATCCGAAATCGAGGCGGGAGGACTCTAAATTCAAACTTGATGGGACCTGATAAGGCGCATTTAATGTACGCAAACGGTGGCATCGCGAGTAAGGGAATCAACGTGTATGCATGGGGAGTCAAATCAAGCAGATGATACAATGGAACAAGAAGTCTCCTCTGCTGGACATCTGAATGAGTCCACCTGTTCATCAGAATCTGATTCTGAAGGGGAATCTATTGAGGTATTTGACGCCAAAACTCTTAGAAAATACCCCACCTTAAAGAATGAACAACTGAGGATCCCATTTCATGGATTACCTGGCAAACTCTTTCGCTCAAGAAGAGTAGCCCAATGGTGCGCATCTGTCTCTCTTAAAGATGATTTGAATGTTGATCTCCGAGATTGGAGTGATGAGATCTTAGCATTTGTGGATCAAGAGGTCAATAGGGACATTACCGGGGTCTTCTATGTTGAAATTGATGACGAAATAGACGAAGGCAAGGCACTTGGTAAACAATTCAGGCGATGGAAAACGTATGATTACATCACGCATGAACTTTGCTTTGAAGAAATGATGATTACCATTGCCAGGAATGGCCTCAACTTTTGGCGTTTAGAAGAATCTTGGGCAAATGAATGGATGGATCAGCCCCCCTGCACAAAACAGTACACCGATCAACAGGTGATTGCAAGATTGAAAGTCATTCGTGCCCATAGAAAGTTCTCTGCATCCTGGTCGTTGCCCCCATCAAAGTTTGCTCCGGATGAGAAGTCTGTAGCACATATACAGTTAACCAAACGACAAAGGGCTGCAATTGATGCTTATCAGAAAAGGAAAGTTGCATATGAGGAGAAGTTGCGAGTACGAAGCCTAGAACTAGCCGCTCTTGAACAGGCGAAGGAAGAAGAGGCTAAGAGACAAGATTATCTCAATATGGTTACTCTTCAGAAAGACTATACTCAAGCTGCTACCTCACTTCAAGCTTCTGAGGTTCTAGGTTCTGCTTCAAATCCCGATCAGGATGTAGTGGTTGACTCAATGGAAGTGGATACCAATGTGGTTACTGAAGTACCTGCAAACACAACCACAGCGGAAGCTACCAGCCAAAGAATTGAAGTTGTTGTTCCAGAATATGCAATCATAACAGTGGAAGGAGGAGATGGTGAGATTACTACCACAACAGACGGAAATGAAATGGTTATTTCCGATATTCCCATTGCTGCTAAACTGATACAAGTGAGTTTTCAATCTCTTGTTAACATACTCCACAACGCACTACATCAACGCGACATTCAGCAAGCCAGATTTAATGAAGAAGTCCGAAAAGAGGTTGCTGATGTACGAGGAGCAATCTCTAGAGTTAAAGCCTCTGTCTCTGAGGTTCAGCAAAAGGTTGGTGAAGTTACTGAAAAGATCACACATGTGGAGGAAACCGTCTCTACGGTGCAAACGAATGTGGTGACTCTCAGAGTAGATCTTGATGAACACAAGTCTTTCTCCACTTCTGTTTTGGATTTGCTCAAAGAGGGGGAAGAAAGAAGGATTGCTGAGCAAGCAAGGGTGAAAGCAGAGGAAGCAGAGCTGTTGCAGAAAGAAAAAGAGTTCGAACGTACTATGATGGAACGAAAGATGAAGTTAGAAGCACAACAGAGAGTAGAACAACAAGCACGTATCGAACAGATGGAGAAACTCATGGCCATGACAATGAAGAAGGTGGAATCTCTTGAGAAACCAAAACCTCCACCGGACGCCCAGAACTAAGGTTATCCTCATCTGTCGCTTCTATATTTTTTTAGTTCTAGCCGTGATTCTGAACTGATTTCACTGGACTTATATTTTTCAAAATCATATATTAAATCATCAGAATCATGACAAAATCTTACTGTCTAATTCTGATTTTCTCATTGCGTACAAAAGTGGAAATACACTCTCTGTGTATTCAACAAATCATAATCTGGAAGATAGGTTAAAAATGTTTGATGGATGATTTATTTGTAATATTACTAAAGGAAAATATTCCCCAGCATATTTTGAAGGGGAATTTTATTCAAAATAGAAGATCTTTTGCTAAGGACTTAAAACAAGTAAGATTCTGAGATAGTTTGTCTAGAAATTTTCTTGTAACTCAGAATTTTTTGATGCTAAGTCTCAGCAATCCTTAGTAAGCTTTGATCGCACCAAAAAGGGGGAAATTGTTGGGAAAATATTCCTGAACTCTCCTTAGGATCACATTGTAAAAGGTTTTGTTGGATAAAACCTTAGTAGATGGTCGATCATTGTTGAACCTTAGCATAGCTTAGCAGATCTTGTAATGTCCTGTATAGGGTGAATATTGAGTTGTTATAGAGTAGGTTGCTTGAAACACTCTCAGCAAACATCAGAGAATGCTAAAGAGGAAGAAAGCTAGTGGTAGCAGAATGCTGTGGAGTCAGCATTTGCTAACACATCACAGATTGCTAAGGGCATTAGCAATCCGAAGTCAAATGTAGCAGAAGAGCATTTGCTGCGCAGACAAACATCTAGTCCAGCAGTATGCTAAAAGATATCCAGCAGCCCGTTCCAAGAAAAGCTCAGCAAAGCAAATCTCAACGACTGCTACACCGTCATTCTGACCAACGCGCGAAGACTAGACCTGTCAGAAGTAGGTCGGAAAAGCCTGTACGAAGACAGAAAAGTTGGTAAAAAGCTACCTCTAATTAAGATGAAAGATCCGTTATGTCTAAACGGAAATGCCGACTCGAGTTTCGAATCTCCAACTATAAAAGGCAAGTCAAATGAAGATATAAAAAGCTGCTCACACTCTTACACAAATATATATTCGAAAGATTCCAAAAAGGCAAAAAGGCTCGAGAGTAGTTCTGTTGAAAGGCATAACACAGAGACATCAAAAACCTTCAACAACTTGAGTGTCTCATTGTACGTCTGACACTCATCTGAGAGATTCTAGAATTGATTCAAGAATCTTCAATCATTGGGATTGCTTTCTTTATAGAAAGTATCCAGCAATCTATTTCTTGTAAAGAAATTGATTAGGACGGGCACTGAAGCCGCAAAAGAAGAATAGTTCGAAAGGAACTCTAAACTCTTCCAAAGGTGGTAAAAGCGAGTTTTACGAAGGTGCGCCCTTGACTCAGCCGAAACCACACTTGAGAAGTTCGGAGTATCGGAAGATAGCCGTGAAGTAGCCAGACCTTGCGTCGGCTGCCTGCTTTACTGGAAAGGCAACTCTTTGTACACCGTATACTTTCTTAGTGAAATTCTTAGCTATTCGGCTAAGGAGTGGACGTAGATCATTTGATCGAACCACTATAAACCTTGTGTTCTCTTGCTGATTACTGTTTTATTGCTATTGTGTGACTGTGATTTAAAACATAGCAACAAAGTTGCTTGTGTATAACTGCAAGAAGGAACTTAAGTAAACTTGAACAAAACCCTATTTGAAAAATAACCTAAATACAAGTAAACGCTATATTATTCCCCTGCATTTCGTGTTTATACTTTATCGCTAACACGACGACTCTAATCTCAGGGACCAACAACGAGCCCAACTGTTAGATTGGTAGACATGAAATACCGGTCAGGGTGGGCATCGCCACTCCGACGCTCAAGTTAGTATGGATTTTGATAGGATAAAATAATTAAAGTAATGTAAAGAGTAGGAATAGAGTAAACGTATCTTTGTACTAGTGATAGGACTTCTTCAAGTGCTTAATGTTCCAACTATTCGCTATCTCTCTTCCTTCTATTGTCTCAAGTCGGTAAGCACCGTGCCTCACGACTTTAATAATCTTGTAGGGGCCTTCCCAATTGGGAGCTAGCTTTCTTGCGCCAGAATCTTTAGTGTTCTGGAAAACTCTACGTAGTACTAGGTCACCTATTTGGAAGCCACGGAGCTTGAGTTTTTTGTTGTAGAATCTCTTGATTTGCCGCCTTCACTGGGATGCTTCTGACGAAGCGGCATCGCTTGCCTCGCCTATAAGTTCCAAGTTAGCCTGGAGGCATTCGAAGTTCGTTTGCTTGTTGCTATTCTCTACTCTCAAACTATAGATTATTGCTTCCACGGGCACCACTGCTTCTGCCCCGGCCGTTCTCGGCTTGTCTCGGCCGGGATGGGCTTTCTATCTCGACCGGTTCACACTCTGCCTCGGTCGGGCTGCTTTTCTCTGCCTCGACCGGGATGGTGGTCATCTCGGCCGAGACAGAGCGGTCTTCCGCCGGGTTTTCTTCCCCTGTTTCACTTTCTCCTCCTTCCGGGTTGCTCGGGCCTTCATATCTCCTTCCAGATCGAAGCGAGATGGCGTTGACAGACTTCTCCCTTGCTGGATTTTTTTCCGTCATGCTCGGAAGTTGCCCCGGCTTGTGCTGATTTCCTAAGGTGGCGGAAATCTGACTCAATTGGGTGTCCATCATCTCCAGATGCTTTGTCATTAGTTGCATGTGATTGGCCATCCCTTTGACTTCGTTCTCCACCTTGCCAAATCGGTTGTCCGAGCTTTTGATGAATTTCTCCAATGTCTCTTCCAGCACGGACTTCTTCCTCTCCACAATTTCTCCTCCTGTACCTACATCAAAACTAGGTGGAGGGTGCTCTGCAGCAGAGGGGTTAGCATAAGAAAAACCAGGGTGAGATCGCCCATGGTTATATTGATACCCCTGATTACCGCGGTAGTTATTGTGATAACCACCGCCTATGTAGTTTACCTCCGTTCCTGCGGTTCCAGATGAACTGCTAGCTCCTCGGTTGATGTAGTCAGCTTCCACCGGAACAATAGCCATGCTTGGCTCAGTAGGATTGGCAGCAACCTTTGTGGTCCCCAGCTTCTCAAACTCTTCCCGGAGCTTTTTCACTTCAGCAACCACATCAAACTCTGGCTTGGCTTCCACGGCTTTGACTGGCATCTGTCTCTCAGTAGGCCATTGGTGGCTGTTCAGTGCCATGTCAGCTAGAAGCCTCATGCTTTCTGCTCCACTTTTCTTCATCAAGATCCCGCCAGCAGATGCATCCACCAATTCTTTCATGTGAGGATTCAGACCTTCATAGAAGTGGCAGACCTGCATCTCGAGATCAATTCCATGTCCAGGGCAGAGTCGCAGGAGTTCCTTGTACCTCTTCCAGGCTTCATGCAATGACTCATCGTAGAGCTGCTTGAATGTGGTGATGGCAGCTTTCCTTTTCAGCAGCAGGCTCGGTGGGAAGTAGTTGGTGAGGAATGCTGCTCGCAGCTCCTCCCATGTCCCAATTTGGCTTTTATCAAGCCCAGCATACCAAGACCGCGCCTCATCTCTGAGTGAGAACGAGAACAGTCTCATCCTGATGGCGTCTTGGGGGAATTCATTCTGCTTTATCGTGTCGCACACCTCTATGAATTGGCTGAGGTGGGCATACGGATCCTCTACGGCTCTCCCCCCAAACTGGTTCTGCTGCACCATCTGTATCAGCCCTGTGCGCAGCTCAAAATTGTTGGCGTTGATGCCTACCCTGAATCCTGCTTCCTCCTGCTGTGGTAAAAATCTGTCCAAGATGGACCTCTGTGGAACCACCACCTATCTGTTGTTCAGCTCCGCCAGTCTTGCGGCTTGTTCGGCTTGGGTAGCTTGGGCTGCAAGAAGTTGCACCCTTAATTGCTGCATCTCATCCACGAACTGCCTCTGCTCTTCCGGTGTCATGTTCTGAAGCGGGGCTTCCGGATTTGCTTCCATATCAAGATTCAACCTCTTTCCTTTCTTTCTGATGTTTCTGCAGGCTGCTTCGATCTCTGGTATAACGGGCTCGAGTGTCTTCCCTTTGCTCCGTGTGTTCATGCACCTGCACAGAAAACGAGGAAAAGATCAGGCTGTACCGGCCGTGATAAAACGTATCTCGACCGGGATGAAAGTGTTCGTCTCGGCCGGTTTAGAACTCAACTCGGCCGGGATGGGAGAATACGTCTCGACAGTGGTGGGACTCACCTTGGCCGAGACAGATGCGACTCAGAAAAAGAACGCACGCGAATGGAAGACAGAACTGACTCTAAAAACAAAGAAAAACAATACCAAACTCGAAAATAAGAAGAAATAGTACAACCCAATCCAGAAGTTCTTCAACTTTCCAGTAACGACTCGCCGTCTGACTATCCCCGGCAACGGCGCCAATTTTGATCGATGCTAAATCTGCATACAAATTATAGCATAGGACAAATAAATTTATAAACAACCCAGGGGTTGGTCGATCCCACAGGGATAGTACAACGAAGGGAAATCATATACTGGATATAGTTTTTAAAACTCTTGTTTGGGTAAATCAATTCAAAAGGTTTTGGGTTTTTCAAAACAAGTAAATAAAAAGGATGGAATTCAAATATTAGAAAGCACAGATTCCAGGGAAATCTACCAAACTGATCAACATGCAAGAATTAAATATTCAAACCCATAAATCACAATTTTGGTGGAAAACCTTTTATTGTGGAATTAATTCCTTGGTCGGGCAATTAAAACCTAAATTACTAAGTAGTGATTTATCTCCTCTCGGTCTCAAAATACACCAATTAATCAATTTCATAAAGATCTAGATTTTCCTACAATTGAAATCTTCGTGGTCAGACAGATAATCAAAAGTATTAAACTCTTACTTCCTATTATCGATTTTCACCTCTCGGTCCTTCAATCAATAACTAAAACCTATTCCAATTTTCATCTCTCGATCCTTCAATTGAAAATAGATTTGAAATAAAATCAAAGAGTTTAAACCAAGGGTTTGAATAAATAAATCTAAACAAGCATCACAGATGGAGAAACCCTAGAACCTGTTTAGGGTTCTAGCCTAACATATTGAAAATAGACATTGCAGGGAAAAATAAAGATTGCATTAAAAAGTAAAGGTTCAACAAAAACTAAAGAGGAATTCTAAAGCAAACATAAAATAAAGGAGTAAAAACTGTAAAGGGGCAAAAGGAACTAAAAACTAAAAAGAAGGCTGGGTTCTAATTCTGAGCTGTTGAAGAGTTTATATAGTAGTAGGGTTGAGGTCCTGGATGTATATCTTCAGAAGGTATGATTTATTGCTTCCATATTGATGTATATCTTGTTCCCCAAGCAATTCTCGCCCAAAATATGTGAAAATCTCGCCAAATCTCGCCTAAACAGTCTGTCTCGGCCGAGATGGCTCTTGCCACGGCCGAGATGATTTGATTTCGGCCGAAATAGAGACGTTTCGCCACTTCCGACCCTTCTGCGCAGTCTCACGGTTTTGTCCATAACTTTCGCATCCAAACTCTGATTGATCCGATTCTAGTTGCATTGGAAAGCTAACTCAAAGATCTTTCAAATGACATGCTCCATTAGCTTAGATTCAATCGGTGGAAGAAGTGGTGACTGTTCCTTTGAACATCTGCTACTTTCGGTACGGGTTCTCCATTGGATTTGGCCTAAAACCTGTAAAATCTCACCATGGCAAGCGTAATACCCTCTAATATATACTCATGCTCAGTTTATTCAAGAAAACAAGTTAAAATGCATAAAAGAAAGGGAAAACAAAGCGATAAGTGAGTAGAAAAACGAGCTTATCAATAATCAATATTGTCCTACCTATTTGCTACCACGTTTTGAGGTATGGGTTGCATGGGCTCGGTTTATCCCCACATTTAAGGTTACAGACATTCTTTAATTAATTTAAGCTCTGACAAGCTATTTAATTAATTAACATCTTATATTCCTGAGTCAATCCACTCAAACCTTTTCACTTATGCTTGAACTTAATCAGTCTGCAGGACTTTAGCATAACGAACCTTTTGAGCTGCTCAGGGAATGTCACCATCCTATACTGGATGTGGTTACCTAGTTCCAGTACCAGACAGTCATACACAGAATGTTATCACCCAAGATACAGATATGCAGGCTCAACTAGAGACCTTCACTGCAACTCAAAGTGATACACAATTTGCATATACTTTCGTACCTTCATTTAGGTTTAGGATCTCATCAAGCCATAGAGATATAGATTCTTTTAATTTCAGATAAAAGAATCGATCTCCACTTAAGTCCTTATCAATGTGTGCCCCACACCAGCATACCAAGCCATCCAAGATAAGATGCTTATTACTGTGTATGCTGCAGCCTACACCGATAATTTATCCTGGAATTGTCTCAGCTGTGATAACTATTTATATCTCGCTAGGTCAAACAATCCATACGATCTTCCGTGATCTAATACACACCGTATGATCTCCCTATCGACGAGATAAGAGGATAATTGCGTTTGCGACACATGTTTCTTAATTCAGACAGGAGATGATCATACAACATTTATGATTCCCAGTATATTAACCAATCGACCTTGTACATAATATACCAATCATAATGCTTTTAGTATATAAATCCATCATTTATGATAGTCATATTTGTTGACTCCGCTAGTCCGTTCGCCTCGGGATACCGGGGTGTTGAAAATGTGAGATTTATTCCATAGGTGTCGCACAAGAACTGTACTCTACTGCTGGCGAATTGTCGTCCGTTGTCAGTGCGTATTTATTTAGGTATCCTGAAATGGCAGAGGATATGTTTCCACAAAAATTTGATGACTTCTAGGTATCGGGTCTTCCTTAGTGCTTCACCTTCAACCCATTTGGTGAAGTAATCTGTCGCCATAAGAATGTCTTCATTTTGCCCTGTTCATCTTGGAAAGGGTCCAACTAGGTCCATACACTAAATCATGAAAGGCTAGGGGCTGATTGAGGCATGGAGTGGTTCGACGCTTTGGTGGGATGATGCTTCGAAGCATTGGCAGTTTTCGCATCGTCTGACGTATTCGTTGGCATTTTTCTTCAAGGTTGGCCAATAGAACCCTGCCGAAATTGTCTTGTGGGCTAGAGACCGAGCCCCGATGTGGTTTCTGCAGTCACCTTCGTGTATTTCTATTAGTGTGTATTCAGTCTTCGGAGGTGCAATGCATTTCAAGAGCGGTCCTTCGAGGGAACATCAATACAACCTATCCTCGAACAACATGTATCGTGCTGTTGTTCTCTCGATTTTGACTGCCTCATTTCTATCACAGGGGGCGAATTCACCTTGTAGATGCTGGATTATAGAGCTTCTCCAGTCATTTGTGCCCTGCTCGACTAGAGCGACTTGGTGTTGTGTTATGACGAATGGTTAAGACAGAATGATCTTGGGGAGCGGTCGGTTATTTTGAACCATACTAGTGATAGCCAGGTTAGCTAGGGCGTCTGCCTGGACATTTGTCTCACGTGGGATTTGTCGTAGATCACATTCATACATCTTATCTCGGAGTTCTATGACCATTTCAGGGTAGGATTTCAGTCGGGCTTCCTTCACGTTTTAAGACTCGTCCAGTTGGTTGACGAACAACTGCGAATCGCTTCCGCGCATACTTTGCAAGCCCCTAGTTCTTGGGCTAATCTCATTCCCTACACGAGTGCCTCGTACCCAGCCTCGTTGATGGTTTTAGGGAAGTCCAGGAGGATGGCTCGCTCGTAGCTTTCCCCTTGAGGATTCGTTCATACGATCCCTGCTCTATTTCCATTTATGTTGCTTGCATCGTCAATCCTAAGGGACTAAAGGCTGGAATCTGTCTCGACTTGAGACATTTTGGCGACCTCACTTTCTGCTTTTAGTTGGAGATTGGTGGAGAAATCGGTGATGAAGTTGGCTAATACCTACGACTTAATTGCAATCCTTGGTTCGTACTGTATCTCGTACCCTCCGATCTCTACCACACATTTAATCAGTCGGCCTGAGAGGTCAGGCTTTGAGAGCACGGCTTGGATTGGATAAGCCGATATCACTTTGATAGAATGAGCTTTGAAGTAGGGGCGCAGTTTTCGGGCAGCGGTGAGGAGTGCGAGTGCAAGTTTTTTGAGTGTCGTATAATAGGTTTCTACGTCCAATAGGGACTTGTTGGCATAGTGCACCGGATGTTTCTTTCCTTCAACCTCCCAGATCAGTACTGCCCCTACAGCGTGATTGGATACTGAGAGGTAGAGTAACAAAGTTTTTCCTTCAGCGGGTTTGGAGAGCAGAGACGAACTAGTGAGGTAAGATTTTAATTCCTCGAGTGCCTTCGTGCATTCTTCTGTCTACTCAAAGTATTTCCCATTTTTTGAGTTTTGCATTCATGTTGTATTTTTCGAGTGTTTGGAAGGTCTCCTCAAGATGTTTTACGTGGTATAGGGATCTCAGGGATTTGACGGGCATGTCATCGATGTAGATCTCCATAGTTTTTCCAATCTTGTCCTTGAACATGGAGTTGTCCAGGCACTGGTAAGTTGATCCGGCGTTCTTTAGCCCCAACGACATCACTTTGTAGCAGTAGATGCCCTGACTTGTTATGAACGCGGTCTTCTCCTGATCATCGGGGGTGCATCTGTATTTGGTTGTACCTTGAGAATGCGTCCATGAAGCTGAGAAGCTCATGACTGGCACTCGCGTTGACGATTGCGTTGATGTGTGGCAAGGGGTACGGATCTTTGGGACTAGCCTTGTTGAGATCCGTAAAGACTATGCACACGTGAATCTTACCATTCTTCTTTTTCACTACTACCATGTTTGCCAACCATGTGGGTAGTGGACTTCTCGAACCGACCCGACATCGATGAGTTTTTGGACTTCCTCGTTTATGGCCTAATTATTTTATGCGGAGAATTTTCGTCTCCTTTGCTGGACCGGCCTACAGTTCGGATTGACTTGTAGTTGATGGGTGATTACTGACAGGTCTATGCCCGTTATATCATGGAGTGACCAAACAAATATATGAACCTTAGTTTGGAGGAAGAGTACCATGGAGGTGCGGACGCCCGGGGTTAATTCTAACCCAATAAATGTGGTCCAAGCCGACTATGTTTCATCGATAATGATCCCCTCGAGTTCCTCGGACTCGAGTCGAATAGTGGGTGGTGCCTGCTTGGCATGCTTCTAAGCGCACACTGCTTTGAAGCTCGCATAATAGCAATCCCGTGAGGCTTTATGCTCGCCCATGATCGTTTGGATTCCCCAAGGCGTCGAGAATTTCAAAACTTGGTGATAAAAGGAGGGTGTATCGCCTTGAGCTCGTGGATCCAAGGGCGTACGAGGATTGCATTGTGGGCTGACAGTGTGTCAACTACTTGAAACTTTACGTCGAGGTTGAGGCCTCTGCAGTACATGGGTAGACTGATTTCCCCCACTGTTTGTTGTTGATCACCGTTGAAATCGTATATGGTCATGGTCACTGGCTTGATCTTGTTGGCTGGGATTTGCATCTCACGACGGTTTAGTAGGAAAAGGATGTTCGCGGAACTACTGTTATCGATCAATAACCTTTTTACTTGGCAGTTAGATATTAGGAGCGATATCACGAGCACATCGTGATGAGGGTGGACGAGTTCAGGTGCATCGTCGCAAGAGAATTCAATGGTTTCATGCTCTAGTGCAAAGCTCATGTTCGGGGTATCGTGGTTTAGGGCTCGACTGGCCCTCTTTGAGGCCGATCGGGATCTTCCGCTTACCTCTGACCTACCCGTAATAACATAAATCGTTCTCTCTGCCTGCGGTGGTTTGTTTTGAGGTGTTGTGTCGTTGGGCGGGTTCACCGTTTGTTTTCTTCTCCTCCAAGTGTTCTTCCCTTTGTTAGTCAAGTACTCCGTCAAGAAGCTGTTCTTCAGTAACTCAATGACCTCCAGACGTAAGGCTTGACATTCCATTATTTTGTGACCATAGTCATTGTGGAAGTCGCAAGAATTTTTGGGATCGTGCGCCTTTGGATCTAATTTCATTTTGCCTGGCCATTTCACCGCGTTCTCGAGGTTTTTGAGGACGTTGTTGACCAAGTAGTTCTGGTAGATGCTGAGGTTGTAAGGGACCGATGCTACTTCGCCGACCCTAGGTGTTCGGCTGTAAAGATGGTCTCTCATCGAGCGTCGGTCATTTTGGGCTTCGGTGAGCTAGGCTATTTTTTGCTCGTTCGTTCGAGCAATCCTGTTCGGTTCATCCTCCTCCCAATTGATTTCTACCCACGCCTGGGCGAGCACAGAATCCATGTCATAGCATGGGCGGCTAATCAGGTCACGATACAATCCAGATGTGACGTCGAGCCCTTTTTTAAATACGTAGACGATTGTCTGAGGCGGGCAATGTGGAATGGATGTGTCGCGATAGAAACACCCGACATAGGACCGAAGTGATTCCCCTCTCTTGATACGCATACTTTTAAGGCTGTCGGGGTGCTTGGATACTCGTTTGCAGTTGGAGTACTGCTTCCTGAAGGCGTAATGCAATTCTGAGAAGGTTGAGATGGAATTCTTCGGCAGATTGATGAACCATTGGAGTGCCGGACCCGTGAGGCTTGAACCGAAGCTCTTGCACATGCATGCCTCGTGAAGGTCCATTATTACAGATGTGATTAGCATTTTTTTCTTGTATAGCGCGATGTGGTCCTCGGGATCTATCGTGCCGTCATATAGTGTGAAGGACTGAGGAGCAAACTTTGTCTTGATGTCCGTGTTGGTGATGTCCAGCGTGAAGGGCAAGTCGGTGTAGCTATCATGGGGAATCATGGGATCCGGGGGCAAAGCTCCCGGGATCTTAGTCAGCAGTGACTTGAATAGGGTTAAGCGTGCCTCGAGGCATTTTTCAAAGTCGCTTCGTGGGTCAGGATGCCTCCCCTGGTCGGTAGGGAGCTGAGGATCATGTCTTGTCCTTGTCCTATCAGTCAGTGTTCGCTCGGTACTCAGTCGAGGATGGGGGTTGGTAATGACCACATCATCAAGCTCATCCGCAAGGCTTCTCCTTAAGTCGTTTAGTTCACGGCCAATGGAAACAGGATCCTCGATGATTGGTCGGTTTTTTAGGGTCTCCACCTCCCTGCGTAGCTGGAAACTCTCCTTGCGTAGTTCTTGGTTGGTTGCGTGGAGTTACATGACCCTGGTGTCCATTTACTGTAATTGGCGTTGGTTTTCCTCCATCTTTTTTAGCGAAGTGGGCTAGTGTTGCATCCACTGCTGCAGATGAGGGTGCTTGCATCCCGGTCGCCTGCTGGGTTTGCGGTACTAACTCTTACAAGGGGATAAGTTTGATCGCACTGTCGGATCCTCCCGGGATGCCACCGATTTTCTCGTTATTACCTGTCATTCAAAGGGAAATTGATTCCAAGGGTCCTACGGTGGGCGCCAAATATTGAGGTTCGATTTACAAGTTAAATGGAGTCTTTGAAATTGTTAATGGGAAAGACAGAATAATCGCAGAACACAGGTGAAACAAAGGTAATATCCAAATAAAGAGAAGGCAAAGACTATTAATTCGATAAATAAATAATTAGCAAGTTCGGCCCTTGAATAATGAAGCAACGACAATTCGTGTAAAAGTAGGATAGATTAGACGATTTGAGCGCTTCTACAAATATTTTGACAAGAGTTTCGTTATAGCTCGGAGGTAGGAAAAAAGATACAAAAAAATGAGTCCTCAATCCCAATTTATAGATAAAGTTAGGGATGTCAATTTAGCCCGAAACCCGCGGGTTGGCTCGATTAACTCGAGTCAAAATACGGGTTAGGGTTGAGATATTTTGGCCTAAAAAAATTTCACCCGATTAGCCCAAGACCGAATAACCCGAAGCCCGATAGGGTTGAGCCCCAAAACTCGACGAGTTGGTCCGATTAACCCAGTTATTATTTTTATTTTTCATAATTATAGTACTAAAATCTACTTCTAACATTTAAGATGATATTTATTAATTAAGTTTTAAGTTATATAATTGTATTTAGTTCAAATAGTATTCAATACATAAAAACATAGTTAATATATTTATGAAGTTAAAAATATATTCAAATATTGCTAAAATAAAAAAAATTCTTATAGTTAAATTTATCATTATATAAAAATTTGTGATGTGTTTTTCATTTTTATAAGAGATAAATAATATTTTGTTTATTTTTCAATATTTAAATATTAAAAGAGTGAAACTATATTAAAAATAAAAATAATTAATAAATTCATTGCCTAGCCCGAAAATCGATGGGTTAGGGTTAGGGTCAAGATTTTTAATCCAAAAATTTTCAGCCCGATTTGACCCGTATCAATTAACCGGCAGCCCAATAAGGCTGATCCGAAACCCAAAGAGTTAGCCCGATTGACATCCCTAGATTTATTTACTGTATTTGTTTACTTCTAATGTTTTACTCAACCCCTATGAGATTAACAGTTAAATTTATCATTACATAAAAATTTGGCGCGAAAAAAATTTAGCCCGATTAACCTGGGACCAAATAACCCGAGGCCCGATAGATTTGAGCCCGAAACCCGACGAGTTGACCTGACTAACCCGATTATTATTTTTATTGATATATTTTTCATAATTACAGTACTAAAATCTACTTCTAACATTTAAGATGATATTTATTAATTAAGTTTTATGTTATATAATTGTATTTAGTTCAAATAGTATTCAATACATAAATACATAGTTAAGTCAATATATTTATGAAGCTAAAACATATTCAAATATTGCTAAAATATAAAAAATAAAATATTTTTAAAAGGTAAATTTACCATTATATAAAAATTTGTGATATGGTTTTCATTTTTATAAGAGGTAAATAATATTTTGTTTATTTTTCAAGATTTAAATATTAAAAGAGTGAAAATATATTAAAAATAAAAAATAATTAATAAATTCATTGGATAGCCCGAAAACCGATGGGTTAGGGTTAGGGTCGAGATTTTCAGTCCAAAAAAATTTCAGTCGGATTTGACGCGGACCAATTAACTCGTAGCTAGATAGGGCTGACCCGAAACCCGATGAGTTGACCCAATTAACGTCCCTAGATAAAGTAAAGGAGGGAGTGCTTACTAAACCCTAGCCGTCATGGTCGCCGTGAATTTTGGAACTGCCCGAGATTTTCGAGATCGGTTAGGGTTTGCAACGATCGTGCGCAGCTGGGCTCCAAGGTAAAAGTTTTTCCTCTTCGGTGGCGAGGCTGAGACGTGGTTGACGTCGAGGACGAGGTAGGGTCGACATCGACCGTGTGCCTTAGGTGCTCCTTTGTGTTTTCGTCTCCAAGTAAGTTTGAGGTGTGTGGGCTTTGGGCCGGCTGGGCCGCTGAATCATCGATTGGGCCTAGGCTTCGTGGGTCTGTCCCCAACATTTGTCTATATTTTTAATTTAATATCTTACACCGAAAATTATAGTTTAATTTAGTTCATTTTACCAATTCAATGTCTAACATTTATAAAATTATAATGTTAATTTTCCTGTAAAATAAAATAGTTGTTATAAATTAAAATGAACTAATTCGTAAAAAATATGAATTTAAAAATAAATAAAGTGAAAATCTTAATATTAAAATTACATTGCAAAGATGTTTGTTTTGTTGTTCGTTGCAAATAATGTTTGCAATTTAAAAACCTTAAAATTAATTTGCTATATAATTCTATTATTTAAAGTTTAATAATTTTATAAAATTAAATCATTATATGAAATGAATTTGAAATAAAATTAATATCTAATAATTATTTGAAAAAACACATTTTATTTCAACTTGCACACTATATATTATATATATTGAGATATTTTAACCATTATTTAATAATTGCAAAAAAATTATTTAATATTTTCTTATTTTAATATATACACGCTTTTTTCAATAATTTTGTAGGGAAAAATTGACTCCTTTAGTATATACTAGTATAGATTAAATTCACCAAAATGTTTGAATTTGACTTACTGAACTTGAGACTAAATTTCTATAACATGGATTCAGTATTTTCTCAACAAGTTGTAACATAATAGTAGTGTTTAAGTACAACAACTGTCCAAATGTATCTACATCGAAAATTTGTAATCAGAGATGGCTTCAACAGCGGAGATTCTATTCCAGGTAGAGTGGGATACGCAAATCTCACAGTTTAGGTGCTTCCATTGGGAATGATTTTAAGGAGCTCGATATCGAACAGGAGAGTTTTATCAATCAATCCTTGGTTCCTCAGCACAAAATCCAACGCTCTTTGACCCTAGTCATAAAGATATCACTGAATGATCAACTCAACAAGAATCTGATGATGCATTATAATAATACTTGAGAATGAGAAGATTACCGAAAACGTCGTTGGCCTTGGGCCTTTCTTGTTGAAGTCATTCTCAGGGTATCCTAGTTCAGGGGGAACAACAATCCTGGAACGTTGTGTTAGCTTAAGATAATAAGCATTTGACTACACCCTGGACCCTTATTACTGCTATATAGGCTTGAAATTGTGCTACAAATTTGTCACAAACCACAAAATAATATTCACCTTAACCACATCCTGTGTTGCTATTAATATAAACTCTAAGCTTAATTAAATATCAATACAATGGATTGATCAGAGAAAGATATAGCACCTTCGTATGCCACCAAGAGCCATGCCTGATACAGCTTCCTCAAATGCCGGGATCACCTGAAGATGCAAAGACCACCAGTGCCGTAATGCAAGTAAGCAGCATGCAAAACTCATACCGAGGATCATGCAAGAAGGCGAGAACAAATAAACTAGACAAGCAAGCTATACCAAACAAAGGTTACTAAGGATATTGGATCGTTGAAGATGTCAATTACAGAAGTCCCAGATATTTTATGAGACGTGACGTATATGCCAGCTCAAAAACTTTTTATATGATACAAAATCATTTTAATTCATTTATTTATTTATTTTTGAAATTGAGGTACACTATTTAAATGGAACTAGAGCAACTGAGCATCAAATCTGACTTTCAGCAGTTACAAATTTTATGATAGAGAGATGTCCTACCTCTTGTGATCCTAATCTGAACTTGAAGAAGTCTTTGTCATCACCCTGCACAAGAAAACAAAGTATAAAGCATAAAGAAGAAAGGAAGAGCAAAATAACCAATCAACAGTATACGACAGCATAGGGAAATACAACGAACGATCCACCCTTTGTCTTGTTGCGAGCTTCAAATATCCGGCCATAATATCCTATGGTGAAACCATCCCAGTCAACCTAAACATGCATTAGCTGTCAGTTTTATTCGTGTTTTTTTCTTTGTTGAGTAATGTAAATGAATTGAAATGTAATTATCTAGTAACATATAACAAGTGTTTTGGTTTTGAACCGAACACTCAATTTACAGAATTTAACCATGGATCCACATGCACTGAGCCAAATGAGCTTATACTTGACATATTGAACAATCTTCCATGATAGTTCCACGCGATAGTCATTGTTCAAGCATACAGATGATGATGTTGATGGGCTTACCACGACAGTTTCTCCTATCTTTGGAATGGGGCCAGCACCTACTCGCAAGTCCTGCAAGATTTTTCATGTTGGAATCAGGAATTGGAAGGTAAACTGGTAAAGCAGGAAAAAACACAAACTCTAAAACAAGGACATGCTCCCAAGAAGGTAACCTTATACTGGAGACCTGAATTTGTTTCTGTGTAATCAGGATACCTCATCTTTGTCTTGCCATAGTCCTTTCCACGCAAAGCTGGCACTGTATGCCCAAACAGTGAGCCTACAATTAGTCTTCAAAGCTACTAGGCTGCACATAGTAATAAGATAACATTTCAAAGAGCTGAGAAACCTATTCTGCTTTCCATTAGAATAATGAGTTCTGCAGACCAACGATCAGCATTTGAGAAATGGAAACCCACTAGTAAGAGCCAGCTTATCCTCTACATTTATCTAATTAAGTTTAAGATACTAAATGCTTCTCCAAAGCATAATTATTTTAAAAAGAGGCTAGTTCATTTTCTCCGACACTCAATAGAAATATTCTTCCAAAGCTAATCGTTGCTAACTGTAATCAATAAATAAGGTATGCAACACCGAAAATAAGTCCATTTCTTCTTTTATGCCTGTATGTTCAAGAATAATATATTTACTATTTGCAAATATCTAATGGGAAGCTTAAATGATAAAACTAATCAATACATATGATATATATAGATATTGATTCACTAACTTGAAAAAGATGGATAATTCATGTACCAACTTCCGTCAAAACCAGTCAATCGACTTAGTTTACTATCCCACTTAAAAATCAAGAAAAGTAGAGTTTATTTTCTTTATTTGGGCAATTTCCAACAATCCACCCTAATCCAACAAAGTAAACGAGGCCTAAGTGGAATTCGGCATCCCTAACCTCAGGAACATCTATCGGTATCTCCAAATTCACGTTGGACTAGCATAAATATCTTTACGAAAAAATAATAAGATGTGCCAAAAATAATTTGGGCAAAAAGCACAAAATAATCAAGTGTAACGAAGAGAAAGAAACGGAAATTACTATCAGCGAATTCAGATGCAATGGAGGATTCAGCAGTTTGAGAGTGGAAAACCGACGCTGCCAATAATCCCAACGAAGACATCATCATCTGTCTCCGGTCAATCAGGTGCCTCTGACTATGCTCCAAGCTTCCACTTCCATCTTCAAATCAGCAAAAAAAAGACACAAAAAACAAAGGAGAAATCATAACGAATTGGAACTAAAATAAATCAGGAACAGTAGAAAGAATCCTATACAGCACATCATAAAAAAACGAGGAATGAGTAAGAAACGAAAAGGAAAAGTCAGGAGGACGAACTAACCAAAAGAACTCGATGAGTCGAACGGACTCAGACGCAAGATATGCGGGTTCGATGCCGGTGGTGGCGGCGGCAGATTAACGGCGGAGGAGTTAGCCGGAAAATGCTTTGGAAGAGATCCGACGGCTGAAATTGAGGTCATCATTTTCAGAGAGAAGTTTCTAGTGGAGCTGGAAACGTTTCGCGGGAAGATAACGGCCTCAGCTTTTCCTTACCGATTTATTACCAATTGTCGATTCTACACTTTTCAAATATTCCATCAATTCCATTTATATGATCCCTATTATTATTTTCTAGTGTTTTAATTAAATGATCAATTTTTATATTTAATATTAATTTTTTTTAAGTAATTTATGATTGCACTATTAGATAATTTTGAAAAATAAAAATATTAAATGTAATATAATAAAAAAAGAGTAATTAATATTTTTAAATAAAGATAATGTTAGATATTTATTTTAATAAATATTTTTTTATCGACATATGAGAGTAAAGAGGACAATATAATTGGAATGAAATAAGTATTTTTTTTCTCATGCTAAATGAGAAAAGAATCTGGATGCTTTATTTTGTTGATTCAATGATTGTGATAATTCAGGATTTATTGAATAAATAAGATAATTAGGGTATCTTAGTAATTTAGTCTTTAAGTTTGAATAACCGTCTTCTCTATCTTTAGATCTAAACATTCTCTCTCCTAATTTTCTTTTTCTTCCCATTATAATCAAACGATATATATTTCTCGATTCAAATCTATTTTTTACGAATCATATATCAAAATTAAATGTATTTTTACGACGATTCATATGATATCCATATTGAATATGTTAAATTTAGAAGATTCGCATGAAAATCATGATTTTATATGCAGTTGGTATATGTTGTTCATTATATTTACGTTCAGGATAAAAAATGCATCAATTACGCATAAAAAAATGTTCCCAAATATCTGCATTTTTTTTTTGCATCAAATGATGCATTCTTAACTTGAATAAGATGCAGTTTTAATCTAAGGCATATGCATTTTTGTATTCATATTGAGTGCATTTTTTGCATTGATTATATGCCGCAGTTTTATGCCCAAAATATTATATTTTATTCATCAAATGTATGCATATTATGTTTTATGAACTGCACGAAATAAAATTTTTTAATATATATTTTTTCACAAAAAATGCACCCAAAATTGGATGAGATTTGTTTAATCTGAGCCATCGATTACAATATTTAATGGCTCAGACTTTTTCGCATTTAGCATGGAAAATCTTATTATCACCTAATCACTACCCTATAAATTATATATATATATATATAAATTATATTTGATAATATTATTATTGTGAAATACTACATTATTATTCCTGCGAAACAACACTTCATTTGATTTACAGTTTTTATACACGTGTTATGTATTCTGAATATTTTTATCCACTATGCCCGTAAAAAACGGGACTCCAAGCACGGTGCAGGGGCGGCATGGGCGCCCCATGCACTAAAAATCCATCCCTCGCTGGAAAACTTGCCGTCGCAAGTGAGTCCCTGGGGCCCGTGCCTGGCCGGTGTAAGGGAGAATACCCATCGGGCGCTGTTGGGTCGCACGAGCCCCTGAGCATTAATTATTTATCTCCACATGTGTGCTACAACAACATCTACCTCTACTTCTATCTATTTTACTATTACGCTCATTTTTATCTACCTCACTGTTAATTATTTATGGATCACACGTGTCATAACCACTTGTCAATGCAATATATGCACCACATATATTTATTTATATTTCCTATTTAATATTTTAAATTATATTAATTAATGATAAATTTTGATTATCTTAAATTTATAACAAACTTAATTTAATTTATTAGTTAATAATCATAATTAATATAAATAATTTAAACCATAATAAATCATAAATTTATTAAATTAAAATTATAAAATATGAAAGGATAATGACACATATAAAATAAAAAATCATAATAAATTCTTAAAATTAAAATAACAATTAATTTAAAAGTTATATTATAGAAAAATTAAAAAATAAAACCCATCCCAGACCTCACCCTAACCTATACAATTGTTCCACATTCATATATAGGCGCGTGTTATACACGCACCATTATTTAAAGAAAAGTGAGCAACACTGGGCGTCTACAAAATAATGGAGGGGACATTTTTCTCTATTCTTCCGGATGTTTATCTATCCAATTTCACACAATTTGTGAGCCCCGCTCCCCATTTCAAAATTTCAACCTAGGTGGATCCTAGGTGGAAAATTTTATCGTTGTTAGGTATTGATATAGAACTCCCACCTTAATTTGATATTTTGATATGTCAAAATTATATACCAAAGTCTAGGTCTTAGAGTTATTATCTCATGAAATCCTTGTATAGGATGATCGAGTTGTAATAGTTCAGAAAGAAGGAAGTCAACAAAACTGTGGAACAATTTTGAAGAAGTCGCCATTCAGACGAGATAACTGTCGTATCTAGAAGACGAAGATGAGCAGAGCAAGGTCACAAAACTGTGGACACAGTCTTCACATAGAAACTGTCGAGAGGTACTCACAGTTTCAAATCTAGACAGTTTTGCGTCAAGGAATGCGTGTGTAACAAGATGTTGAACAAGTCGCAGGAGAACTTCAAAGAAGTCAATGATAAAAGATAGACTGATACTCAGCTGCGACTGGCGTACAACGTTGTTCGACGTCTGACACAATAAGTACGAACTGCTCAGAAAAGCAGAACGTTGTAGCAGAAAAAGCCGAAAGACAAGCAACTTTTCAGAAGAGTATGGATTATGATTGGACATCCTTTCTAATGTCTCTACTGGCTATTTTCTGGTGTCTCACCTATAAATAGCAGGACAGACAGAGACATAAAAATCTTTGCCTCTCTGCTCATCTGAATACTCTCGTAGATTTGAATCTCTGACATATTTATTATCTCTCGGCTGAAACTAAAGCTCAAGCCTTAAAAGCTATCAAGTGAGAAGACATTATTATCGTGGTTCATTTATTGAACATGAAGCATTCACTGCTAACATAATCTCTGGAGATTCACCGTGTGATTTTGAGTACACGAAGATTAAGTTAGCTGACTTAATCTACTATCTTGGTGTTCTTACTTTCAGAGTAAGAACACAGCAGCCTGATCTTGCAAAGAAAGAACATGTTATCAAGGGCAACTGCCGACCAGTCAACGTTCTGGGAAGAACACAACTATCCAACCTACCGAAGAAGGAAAAGGGAGATTTATCCTCTGTCCAACTTCGAGCCGGTCCACAGAGAAGACGCAGAGCCTTCGACGGACTGAAGAAGGAGTGAAGTAAAACTGCCTGGGCGAGTGATCCATTGTGTTGTGGACAGAGGTCTCTACAGCAACTGGCTATAGATCGTGAGGATTGAATCTTCATAACTTAGTGAATTACTGGATCTGATATTCGAAGAGTGGACGTAGGACTTGAGGCTCCGAACCACTATAAATATCCTGTGTCGTTTACAGTTTTAATTTACTTTACGCACCTTATAGCTTTCAACTATCTTGAAACCTTCAACACTTAGCGTGTAAGTGTTGAAGCGTAGAAACTGCTGACTGAGCATAATTGTAAAACTATTAACCTAATCTGCTGGGTAACTTAAACTGTGTTTCTAAAAATTGTTAAGCAAAAACTGCATACTGGAAATTGAATTGCTCATAGTTAGAGTGAATTTAACTGTTTTATTACTTCCGCTGCACATTATTCGTACTCTGATCTGGGACCAACAATCTTCTCCAAATATGGATGCTTTGATGGGGAGAAGGTGATATATAGTGAAAGAAAGGTGAGTTGGAAGAGAGAGGGGAGGAAAAGGAGAGCAGGTGTAGCGAAAAAAATATGAACCCCACCACTAGAGATTATGATATGCACGTGAATGTTTTCCTATAAAAAATATGTTAGTGCATGTACAATACATGTTTATGTGAGGGTGAACATCTTTTTTGCTCCTTATTTAATATATATATATTTTCTATTTTGTTTTTATTTTTTATTTCATTACTTTTTAATTTTGTAAGAATTATTAGTTTCAATTTTAATTATTATTTTTAATTTAGAAGTATTAGCATACTAAATTATAATGGTGATTTATACTTTATAAAAAATATCTTTATTTTACTAAATCAAATTAATTTTTACAAATTAACAATTTTAATTTTAATTTAGAAATATTAACATAACTACATTAATTGGTAATATACTTTATGTTATTAAATTATAGCAAACATTTTTATTTCATTAAATTAAATTAGTTTATTTTTATTTTGCATGTGAATTATATTTGTCATATATTAGATTTTTATAATATTATAAAATTTTAATATTAAATAGGAGTAATTGTTGCATTCACCAACAGTCATTATTTGAATAGGGGTAACCGTTGCATTTTCCAATGGTCATTTTTAAATAGGGGTAACTGTTGCATTCTCCAACGGTCATTATTTAAATAAGGGTAACCGTTGTATTCTCTAATGGTCAGTATTTAAATAGGGTAACCGTGTGCATTCTCCAACGGTCATTTTTTTCTGAATTATAAATGTGTCCACCATGATTCTTATTCAGCATCAATACACAAATTTTACATCTTGTGCTAAAGATATTTCATAAATGTCTTCGTCTAGTAATGATGATGGAAGCTTCAATGAAGGAGTACATGTGCCGATATATGCAGGATGATTCTTCATATCAACGTTTGCTCCGAGCAATAGCGAACCAGTCCAAGCGAACCAGAAGATATGTGCATCCGAATCAAGAGGATGCACACTAACATCTTATGAAAGATTATTTTGATGACAATCCAATTTGGGGCCCCAATGCATTTCGAAGACATTTTCGGACGCAAAGAAATTTATTCACTCGAATAGTGAATGCCATTGAAGCGCATGATAATTGGTTTCAACAGAGTGTCGATGCAATGAGGAAAATGAGTTTCTTAGCACTTCAAAAATGCACAAATGCAATCAGGCAATTGACATATGATGGCCCAGCAGATCACTATGATGAATACCTACGTGTTTTTGAAACAACCGGGTACGAATGCTTGCGCCACTTTTGCCAAGGTGTTATTAAAGTGTTTGTTGCACAATACTTTAGAAAGCCATCCATTGATGATCACCGACGGTTGATAGAAATGCATGATCAGAGGCATGACGTTTCTAGAATGCTTGGGAGTCTCGATTGCATGCATTGGTAATGGAAAAATTGTCCACTGGCATGGAAGTGACAGTTTACTCGATCATGGATTACCAATGATTATGCTTGAAGCAATTGCATCTTATGATTTATGGATTTGGCATGCACTATCAGCATTCCCTACAATTATAGAAAATGTTTAGTTTCCTATAAATTCAGTAAACTAACTGCACATGTAAATTCAAACAATAAAATAGCATTCAGACTCAATATCAATCACTCCCCGGCAACGGCGCCAAAAACTTGTTGTTGTGCTAGTAGATATTACGCAAGTGCACGTATGTCTTAACAAGTAATAAAGATCTAAGTCCAGACATCGAACCCAAGGGAGTGAAAGTGAGTCATGCACATCATATTGTTTGTAAATTAAAGTGGATTTGTGACTTTTCTAAACTAAATTAACAAGAAGCATATAGAATAAAACCGAACAGTGCTAGAGCGAGTAACAATGTTTCTTCCCACAGAATAATCATAAATAAATCAAATATGGTTTTAATATAATGACAAAATATACTCGGGTTATCACCTATTGGTCTTCCACTTTCCTATATGCTGCAACATTGTTCAGACATCAACTCTGGTTCTTGCAACCACACTTTTCTTTGTCTAGACTATTTTCACAGCACTAGATCTATGTTTTCTTGCTAGCCTTCATATGTCAATGACAAGTTTTGTTTTCCAACAAACTATTTCAGAACAGGGGTTCTTGCAAGTCTTAGATTCTATGCATCTCTACACTAGAAATCAAGATTGATCACGACTTCCTCATCCTAGATCTCCTATCGGTCTCACTAGGTGATATTTCCACCTGCCACTATCGTGTTTAGGCAAACAAACAAATCAAAATAGAGATCAAACACCAGATTTAATAAGAGAACAACTTCAGCATATATTCAAGCAAAAAAAATAGTCAACAACCCGAACTTAAAAGGTTTAGCTCATGCTTACAAAAGGTATATAGCAAATAACATTCGAGTTCATATCTCCAACCATTCACTACGCAGAAATAATAAATAAAACTGAAAATAAAGATAAATTGTTCAGGTTTCTTTCAACATCCACTTTGCTTCTCACGAACTCCAAATTCTCTGTTGCTCGAACTCCCACACTGATTCTCTCTCCATTTTTCTCTAACCCGTCTGGCCAGTCTCCCTCTTCCAGTCCAAAATATATTTTTTGTCTCCCTTCAGCTTCATCCCAGCTCTACACGTGGCTTCTCAATCCGCCTTCCCGCTCTGACAGTTCTCCTGGTTGACACATGTCTTGCTTTTGGAACAGGATCTGAAAAGTACTGAGATCCTGTCTGCTGTGGTCCCGAATGTTTTTCACTAGAGTTCTGGCCATGCTGTTCCTATGTTGTGACATTGTATCTATCTTTCATGCTCTAGTTATGCTCCAGCATAGCAACACCTGTGATACTATTCAAACAATTCCTTCGCAAAAACTCAAAAGTAACACAAAACACACATTAAATCCTAAACTTGATAACTTAACCAATTTACCTATATTTTCCTAATTATCCTATAAAACAAGACTATTCTAGGAAATATTTAATTAAGTTCGAAATTAAATAATAAGTCTTTAAGAGAGTTATCACTCCCCCAAATTTAAAACGTTGCTTGTCCCCAAGCAACAAAGACTCAAAATAAAAACAAAGCGAACTTAATTTACATATTCTTGTCTCGGAGCTTTCAGTTCACACCAAAGAAATAAAGAAGAAAAATTTCATTCATGACGCATAAGTGATCAAGCTTCAACCACCACAATTTAATAAGTTTAATCAAAGTTAACTAAGCTAGCTTGAAAATCAAAGTTTCAAAACATTTCAGCAAGATAGCTAACATACTTCAAGTTTAAACTTAACTTCCATTTCAGCCCTAATGCTCATTGATGCCACTGTTTTTTACTACCTTCAAACTTTAGCACATTCTCCACTAATAGAAATTGTATCACATTAAGATCAAAATGTCTTCATGAGCTTCTAATGTAAGGTTGTGGCTAAGGTAGGAAAATTATGGACAAAGTGACTAATGAATTTGAGAGGCATGCTTTTGGTCTTTCACCTAGAGTTTTATTTTTTATATCCCTCAAGAAAATCTAATACTAACTTCATACTCATAATTTTTTTTTCTGCTAGATGGCTATTCACTCCATCTAATTTTCTGATATTATTTTTTTATATATAAACATGCTACTTATAGGCTGCAGCATAGTTTATTCACTAACAAACATTCAAGCTTCTGTACACTCAATCTATTTCAGATCTATTCTTTTATTATTCTTCTAACCTCTAGGTGCAAGAACCTAAGCAAATCTGCCTCTCAATCAGGGTAAGTGTATGGAAATTTGGCTCACATCCTTTTGGGGTTAAGTCAAACAAATGGCCCCAGGCTTAAATCAAGGTGCAAAGGTAATGAATGCAAGATTGAAGAAACTCTGCAAGCACAAAGATGAAAAGTCTGCCTAAATCATTTCCTAATGCAACACTCATTCTAATTTCCTTTCAAAAGTGCTAGCATTTTTCAGGTAGGTGGCATCTCGCATGCTCTTTTTCTCAGCAAAACTAAAGTACCGGTTAAACTAAAGCATGTAGCATATCAGGTTTTCAAAAACAAGATAACGACAAACTTTATATTCCAAGCTAGCCTATCATCCTAATATTAAACTTGAAAATCTTGGGGGCTGACTCTCAATCAACTCAATCATCACTAATGAAATTTCAAGGAAGATAGAGTACTCACACATCCACATCATCAAGCCCGAGACAAGATAATAGACCTACTATCAATACTTCATAAAACTTTCTTACACCACCATCTAAAACATACTAAATATCCATCCAAAAACAAAAACAACCAAACAAATCAAACAAACTAAAACTACGGGTTCACACAATCACCCAAAACATCAACAACAAGCAAACAAATTAAAAACAGAGTTTTTTTTTAAAGGTAAAGTTTAGAAATGACCACAACCCTCAAATGGACTTCTTCTTCTTTCCCACAACAGACGTCCCTCTTTCAGCCTTCACGCGCCTCACCTCTTCCAGCAACTCCTCAATTTGAAACTGAATTTCCATCATCATGGTTTGGAGATCCTCAAATTCCTTCAGAAGCTGGGTATTCTGCTCAGAAATTTCTTGCAGTTCAACCTGCAAACCCTGCACGGAACGGTTATTAGCAGATGAGGGTTCCACTCCCTCTTTCTTCTGGGAGTTCTTAGGCCTCTGGCACAGATATTCGACATTAAAAAAGGTCATCATGGTCTTGCATGGTTCTTCATCATGAAATGGAACTCCAGCTTTCTTGCAAAGCTCAGATATCAAAGAAGGGCAAAAAAGGGATCCTCGGTCCTTGGAAGCAGAGTAGCTACCAGCATCAACCAGAAAAGGCGCATAGTTGATTGGATCACCCTTCAGAATGGCAACAATCATGAGGTTACGGTCCTGACCAATATTGGTATTATGAGTAGTCGGGCTAATCCTATTCTTCAGAAATTGCAACCACAGGTTTGCCTCAGAATGCAGGAACTTTGAGAACACATATTTGTTATCCTTTGCTTCATCATTCCACTTTGCTCCAGGTAGTCCCACGACTTTCAGGGCTTCATCCAATTGTTTCTTTGCAGGCGCAAAGCATAACTCCATGAATTCATCTGTGTCTGGCGCATGAGTCCCAAAGACCTCGTGGATTGCTTCCTCATTCAATCTCACTTCCTTTCCTCAAACAATGGCAACAATCTCAGACTTCTCAGTGGAGGGTTGTTCACAATTGGCATAGAACTCCTTGACCAAAGCAATAATGGGCAAAGGCGGTGGGAGCACAAAGTCTTCCCAACCCTGTTGTTCAATTTGCCTCACCACATTTGCAGGCAGCAACTTTAAATTCTTGAAGCCTCTCTCAATCAGAAGTTGCCGTTCCATCACGAACTTCATCCTCTCCTTGTGTAACTTGGAGGAGAATTTAGGGAGGTTGTCAATTTCATCATGGGTCAGGGCCTTCTCTTCTCCTACCTTCTTCTTGCCCTCTTTGACTTGTTCTTTCTGACTCGGTTTTCTTTCTTTCTGGGACTTGCTGGATGTCCCTCCTTCTTTCACAGCAACAACTTTTATTCTTATCCCTGTCTTAGGATTTCTTGGGATTGGTTCTTGCTCACTTTCTTGCACTTCCTTCTCCCTTTTCCTCTTATTGACCTTCTTTTGTTGTTGTTTTGGTTCCTCTTCTTCCTCCACAGAGTTATCTTCTTCTTCATCCGGTTCTTCCTTCTCATCTTCTGACTTTTCTAGTTTCTTCTTCTAACTCCTGCTCTTCTGATGCTTGCTTATCTGATGCTGCAGCATCGTCTTCACTATTTGACTTTTGCTCATCTTCAGATTCTGTCTTCGCTTCCTCACTCTCTTAGCTTACTTCTTCTTCCCGTTCCACATCATAAATCTCTTCTTTTTCAGAGCTTTCTTCTTCTGACTGCTTCTTGTCCTCAACTTTCTTTTGCCTGGATTCTTTTGCTGGGGTAGTTGCTTTCTTGGGTTGGACTTTGGTTGTTAATTTCTCCTGCTCTTTCTTTGATGAGACTGACTTGTTCTTCTTTGCTTCGAGAGGGATGGTGTAGACTTCCTGCTTTCTGCTGATTTCCCTTTTTTTTCCTCAGTTACTCGTAGTTTTTCAGCAGCTTCCACCAACCTTTGCAAAGGGTCTGCCTTTGCCTTCTTCGACTTCTCAGACTGTACTCCCTTCTTCAAGATGGGTGTCTTCTCCTCTTGTATGTCCACCGGATTGTCCATGCTTGTCTGGGGAAGTTTAGCATTCCTGCTAGCCATGGTGGCCATAGCAGTTCGGCCAGATCTTCGCACTAGTTTTTCGGGCTCCTTTCCCTTTTTCTTTGGACTCGGGGTTGGACTCTCCTCTGCTAATTTAGGCCTTCCCTTCCCAGGGTTTTTGGTTTTCATCTCTGATGTTTCTGTACTTGTTGGAGGTCCGGACCAGATCCGACCCGGCCCATACATAGAAACTAGACTCATGCGTCGATAGCCAGCTGTCGGACTTAATGCAAGGGGTTTTAGCTCGAAATGAGTAGTTCTAAATAAGCAGTCCGAAGTGAGAAGTTCGAAGAAAGCAGCTCGAAGTCGACAGGAGAATCGAGCTACTCTTGAAAGCAGCTCGATTCAACCGCACAGACACGGGGAAGTTCAGTGAGCCAGAACCCCGAATTTATCTCAACCGTCCAACAGCCACTATGCAAAAAAGCAGGAGCCATCACACCCACTACCTACCAACCACCCCGGCGGTTACAAGCGTAAGACGTGGCTAATGGGGGCGAAATATTAGGATTTCCAACGCCCCTATAAATACGTCTAAACACTTGCGGCAACGGACACGTACGGAGAAGGGAGGATAGCTGAGAGAGAGATTAGTTAGCCGTCGTTTGTTCTTTGTCTGGATAGTAATAGCTGGGGCATCTGTCCATTGATAGTTATTTTCCTATTCTCCTTACAAATTGTAATACGCCGTCATTCGTCTTGTAAAGATCTCACTTACTTATTATAAATTCTCGGGGCTCCGACTCCCTGTGGAAATCGAACCTCAACAATTTGGCGCCCACCGTGGGGCCTCGAGAATAAATTCGCACTTCCTGCAAGAATGATGGACGACACAAACAAGACCCCTGAGGAAGGAGCCGGCAACCGGAAAATTGCGCCAGCCGCAGGACGAGGTCGAGGTGTTCCGGTCGGGGCAGGCCGAGGAGCCCCAGCAACACCGGGTTGTGGACGAGCCATTGATCCTAACGGCGGGGCCCCACGCCTTCCTGATCCGATTAGAGTGCTGGACGATCTGAGGAAGGATTTCAACGTGACCCCATTAGAAGAGATACCATTCCTGCCGCCGCCACCCAACATCCTCGAAAGTCCCCACGTCTCGAGGCTGGTGACCCAGGTGCGGAAGGCAGAAAGCGCGCTGGAAGAGATGGCCAGACGATTTGAACTTCTTGAGAGGGAGAACCGAAGGCTGCAACTGTAGAACAACAATAGGCGACCGATAGTGGAGGAGCCTGCAAGCGCGGAGAAAAGCACTGGCATTTCAGCTAGGAATCTGGAGGTCGAATTCGACCGCACCGAGAGGACCACCACCGAAGGAACCCCGGATGACCCTCCAGCCCCTAGCATGGGGGCAGGACGTATGAGTCGGGCCGAAATACAAGCCGTCCAGCAGATCGAACGAAGGTTCGAACAGAGGTTCGGCCACCTTGAATCCTTGCTTTCCAGAATCCCGGGTCTCCCAGCACCAGAGAGAACTATACCGCGAGAAAGCTATGCGGAGTCCCCCTTCTCGCCAGATATCGCCGGGGCTGAACTCCCTTCCAGGTTTGCGCCGCCCAGCTTTATTTTATACGATGGTACCTCAGACCCGGAGAACCATATAGCTGTTTACCGGCAAAAGATGCTGGCGCTGGCAATCCCCAGCGCGCTAATGGAAGCATGCATGTGCAAGAGCTTCGGCTCGAGCCTTACTGGTCCAGCCCTGCAGTGGTTCGTAAATCTGCCCAGGAGTTCGATCTCTACCTTTGCTGAACTCCACCAGCTATTTCTGAGGCAGTACTCAAGCAGTAGACGCCTCGATAAGCACCCAGACGATCTTTACGCCGTTACACAGAGGCCGGGGGAGCCTCTGCGAGCATACCTATCAAGGTTTAACAAAGAACTGGTGGCGGTACCCAACTGTCCGAACAGCACTGCGGTGCGAGCCTTCACCAAAGGTCTCGACGTAGATTCTGACCTGTATCGAGAGCTCTCCATATATCCCTGCCAGACGATGGATGATGCTCTCAATCGCGCATGGGCACTCATAAAATGGGAAGAAGACGAGCCTTACCGCCGAGCGCGCCGAAATAATGGAAGGCCCCACGCTCGCGATGAAAGCCGGAGGGAGCAAAGGGACAGACGCCCTCCGAGGGCCCACCCATACGTCAAGCCTCCCCAGATTAACCATCTGGGACCACACATCCTGGAGTACACGCTCTCTATCGCACCAGCGGACCTGGTCCAGAATGTGCTCCGACGTATGCCAGAGAAAGTGAAATGGCCTCCGAAGATGAAGGCCGATCCGGCCGCACGTGATGCTCAAAAATTTTGCGAGTTCCACAACGACCACGGCCACACCACCGCGGACTGCCGCGCCTTACGTCTCGAGGTAGTGGAACTTCTTAAAAAGGGATATTTAGCGGAATATCTTTCGGATCGGGGAAAGAAGACCTGGACCCGAGACCAACACACAGATGGGCCAGGCCCGGAAAAAGCGGGCGTACCAAAGCCGCCAGTCCCGGTTCGCACCATCAACTGCATAACTGGGGGATCAGAAATTAGCGGCATCACCAAGTCTGCGGCGAAGCGAGCCCGGAGATTAACCAGAGAAGAGGCCGTGGCTCCACGAAAGAATCCAAGCCACCGTCCGATTGAGTTCACGAGTGAAGAAGTATCGGGGCTGAGCCATCCCCATGACGACGCGTTGGTGATATCCTTGCTCATATCGAACTGCCTAGTGAGAAGGATCCTGGTCGATAATGGAAGCTCAGCAAATATTCTGTTCATGCATGCCCTCAGGGAAATGGAGATCCCAGAGGGGAAGATCATCCGCTCGCAGACGCCCTTGATTGGATTCAACGGCGGCGTTCAGATGACTGTTGGGACAATAGTCCTCCCAACCTATTGTGGGGGGGCACACTACGACATATCCTTCATGGTCATAGACGCTCCTAGCGCCTACAACGCGTTGCTGGGGCGACCTTGGCTGCACCAATTGAAAGCAGTCCCTTCAACCTTCCACCAAGTCGTCAAGTTCCCCACTGCCGAAGGGATCTGCACTATCCGAGGGGAGCAGAACGCCGCGAAGGAGTGCTACTATGCAAGCCTCAAGGCGGTGTGCACCCAACAGCACTTTCTCAGAAGCGAGCCACTCCCAATTGCGGGGGAATCGGAAGAAACAGAAGAGGTCGAGCTCGACCCGGAAAACCCCACCAAAAAGACAAATATCGGGGCAGGGTTAGAGCCGGATGTTCGAAACGATTTGATCAACTTCCTTAGCCAGGAGAAAGGGGTGTTCGCATGGTCACACAAGGATATGGTCGGCATCGACCCTAAAGTTATGACGCACAAATTGCAGGTCGATCCGAACCATAAGCCAGTACAACAAAGGAGGAGAAAATTCCCCGCGGAGAAGAATGAAGCAATTAACGAGGAAGTGCAAAAGCTACTTGACACCGGATCCGTCCGAGAAGTAAAATACCCTACGTGGCTAGCCAACGTAGTAGTGGTGAAGAAGAAAAACGGGAAGAACAGGGTCTGTGTGGATTACACTGATCTGAACAAGGCATGCCCAAAAGATCCCTATCCTTTGCCCCACATCGACTGCATTGTCGACGCCACCTCCGGGCACGAGTTACTCAGCTTTATGGATGCATTCTCGGGGTACAACCAAATACTGATGCACCCCGAAGACCAAGAGAAGACAGCCTTCATGACGAGCAAAGGGATATACTACTATAAGGTCATGCCGTTCGGGCTCAAGAACGCAGGGTCGACATACCAGAGACTTGTGAACAAGATGTTCGAGCCACTTATTGGAAAAACGATGGAGGTCTATATAGATGATATGCTTGTAAAATCGAAATCCGCTAAAGACCACGTTAGCCACCTGCGCCAAGCGTTCGAGATTCTCAATAAGTACAGAATGAAGCTGAACCCCGCTAAATGCACGTTTGGGGTAGCCTCCGGAAAATTCTTGGGGCACGTAGTCACCATGCGGGGGATAGAAGCCGACCCGACCCAAATCAAAGCAGTCCGAGGAATAGCATATCCGAGGAATCCGAAAGAGGTCCAGAAGTTAACAAGGCGGCTAGCGGCCCTCAGCCGCTTTATTTCCCGATATTCAGACAAGACTCATGAATTCTTCCAAGTTCTCCGCAAAGGGAAGAAGTTCGATTGGACAGAAGATTGTACGAAGGCGCTGGAACAGCTGAAGGACTACCTCGCAAGTCCGCCACTTCTAGTTAAACCAGAAAAAGGAGAAACGCTACTACTCAACCTCTCCGTATCAGAGCACGTGCTCGGAGCGGTCCTCGTGAAAGAAACCGCTGGGAAGCAGCAGCCAGTTCATTATGCAAGCAAACCACTGCTCGATCCTGAAACAAGGTACACGGCGCTCGAGAAGCTGGCATTGGTGCTAGTAATAGCATCACGCAAGCTGAGACCATACTTTGAGTCTCATCCGATCAAGGTGGTCACGTCCTACCCGTTGCGAACCGTATTTTCAAAACCGAGCCTCTCAGGCCGATTGCTAAAATGGGCGGTAGAAATCGGAGGTTACGGCCTCGAATTCGAACCACGAACTACTATTAAATCACAAGTGCTGACTGATTTCATCGCTGAGTTCACTAGCAACCTCCAGGCCGACGCAGAAAGAGAGATAGCAAACTTGGAGGTCCGAGAGGCAGCCGCAGAACCGTGGGTGCTGCAGGTGGACGGATCGAGCAACATCCATGGGAACGGAGCAGGAATAAGACTCCGAAGCCCAATGGGCGAAACATTCGAGAGAGCGATCCGATTGAACTTCGAGGCAACAAATAATGAAGCAGAGTACGAAGCACTGATACGGGGCATGGAACTGGCAAAAGAGCTCGGAGCCCGCCGACTACGGGTGCAGGCGGACTCCCAACTAGTAGTAATGCAAGTGGAGGACCACTTCCAGGTGAAAGAGCCTAGATTGCAAAAGTACTACGACTTGGCAAAGAGGATAAGGAAGGAGTTCGAAGACTGTGAAATGAAGCACGTAGCGCGTGAAGAAAATGCCGAAGCAGATGCGTTGGCTAATCTAGCATCTTCAAAGCAGACGAAATAGATCAGGCCGATTGTGATATCCTGGGCCGAAGAACCAGCAGCAGTAGAAATGGAGGTAATGGACCTAACGATCGGGGAATCGTGGATGGGTCCGATACTAACATACTTGGAGTCAGGGGAGCTACCGGCAGACAGAACCGAAGCGGTTCGATTAACCAGGCTGGCAGCAAAGTACACGGTCCGCAGCGGAAATCTGTACAGAAGGTCGATCGAGGGACCCCTCCTCAAGTGCCTCGAACCTACGGCAGGACAGGTCATCCTAATGGAAATACACGAAGGGGATTGTGGAAGCCACCAAGGGGCTAGACCCCTGGCCCACAAAGTCATCTCGGCCGGGTTCTATTGGCCGACATTGCGGAAAGATGCCAAGAATTACGTACGAAGTTGCGAAGCGTGCCAGAGATTCGAAGTGACAAATCAAAGCCACGCAGAGCCACTCCATGCTACGACGGCAACTTGGCCCTTCATGGCTTGGGGGATGGATATAGTGGGGAAGCTACCAAAAGGAGTCGGGCAGAAGGAATATATTTTGGTAGCCACCGACTACTTTACCAAGTGGGTCGAAGCAGAAGCCTTTGCCAACGTAAGAGAACAAGAAGTGATCAAATTCTTGTGGACTCACATACTCTGTAGATTCGGGATACCAAGGGAGATCAGAACAGATAACGGGACACAGTTCACTGGCCGAAAGGTGCAGGAATTCTGCGATCAATATAACATCAAGCTCGTATTCTCGACACCAAGATACCCAGAAGCTAATGGGCAGGCCGAATCAACGAACAAAACTATCATGGCTACGATGAATAAGAGGCTCGAAGCACATAAAACGAAGTGGGTGGACGAACTCCCTGGCGTCCTATGGGCCTACCGGACTACTCCTAGAACATCAACAGGAAGTTCCCCATTCGCCCTGGCCTATGGCGAAGAAGCCGTCATCCCAGCGGAAGTCCGGGGCGGCAGTCTACGCATCGAGGCTTGCCAAGAGGAGGAGAATTACGAAAAACGGCTCAAGGATCTGGAGCTGATCGACGAAAAGAGGGACCAGGCACTACTTAATATGGCGCAAAGAAGAAAACAGGTCGAGAGGTTCTTCAACAAGAAGGTCCGCATGCGAATTCTCAGGGAAGGAGAATGGGTACTCAGAAAGGTTTTTCAAAACACCAAGGACAAAAGTCAAGGAAAGCTCGCACCCACCTGGGAAGGACCCTACAAAGTTATCAGGGTAGTGGGGCGAGGAGCTTACCATTTGGAGGATCACGATGGAAGGGAGATCGGAAACAGTTGGAATATCAAGCACCTGAAGAAGTATTACTTCTGAGGAGAACCCAGCCAATCAAACACGACCTAGCAGTATCACCTTTTTAGCCTTGCTTCATCCCGTGTTATTTGTTGCTAGTTATCTTTCGCGTTATTTGTTGTTATTTGTTGCTAGTTATATTTATATATGCGTCAGCCCTTCTGTGGATCATGCCTAAGTGTACTAGCTTTACTTTGCAAATTCGATGCACTATCTCTCACATTCATTTCAATTAATTACTAACTTGAGCGTCGGAGGGGCGATGCTTCGGCATCGCCCAGCCCCTCACAATTCTCTCTCACAGAGCTAAGGAAAGCTGGCGAACCACCAAGGGACTAAGAGCAGAAAGCGGATAAACCGATAAGCACACTCCGCCCCCTCTCATCCCAATTCATTTTTCCTTTGTTTCCTATAACTTACTAACTCAAGCATCGGAGGGGCGATGCTTCGGCATCGCCCATCCTAACCACTACTGATTTGAACAGACACAAGAAAGTTTGATCATAACAGAAAGAATCATAAAAGGACGCAAAAATAATAAAGCAGGTTGAAGCGGAAGTTGCAAAACGTTATACAAAAATTGTCTGTGCAGAAAGATAAAAAGTTCAGAAATTTCTATGGGCATTCAGGCGGCAGTAGCATCATCAGGCGTCGGACCGGCCCCCTGGTTCACCGTCTGAGCAGGCGTCGGGCCGGGCTGCTCCCTAGGGCCATCACCTCCTTGAGAAGCATCCTCAAGCAGTTTTTGATCTTGCTCGATATGCTGCTGCTCGGACTCCTTCTCCTGCTCCACCTCACGCTCCTCCTCCGGCTCGTCCAGCACGCTGAGATCGAGGTCCGGGAACTTCCGGGAAATCTTTTCCTGGACCTCACTCCCGATCTGCTCGGAGAGGGTCTACAAAGAGGTTAGACGAATCAAGGAATCAAAATGAAGCAAAGCCCAGTGAGAAACGTACCTCGTATGTTTCGGCGAAGTGAGGGGAGGTGATGAGGGCTTCGAAGTCCAGCCCCTCGCCCGTATGCATGAGAGCAATTCGCTCTTCATACTTCGCCACCTCAGCAGTGTAGCTCTCCCGCTGGGTCTTCAGCCGGGAGTCGAGCGATAGGAGCTGGTCGTTCCTTACCTTGAGGTCCGCAGCCAGCTTCTCGGCGTCGGCCCTAGCGACGGAAGCCACCCGACGGAGGTCGTCGAGTTCAGCCTGAGTGGCCTCCGCCTCCTTCCTCATGGCTTCAGCCCTGCCCTCCGCCGCGGCCACCCGATCCTCCGCCTGATTAAGCTTATCGTTCAGGGAGTCCACGTACCTCCTCAAGGAGTCCCGCTCCTTGCGAAGGTCGAAGATCTCCCCGACACACTTGTCCCCGAACACATCAAGTTCGCGGCGGATCGCGTCGAGCTCCATTTGGGCCTGCCAAGTAAAGTAAGAGTCAACAACTATTTCGTGAGCAGTCGAGGCAAGCTAGCAAGGTACTATTAATACCTGGAGCTGGAGCAGCTGGTACCTCGCCAGTCGCGCCTGGGCGGTCCCGGTCTGATCTACGCCCGATGGGTTCGTTAGAATCTGCCGGGCGCGGACCAGGAAAGAATCCACCACCGGATCCGGAGGACTGACCACAGGAGCCACGGCCCTTTCGGGGTTCTCATGCCTCGATCCGTGGTCCCCAGAGCGGTGGCGGATACGGCGGTCGGAGTCCTCCGTCCTTCTCTCCTTCCGCCTCTCCCGATTGTCGGGCTTCGGCGGAACCTCCGGACGGGAGGACTCGATCGGCTCCACCCCCTGAGGTACGAAAGGCGGAGGGGGTGGAGGCACAGGGGACGGTGGCCTTCCCGTCTCCACACGCTTCAGAGGACGGCGCCGAGCCTCCTCCTCCTCCCTCGCCCTCTTTTTGTCCCTGAGGGCAGCAGCAACTCGGTCCGCGGGAACCTGGGGACAGCGGCGCGTCATCTCAGCGGGCAATGCGTAGAGCTCCCCCTTGCCGTTCAAATAAGTGGTAGCTGTGACGAAACACCAGTTCTGGACGACGGACCACTCCCTATCACCTACTGTGATATCGTAGGCTCGATCGACCCGCGCCTGCTCCTCTCGGGTAAGCTCCGGACGGGGATGATCTACAAAATCAAAGTAGCATTAATCAGTTGAAGTTCGAAAAGAACAAAACCAGCTCACAAGCCACCAGAAACCCACGGGTGGGGACACCGCCGTGTCGAATGAACTCGGGGAACTGCTCGTTCATCTTGAGATAAAAGAAGCTCGACCACCAACCCGGGGAGTTCGACGGGGGCTTCTTGATCAAAGTAGAATACCCGGTCGACCACCGAGTAAAGTAGTAGTAATGTTTATCCGCGCACTGGTTGAACCGATACATATATTGCCACTCCCTAACCGTCGGACAACCTAGTCCCAGGTCCATCCACATCAGGAAAACCCCAACCAGGTGGCACCAACAGTTCGGCGCGAGCTGGAAGGGGGAAAGATTGTAGGAGGCCAGAACCTCAGAAAAGAAGGGGTGCACTGGCAACCCGACCCCGTTCTCCATCACCGCCGTGTAAAACGCCACGTGGCCCGGAGGGGGATCGAAGCAGCGATTCGACGGACTCGGTATACAGAACCGCACATCTTAGACGGGGATGGTATCGACGAGGGCCCAAAGCGCCTCCCGGGTAACCGTTGATGCTGCACCCAACACCCGGTGTGCGCGCCAATCCTCCGGGAGAACGTAGTCTCCAGCCAGCTCCGGCTCACCCGACCCCTCCTCTCCTTCATCTCCATCTCCGGCTGCCCGGCCAGACCCACTGGCCTCTCCGCCGGTGATCACCCGCTCCATCCGGCCAAACCTCTCGGCCAAAACTCTGTCATCTTCAGAATCAGAGTCAGTACTCAACACGGGACGACCCGTACTGGGGCCTGCCTTCTCTTATCCCTGAAACAACAGACCCCAGTCGGGGCCGACAAAGTCTTGGGCACCCGGAGCCCTAGGTGGCGAGGGGGTGAAAGGGGGCGCCGAACCCTCACGATTTTGCTATCCAGAACTCATCATACAAATCAAAATAACTCAACCTAGAAAAAGAAAGACAAGGGGGGAGGTGCGAGCCCCGGTCAGCCCAACTCCCCGCCGGAAAACCACTTCCCAAAACAATACGAGACTCGAGGATCACAGAAACAGGACAAATGGAGATAAATGTTCAAAAGATTTTACCTACGAAAGGAAAGAAGAGGTGGCGTCGCTTCTTGATCGGAGTAAGCAGAAAGTAGAGTCGCCGCCGGAAATCGCGAAGAGAAAGAAAAAAGGGTTTGCTTTGGGAGAAATGGGAGGCACGAACCCCAATCGGAGGTTATGAACTCTGAACGTCTCTCCAACTTCTCCCAAAACTGCCCCCGGTTTTTACGGAAATTACGTAACTGCCATTAACTTTGCCGCCCAAATTTCAAAGTCACTATGGACAGCTCAACAAAAGCAGTCCGACGAAAAGTAGTTCTCTAAAGAACAACCATCTAAAGGCGGTCCGAATAAAATCGTACCGCGAGAAAAATTATTTGCCAAGGGTACATACGCCCTAGAACGAACTATAAGACCCCATAAGCACGAGTATAACTCACCAGGGGCTCACCAGGTGGCCAAAAACAAAATATTGAGGCAGAACCCGAACTGCCCAAAATAAACGTTGTGGATTCGGGCCCACAACGATGGCACCCGTAACAGCTCTCATATGACTGCGCGGGCCAGGACCCCCACAGAGGAACAGGTCCTGGGAGCCCGGAGGCACCTAAAAGGTACTCCGAACAGACACCGAGCTATTCACCGAAATAGCTCGAAGGGCCGCAACCTGGGAAACTCTTCCGTGCAACGGACCATCAACTTTCGACTCCACTGATCACTTCAGAGACTGATAAGTCGAGTCGAAGGGGCTATTATTGGAGGTCCGAACCAGATCCGACCCGGCCCATACATAGAAACTAGACTCATGCGTCGATAGCCAGCTGTCGGACTTAACGCAAGGGGTTTTAGCTCGAAATGAGTAGTTCTAAATAAGCAGTCCGAAGTGAGAAGTTTGAAGAAAGCAGCTCGAAGTCGACAGGAGAATCGAGCTACTCTTGAAAGCAGCTCGATTCAACCGCACAGACACGGGGAAGTTCAGTGAGCCAGAACCCCGAATTTATCTCAACCGTCCAACAGCCACTATGCAAAAAAGCAGGAGCCATCACACCCACTACCTACCAACCACCCCGGCGGTTACAAGCGTAAGACGTGGCTAATGGGGGCGAAATATTAGGATTTCCAACGCCCCTATAAATACGTCTAAACACTTGCGGCAACGGACACGTACGGAGAAGGGAGGATAGCCGAGAGAGAGATTAGTTAGCCGTCGTTTGTTCTTTGTCTGGATAGTAATAGCTGGGGCATCTGTCCATTGATAGTTATTTTCCTATTCTCCTTACAAATTGTAATACGCCGTTATTCGTCTTGTAAAGATCTCACTTACTTATTATAAATTCTCGGGGCTCCGACTCCCTGCGAAAATCGAACCTCAACAGTACTCAACCCAAGTCAGAAAATAAGCGCAGGATAGCTTTACACATACAATGCACAAATAAATCACCCCTTTTCAAAGAAAACAACCTTTCTCACAACAAATCATCCAAGTAAAGAAAATACCCTCCCCCAAACTTTATGCTTTAGTATATCATTCAGAAAGTTTGGTTCACATATTCAATAAAAATGGTGGGTTTAAGCAATTTCCTTCACTCGAATCAAAATTTTAAGCAACCTAAAAGAAAATACCCTTTTACAGTCCAGCATGCGTATAACATAGCACATTTTGGCCCTAAAATTCGACTACCCATCACAATTTTGTAACCTCACATACTTTCCAGACATGAAATTCACATAAATCATCAGACAAATTTCAGAGAAAACACAATCCTCAACAAATATTCTGGAAAAATCAAACTTAAAAGTTACCGTTGGATGCATGTTTCCCCATGTTTTCTGCCAAATTATGACCACAATGCTGACGAACAATGAAAGGGAAAAAGTACTAACAGTGGCTATTTAATCTCACAACTCTTCAGCCTCTCTCTCTTTGCTTTTTCTTTTTCTTCTTTTGAATGCTCAAAATGGTGAAGTTTCTTTTAGGTTGCAGAGATATGAGAGCAGAATTATTTATGCAAATAGTAAAACCCTTTCGACTTCCTTTGAAATGACACATTAAAAGAAATTCAAAAATTAACCACCATAGAAAACCTGCCAAAAAGGTGAGTCCGCCTCCGATGACATCATCGAGCGATTCTCAACGGCTACTTTCCTTCCATGTGTCCATCCTCTATCACAAAATTTTGTACTTAAATTAAAATTTTCTTTTTCAGATTTTTTTCTAATCTATCATGAAAATAGATTATAAGATATTTTAAAATAAGGAACATAAATCTATTTTTACTCTAATGCGTAAAGTTAAGCTACCTACTGTATTAGAAATTCATGCTATTTACATGCTATAGCAACAAGATACAAATGCTATTAAACTATTAATAAAATAAAAGATAACTTGCAATAAATTAAAGATAATACTCCCTGAACCGATTCACTTGTGTTTTCATGAAGTCTTCTCTGTTGGTTCAGGGGTTTTGATGCTTAAGGCTCTTCAATGGAAATGGAAGCCTTCTCTCTGTCTATGCTTCCACCGTGATAGTGCTTCACCCTATCTCCATTCACTTTGAATGTTTCCCCTGTATCTTCACTTTTCAAATCTACAGCTCCATGTGGATACACTCTGACCACTGTGAAAGGTCCCAACCACCGAGATTTCAGCTTCCCTGGAAACAGTCTCAACCTAGAGTTGAACAATAAGACTTTATGTCCTTCTTCGAACTTCCTCTCTGAAATCTTGCTATCATGCCAGTTCTTGAACTTTTCCTTGTATAGATTGGCATTTTCATATGATTGCAACCTTAGTTCATCAAGTTCATTCAATTGCAGCATCCTCTTTGCACTACTGGACTTTGGGTCCGAATTCAACTACCTTGTTGCCCAGTTTGCTTTATGTTCCAACTCCAGAGGTAAATGACAGGCCTTCCCAAAAACTAACTTGTAGGGTGACATGCCCAAAGGAGTTTTATATGCGGTTTTTTGTAGGCCCAAAGTGAATCATCTAGATGTTTGGACCAATCCTTCCTGGTGACATTCACTACCTTCTCAAGTACACTCTTCACTTCTCTGTTGGAAAGTTCTGCCAACCCATTAGTCTGCAGATGATAGGCTGTAGAAACTCTGGGTAACATTATACTTAGCCAACATTGCAGACAAACTCTTATTGATGAAGTGAGTGCCTTCATCACTAATTAAAGCTCTTGGTGTGCCAAATCTGGTAAAAATGTTCTTGTGAAGGAATTTCATCACTGTGGCTGAGTCATTACGGGCGCAAGCACATGATTCAACCGACCTAGACACATAGTCCACTGCTAGTAAAATGTATTCATTCCCAAAAGACATTGGGAAGGGACCCATGAAATCCATTCCCCACACATCAAACAATTCTACCTCCACTAAGTTGTTTAATGGCATTGCATTTCTAGCAGGTAAGTTCCCCACCCTCTGACATCTATCATAATTTTTCACAAATGAAAATGAATCCTTAAAGATAGTGGGCCAAAAGAAACCTGACTGGAGAACTTTTGCTGCAGTTCTCTGTCCACCATAGTGTCCTCCATATGCTGCAGCATGGCACTCTGCTAGAATTGCTTGCACATCCTTCTCTGGTACACATTTCCTGAAAATTTGATCTGATCCCTGTCTGTACAAAATTGGATCATCCCAATAGAAGTATCTTGTATCATGAAGAAACTTTTTCAACTGCTGCCCCTTGATTCCATAAGGCTTTCTCCCAGTTGCTAAGTAATTGACTATATCTGCATACCATGGAGCCTCTTTTTCACATCTCATCAGCTGCTCATCTGGGAATTCATCATTTACTTGCTCATTCTCCTCTTCTCCACTGAGGTTTTCTAATCTTGAAAGATGATCTGCTACTTGATTCTCAGTTCCCTTCTTATCTCTGATTTCCATATCAAATTCTTGTAACAACAATATCCACCTAATCAACCTTGGTTTCACATCTTTCTTTGTCATTAAATACTTGATTGCTGAGTGGTCTGTATAAACAATCACCTTGGACCCCACCAAATCAGATCTTAACTTGTCAAAGGCAAACATCACAGCTAACAACTTTTTCTCTGTAGTTGTATAATTTCTCTGGGCTCCATCAAGGGTTCGGCTTGCATAATAAATCACCCTGAATATCTTTTCTTTCCTCTGCCCCAAAGCAACTCCTAGAGCATAATTGCTGACATCACACATCAATTCGAATGGAGAATTCCAATTTGGTGGTTGCATTACTGGTGCAGAGACCAAAGCAGACTTCAGTTTCAGAAATGCTTCCATACATTGTGGAGAGAACTCAAACTTCTTGTCTTTCTCAAGCAATTCAGACAAAGGCTTTGCAATTTTTGAGAACTCTCTTATAAACCTTCTGTAAAACCTTGTATGCCCCAGAAAACTTCTAGTTGCCTTGACTGAGATGGGTACAACCATTTTCTCTATCACCTCAATTTTAGTTGGATCCACTTCCATTCCAGCTTTTGATATCTTGTGTCCTAGAACTACTCCCTGCTGAACCATGAAACAACATTTTTCCCAATTTAGTACATGCTGAGACTTTTCACACAACTTCAAGACCTTTTCCAGATTTTTCAAGCATGCCTCAAAATCTTCCCCAAACACTGAGAAGTCATCCATGAAGATTTCTAACCCATTGTCTATCATCTCTGAGAAGATGGCAATCATACAATGTTGGAATGTTGTCGGAGCATTGCACAATCCAAAAGGCATCTTTCTGAAGGCAAATGTTCCATAGGGACAAGTAAATGTGGTTAAACTTTGATGCTCTGGAGCTATTGCTATCTGATGATAACCTGAACACCCATCCAAAAAGCAATAAAACTCCTGGCCAGCCAATTTATCCAACATCTGATCTACAAATGGTAAGAGAAAGTGATCCTTCTTTGTTACATCATTTAAATTCTTGTAGTCAATGCAAAATCTCCATCCAATTACTATCCTGGTAGTGATCATTTCGTTGTTCTCATTCTGTACCACTGTAACTCCTTCTTTCTTAGGGACAACTCTGCACAGGACTTACCCAAGAACTATCAGATATGGGAAAAATGATCCCTGCATCCAACCACTTAATAACTTCTTTCTTCACTACCTCTTTCATATTGGGATTCAACCTCCTCTGGTTGAATAGAATTCTTGCTTCCTTCCTCTACCAAAATTTTGTGCATACAGATTGTAGGACTTATCCCCTTGATGTCAGATATAGTCCATCCTATTGCCCGTTTATGCCTTTTTTGATGGATTTATATACTGAAAGCATTATGATTGGTATATTATGTACAAGGTCGATTGGTTAATATACTGGGAATCATAAATGTTGTATGTTCATCTCCTATCTGTATTAACAAACATGTGTCGCAAATGCAATTATCCTCTTATCTCGTCGATAGGGAGATCATAAGGTGTGTAGTAGATCATGGAAGATCGTATGGATCGTTTGACCTAGCGAGATATACATAATTATCACAGCTGAGACAGTTCCAGGATAAACTGTCGGTGTAGGCTGCAGCATAAGCGGTAATAAACATCTTATCTTGGATGGCTTGGTATGCTGGTGTGGGGCACACATTGATAAGGACCTAAGTTGAGATCGATTCTTTTATCCGACATTAAAAGAATCTATATCTCTATGGCTTGATGAGATCCTAAACCTAAATGAAGGTACGGAAGTATATGCAGATTGCGTATCACTTTGAGTTGCAGTGAAAGGCTCTAGTTGAGCCTGTATATCTGTATCTTGGGTCATAGCATTTTGTGTATGACTTTCTGGTACTGGAACTAGGTAACCACATCCAGTATAGGATGATGACATTTCCTAAGCAGCTTAAAAGATTCGTTATGCTAAAGTCCTGCAGGCTGATTAAGTTCAAGCATAAGTGAAAAGGTTTGAGTGGATTGACTCAGGAATATAAGATGTTAATTAATTAAATGGCTTGTCAGAGCCTAAATTAATTAACGAATGTCTGAAACCTTAAATGTGGGGATAAACCGAGCCCATGCAACTCGTACCTCAAAACGTGGTAGCAAATAGGTAGGACAATATTGATTCTCTGGTGGAATGAATCAATATTAATTAATTAATTATATTCTGGGTTGAATATGGGAATTAATTAATTGGTAGGCCTTATTTGCTATTTGCATTCTGGTCTCTGGTCTGGCCCATGAAAACTCAGGCCCAATAGAAGTCCAGTATTTTCCTATAAATAGACCTCAGTTTCTCAGATCACAACACACTACAAGATCATATGTTGCACACAGCAAACCAGTATTTTGGGAGCTGTGGTGATCGACTAGATCTGAGAAACGAGGAGGAAATTCTGCTTCTTAACAGGGCAAGGAATCCGAAGGGAATCTTCACCAGATATTCGAATTGAGTTAGGATACAGATCAGAAGATCAGATCAGGAGGATCGTCTTCATTCTTCTCTCTTCTTCTTGTTTTTCGAAAATTACTTATTAATTTTCATAGATTTAATTCTTTTTATCTGTTAGGAATTAATCTTTGTGCGCGGGAGAAGAGATCAAGATCAAATCTTTACGCACTCGTTCTTCAGGTTTCTACAATCGAGGTATTCCATATAAACCCCCTTATGCATAATCAATAGGAGCATGCTAGGAATAATCATAGGCATAGCAATTTATTTTTGACATTCCAATTAACGATCTTGGCAAACGGACTTCGTGATTTAGTTCACGAATCCCTTCATTTTTAACAGTTCCAATAGGCTCTGCTCATTTTCTTCCTTCAGATTTGCTGCTATGATAACAGGTAATGTATCTGACTCACCCAAGTACGCATATTTCAGGTGAGCAGGCAAAGGTTTCAAGGTTAATTCTGGAGGTTCTTCCATAGAGGACTTTGACCCCTTTATCTCTCTTGATAGCAGGTCCAATGGCTCAAATTGTTGCCTAACTCCCCCAAACTTTTGCCCTTGCTCTACCCATGCTGCAGCTTCACTTGATGATTCCTCAACATCTTCTTCTCTCTCAACATGGTTTTCCTCAAAGAACTCTTCTATTGCTAACTCCATAACTCCCACAGAAAAACAATCTTCAGAATCATCATGAACCTTCATGGCATTGGACAAGTAAAAGGTAGCTTGTTCGTCTTGTACTCTCATAATTAACTCTTCTTTTTCTACATCAATCAGTGTTCTCCTTGTGGCAAGGAATGGTCTCCCCAGGATAATAGGTACCTCCCTGTCTGCTTCATAATCCGGAATGATTAAGTCCGCAGGAAATATAAACTTATCTACCCTCACGAGCACATCTTCAATCTTTCCCTCAGGATGTACGGTGGACCTATCAGCTAATTGCAGAGAAATGGTAGTAGGTCTAGCCCCTCCAATACCCAATTTTCTAAAAATTGATAATGGCATCAAATTCACACTTGCTCCTAAGTCACATAGGGCTCTACCCACATCTCGGCCTCCCATAGAACAAGGAATAGTGAAACTCCCTGGGTCCTTTAAATTAGTTGGGATCTGTCTTCTTAAAGGTCCACCTACTTCCTCAGTGAAACTGTTTCGAACTCTTTCAGTCTCTTTTTCTTTGACAGAATGTCCTTCAAAAATTTCACATAGGTTGGCATCTGCTCAAGTGCCTCTACCAATGGTATATTGATATGAATTTGTTTCAGCATTTCCAGAAACTACTTGAACTGTTCCTCTTCCTTTTGCTTCTTGAATCTAGTTGGATATGGTGGCGGTGGTGCATAATCATACTCCTCCAAACCAGACTTCCTCTTGGCTTTAGCAGTGTTCCCTTCAGGCATTTCTGCAGGTTTCTCCACAGGAACTTCTTCTACCCTCAACTCAGGGGACATATCTTTCTCCTCCAGCAGCTTCTCTTTTTGTAAATTTTTCGTGGTCACTGCAGTCCCTGATGATGATCCTTCTCCTGCTTCCAAATTTTCAGCCCGTCTCTCTTCAAACTGTTTCCCACTTCGTAGTGTGACAACCTTACACTGCTCCTTTCCATTCATTGGATTCTCAGTGTTACTCGGCAATGACCCTGGTGTTCTGCTTCTTAATTCATTGGCTAAATGCCCCATTTGAACTTCCAGACTCCTTAAAGAAGATGCTTGATTTTGAATAAGAGCATCTTGATTTTTAAGCCTCACTTCGTTTTGAGTCATGAATTCCTTCATCATTTCCTCCATAGTTTTCTCTTGTTTGGGAGGTGGAGCTTCCAGACTTTGCTGCTGAATATAGCCTCCTTTGTTATAATGCTGCTCCCTTGCTGCAGCATTTTGATTCCCTTGTCCAGACCAGGAAATGTTTGGATGATTTCTCCATCCAATGTTGTAAGTGTTTGAATATGGATTGTTAGTTTGATGATGATTTTTGTTCCCCATATAACAGATCGACGCTGGGTTTGATGGACATTCCTCAAATTGATGTGCTTCTCCACAATAAATACAATTCAGCACCCTTGAGGTCTCTACAGGCATATGAGCTGCCTTAACTGAACTAGTATTTTTCTCGATGCTCTTCATAGTTGCTTATAGGACCTCCATCTGTGCGGTCAGAGCTTTCATCGGATCAACTTCTAACACCCCTGCTACCTTAGGAGTAGATATAGCTGCTGCCCTAGAGTTAGCCCAAAAATAATTGATAGCAGCTACTTTATCCAGAATTTCACAGGCTTCATTGTATGTCTTGTCCAGCAGTGCTCCCCCAGCTGTGGCATCTATCATCATCCTTGAATTTCCAATCAGCCCATTGTAGAAAATCTCCATTTGGATACAATAATAAGGTATCCCATGGTTTGGGCATCTTCTCAGCAGTTCTTTAAATCTCTCCCAAGCTTCACTCACAGATTCATCCTCTTGCTTAAATGTCATGATTGCATTCCTACATCGAGCATTTCTAGTTGGAGGAAAATACTTCAGTAGGAAGGTCTCTGTCAGTTTATTCCAAGTGGTTATAGATTGTGGTGGTAGATTAGTGAGCCAAATTTTTGCACTATCCCTTAAAGAGAAAGGGAACAACCGCATTCTCAGGGCCTCAGGTGTAACTCCTTGCAACTTGAAATTATCATAGATTTCCAAGAAATACTTCAGATGTAAATGCGGATCTTCTGTAGCCTGCCCCCCAAACTGCCCCAAACTCTGCAACATTTGAAATATCACCGGTTTCAACTCAAAGTGTTGTGCTTGAACTTCTGGTCTCACAACCCCTGGATCAAACTCCAAGAACCTAGGTGTTGTATAAGTTCTGATTATCCTATCTCTGTCATCAACATGATTATCCACCTCTCTTTCCTGCTCATTTCCCCCATGAACTGCTTCAGCCATCTTTCTAGCCTTTTGCTTTCTTCTGTTCTTTCTAAAAGTTCTTTCAATCTTTGGGTCAAATAAGAAAGTTTCTCTGATTGTCTCCTCACTCATGCACTATCACCATTCCCTAAAATTATAGAAAATGTTTAGTTTCCTATAACTTCAGTAAACTAACTGCACAAGTATATTCATACAATAAAATAGCATTCAGACTCAATATCAATCACTCCCCTGCAACGGCGCCAAAAAGTTGTTATGCTAGTAGATATTACAAATATACGCAAGTGCACGTATGTCTTAACAAGTAATACAGATCTAAGTCTAGCTATCGAACCCAAGGGAGTGAAAGTGAGTCGTGCACATCATATTGTTTGTAAATTAAAGTGGATTTCTGACTTTTCTAAGCTAAATTAACAAGAAAGCATATAGAATAAAACCGAACAGTGCTAGAGCGAGTAACAATGTTTCTTCCCACAGAATAATCATAAACAAATCAGATATGGTTTTAATATAATGACAAAATATACTCGGATTATCAACTATTGGTCTTCCACTTTCCTATATGCTGCAGCATTGTTCAGACATCAACTCTGGTTCTTGAAACCACACTTTTCTTTGTCTAGACTGTTTACATAGCACTAGATATATGTTTTCTTGCTAGCCTTCATATGTCAGGTTTTGCTTTCCAACAAACTATTTCAGAACAGGAGTTCTTGCAAGTCTTAGATTCTATGCATCTCTACACCAGAAATCAAGATTGATCACGACTTCTTCATGCTAGATCTCCTATCGGTCTCACTAGGTGATATTTCCACCTTCCACTATCGTGTTTAGGCAAACAAACAAATCAAAATCGAGATCAAACACCAGATTTAATAAGAGAACAACTTCAGCATATATTCAAGCAAAAAAACCAGTCAACAACCCGACCTTAAAAGGTTTAGCTAATGCTTACAAAAGGTATATAGCAAATAACATTCGAGTTCATATCTCCAACCATTCACTACGCAGAAATATTAAATAAAACTGAAAATAAAGATAAACTGTTCAGGTTTCTTTCAACATCCACTTCGCTTCTCACGAACTCCAAATTCTCTCATGCTCGAACTCCCACACTGATTCTCTCTCCTTTTTTCTCTAACCCGTCTGGCCAATCTCCCTCTTCCAGTCCAAAATATATTTTTTGTCTCCCTTCAGCTTCATCCCAACTCTACACGTGGCTTCTCAATCCGCCTTCCAACTCTGACAGTTCTCCTGGTTGACACATGTCCTGCTTTTGGGACAGGATCTGAAAATTACAGAGATCCTGTCTGTTGTGGTCCCGAATGTTTCTCACTAGAGTTCTGGCCATGCTGTTCCTATTCTGTGATTTAAGAGTAACAATAATGATGAATCTATCTAATAATGAAAAAAATTTAGAATTTGAGCATGAATATGATATTTTTTTTGAATAAATAACCTTTTCTTCAAAATAATAATGAAAATCTTAAATATATTCTAAATTTATAAAGTTCGTTTAGGCTCGATAAAAGCTCGATAATGTTCGTGAACATCAGAGTATTCGATAAAAAAGCTCGAAGATCGATTCGAAACTAAAGGAGTCAAACTTGAGCACGTCACTACTCGACTCGACTCGGTTCGATTACACCCCTACTTATTTCATCAAATTAAAGGACAAGATTTATTCTCTTCTCCTATCTAAAATGGACTTGTGATATGATCACCACTATATATATATATATATATATATATATATATATATATATATATATATATATATATAGTTATGACATGTGAGACCTATAAATAGTTAAAAGTGAGGTAGTATGATAGTGGAATAAAATTTGAAATAATTTAAAGTAGAAATAATTGATGACGTGACACACATGTAAGGGCATCCACAATAGTTACAATTTATCTACCTCCACATGTGCAATACGTTAGCATCTATTGATATTTCTAACATTTAAAACATTAAACAAAAAATATAAAAACTAATTTTTTATTGTGTGGGACCCATCATTATGACAACTATTGTGTAGGACCCTCCACTAAGAGCATTCACAGTTTTACAACTCCTAAAAATTTTATCTACCTCCACACGTGTGCCACATCAATATCTATCATTATTTTTAATTCTAAATCAAATTTTATTTACATCACTTTTAATTATTTACATGTCTCACTTAACACTCAATACAATATATAATGAATTAAGAAAACAACTAAAAATCATTAAAATAAAAAAAAATTGCAATAATCACGAACGAAACCCCGCCACACAAGAGAGTGTAATGCATGTGCAGCTGCTTTTGTGCGGCGTGCCGAAGACGTGCGCGTGAGCTAGAAAATTTGGGGCTCGCTAACTTTTATCTACCAAGGTAGACGTTTATCTACCTTGTTTTAGCATATTTTCTTCTCTCATACCACTCACTATCTCTCTCCTACATGAAAGGTAGATACTTGATTTATCTTCCTGTGAATGCTCTAAAGGTATTAATATTTGAGATAATAGTGGATGCTCTTAGAGCTTCTCAAACCATACTCCAAAACCCATTGCAAATCGTAAATTCTCTCCAGTTGAACACCAAAATCGATCGCAAATTGCATTTGTCGTTCTCTCTCTCCTCAATCGACGCATATTTGCGTCGTTATTGTTCACTACTGCAAAAATTTATTTTATTTGCACATAAATCTTCAAGGTTTTACAATTTTACTAATTTAGCTTTTTCTAATTTTTTTATCTCTTTATTTATTAGTTTATAATATATATATATATATATATATATATATATATATATATATAGTTTAATTATATTATTATCTTATTAAAAGAAATGTGTGATTAAATAAAATTGCATAGATATGTAATGTCATTTATTTTTATAATAATTATATTATATTATTATTTCATCAAAAAATTAATGTATGATTAATTAAAATGCATGGAATTTTAATATAATTTGTAACATTTAATTTTTGTATTAAAATTTTAATTTATTATATTTTTTATAAATAAATTTAAACCTAAAAAGTTAAATAAGCATTGACATAAAAACATTAAGATTTCTAAAACAATAACATTATACGAAATATTAAAAAACAATATTACAATACTAAAAATAAAACACAATGCAACTCATGAATATAAATAATTTTTATTGTCAATTTTTTTAGTTTATTTAATATATTTTAATATAATCTTAATATCATGTTTTTTAATTTCTTTCTTATTTAAATAATTTTTAATAAAGTATAAATTCATAGTTTAAATAATTATTTAATTAATAAATATGCCATTAATAATATTTCGTATTTTTAATAATTGATTATCTTGTAATAATTTATTTTCTTTGAATTAATAAAGGGTTTAAATTGCAAATTTGTTAAAGATATTGGTAGTATTTGAAAAGTTGTGATAAAAGAAATATGTTGAGAATATTTTTTTGAGTTTAGCGTTTATGATTGGAGAAGAATGGTGTTTGATGTGATATTTACTATATTTTTTGTTTGAGTTTAGATTTTTTGGTTGGAGATGATCTTAAGACATTAGAGGATCCGCATGGATAGGTGGGCTTTAGTCTCTAACTGAAATTTATTTTTTTTGAAGTAATAGAATGATTAAATATGTTATTTATTGAAAAGCTGAGAATGAAGAAGAATGTATGAGTGGACGAACGATGAAAAAGCACTGGGAGTCTTAATCGTTTTAGTCATATGTTTTAAAATTGATTTAAATTATTACGATAGTTTTAGGGTATGAATATTTACTTTATTAATATTATGAATTGATATTATTATTTAATAGTATAATACTACTGTTATGTAAGTATCTAATGACCCCCAACAAAAATAATTGAATTCGCCGAGTTTTCGTAGTAGGCTTGGACAAGTTACAAGATTCATCATTGATTTGTTTGTTTCTTTTATGTCTTTCTAAAATGTGACTTTATGTTGTAAGAGAATTGAGAAATGTCAAGAGTAGAATTAGATACGCATCGGTGGAACTACTAATATGAGAATAAAATTTTAAATTTTTTGGTTAAACTTAAAAGTGCTCTGAATTGAGCAATGCGATGATCAACGAAAATGCAATTGTGTAGTTCGATGGAAACCAACAAACTGAATCATAAACCAAAATATCCTTGCAGTCGTTACACACACACCCACACCGCAACCCAGTCTCTTTATTCCGGTAATGAAAAAAGCAATAACGCCTACAGGCTGACTAGCTTCAGTGAGTTGGCCTTCTCTTGCAGACTGTCCAACAGGCTATCAAAGCTCTTCTTGAAGGAGTCCACTCCTTCCAGCTCCAGCTGTGAGCCCACGAACCCCCAGTCGATGCCCAGCTTCTCCAGAGCGCTGTAAATGCCCTCTGCTTCCGAGACATTAGCATCGATGGTCCTCGCAACAGACCCGTGATCGATGAATGCTAGGAGTGCTTGATCGGGCATGGTCGAAACCTGTTCAGATACAGACACAACAGTACGTAAAAATGGATACCAAGTGCGAGAGTTTAAGGTTATGTTGTGGGTCAGCTTCAAAAGATGATGCATGCATGACGATTGATGCCAGGTGGACCACTAGTGTTGAATGTGACAAAAATAGAGGAGGATAAGATGGCCTACTGTGTCTGGTCCGACAAGAGGAGCCACATATAGAGTGTCTGGATAAGCTGGATTCTTGACACTAGTTGAGGCCCATAGAAGCCTTTGCTTCTTGGCTCCTTTCTTCACCAGTGCCTCCCACCTCGGACCCGAGAATTTCTTCTGGTATAGCTGGAAGGCAAGAGCTGCCTGAGCATTTGCAGCCTGTGCAAGAACGTAAGATACTATCAGATAAATTCTTGACCTTTTTATTTACCTATTAGAGGTATTCATATATATATCTGAATTACCTTCCCCCGGAGATCCAATGCTTCTGATGTACCAATTTTTTCAAGCAACTTGTCAACAAGAGAATCTACACGGCTAACAAAGAAAGATGCGACACTTGTGACTCGGGAGAGATCACTGAGCCCAGAGGCCTCAAGGCCATCAAGGTAAGCATCGATAACTGCTTCATATCTAGCGAGAGAGAAAATAAGCTGTACATACCCAAAGATCAGTACCAGTATCTACAGCTAAAATAAAAATTTGCAGTTTACTTCAAAAAATGACACCCACACAATATGTACTCTGAAAAATGTTTTACTGGAATTTTATCGTTAAAAACAGAACACTTGAAAACGTAAAACTGTTCCTTTGTAGGGTATGAGAATCATCAAACTTCACATAGCATTAAATGAGAGGCTGGAACTTTAACTAGACATGGAAAGACTAACTATTAACTTTGAAAACCTCAAATTTGATGGATAACATAGACTACTAAAGACTTGCTTACCCTTCATACATGGCATTTAATCATTTGATGCATTATAATGTTCAATAGATTACATAATAAATATTGCTCAATGCTGCCAAAATATTGCGATTTCAATTTCATCAGTCCCTTGAAACCATGTTATAATCAACTCACCGTAACATTAACGCTTATTCCTTTAGCAATGACTTCCTTAATTGAAGGGATGCATGCAGCGGTAGCAGGAATCTTTATGTAGACATTCGGACGGTTGACCCATTTATGAAGCCATTTAGCGGCCTCTATTGTGTTTTCTGTATCATCAGCAAGCCTGGGTGAAACTTCAACAGATACATATCCATCACCACCATCGGTTTCATCATAAATTGGTTCAAAAAGCTTGCATGCATCTTGAATATCTTTCACAACAAGCTCCCAGTAAGCACTTTCTATGTCTTCTCCAGATTGTACAAGCTCCCTGTAGTGATATTGGAATATAAACCGAATTAAGGTGGATAATACATTCAGGACTCATTCTCAAAACTACAAAACAAATGGCAATGTCATTGACAGCAAATTAACACAAAAAACCATTAGAGGCCCAATGATGCCGAACATAAAATTTTTTGCATAAAAAAGAATTATGCTGGATTAGATGAAGGAACATGCAAATAACAGTGTAGCAGAAGCTGCACAAGTAGAGTTAGTACCAAGTTAACCATACATTCAAAGCACATCAACTTCACATAGTGCCTCAGTTAGCCTGAAATAGAAGCTATTCTAAACTTTATAACAGAAGCTTCAGATACATTTCCTAACAAAATAAACATGTAGAGAAGAAAAAAAAAATTCATAAATCAGAATCAATATTACTCGGGACATTTAAAGCAACTCTATTTGAATATAAATCTAATCATTTCTAACCTGAATTGGTCATTGTATGCACTTGAAGTCGATATTGCTTTCTGGAAAATCTGCAATTAAGCCCACTAGATTAATAAAAGCCATAACATTTAATTGATTTCCACTTCAATCAAATAAGAATATCATAGCAAGATGAACAAAAGGGGAATTTACCGCTGGGTTGCTGGTTACTCCTCTAACTCCACTTTCAATCAACGGAATAAGATCAGTAACTGGACGGCATAAATTATCATACCACGGACTCTGCCCTTCCTTCTCATAAAGATCGTGAAGAGTGGTTCTCTTCACACTACTCCCATTTCCATCAACTTGAGAGCATCGCACACTGCCCAAGCATAAAAAATCAGCCAAAAATGCTCACACACTTACAAATCACAAATCAGTCAACTTATAGGTTCAAGTTCAACGGCTCCTAAAATACCAAGTCTAACAAAATCAGCTAATTCATTTAATCTCTGTAAAACAAACAGCGTAAAGACCGATCTTTACAAACACAAAAACATTTCATTAAATCAAATCAACAAACACCACACCAACCAAAACACAAGAAGAGAGAGAAGAAAATAAGTGAAGAAGAATAAATACGCTTACACCAACGAAGCGGTGATTCTTCTGCCAGCACGGACACTAAGCTTGGAGGATGAAACCGGATTGACGAGAACGGCGATTGCTTTGCGAGGATCAACACAGCACATAGGCTGATGCTGCGGGGATCTGGTAAAGCTAGTAGTAGAATTGGGAAAAGCCGAGGTGGAGAGCTTCGAAATGCTAGCCATGGCTGATTGATTCCAACAAAAATTCCTTTGCTGAAGATCGGTGTGTGTGATGATTTTATTGGTAGAGCGATACAAAAGAAGCTGGAAGAGGCGTCCAATTTGGGGATTAAGGGCTAATGTAGTTTATACACTAATGAGTTGGAACTGTTGAAGGGTTGTTTTCCTTTTTACCTGCCCGCACACGGCATGCAAAAGCCGGTAAGTAAAGGGTGAATATGAGAATTCACTTAGTTTGGTGGGCGTGGTAGGTGATTTATAGGACTCTCGATTATTTTATTTCATAACAATAATAGTTACATTATTTTATTTTGTCATTGTTATTATAGAAATTTAATGTAATAAGTAAAAGAGCATGGATATAGATGAGTGTAGAAAATTTCTCTGTAGGAGGCCCCACTCTTCAAAAATAATGTGGAGAAAACTTTCTTGAACGATTTCTTTATAATGAATTAATCATATTTTTTTAGTAATTTTGGAGATATTTTTATTTATTTAATTAATATAAAAAAACAGTGGGATAGAACTCAATTTTCTATTTCTACGTCGATATAAGGAATAGTTGGGCGGAAAATATATGAATTAAGCTAGGTCGCCATCCAATATTGGCGGCTATGGTATTTATTTAATTGAATAATGTTTTTTAAACTTTAGCGCAGATATAAATAATTAAATATGTCATGATTGATTTATTTTAGGGCTGGGAACGAATATAATTGATTACAAAATATTTAATTAGTACTCCCTCCGTCCCATGTAATTAGTCTCATTTGTTTTTTACGATAATCAATGTTAGTGAGTGTAGAGGAATTAATATTTTATTGATGAATGTAAAAAAATTTATCATTTTAGAAAATAGGACTAATAGATGGAATGGACAAAAAAGGCAAATGGGACTAATTTCGTGGGACGGAGGGAGTAGTAAATATATTTTTTTTTTAATAAAAGGAGTAGTAAATATTTTAATATGTGAGATGTTCTATCTAATGTCTGTTCGCCCCGAAAACAGGATCACGCCCCTATTTTCTCACTAAATGACAAATACTTATACACTAACAGCATAGCAAAGCAACACAAAATAAAACAAGTAGACGTTGCACCAAAAATAAGAACAATTCTGGAAATATTCTTCTAGGAAGCTTTTATTCATTCAAAAACAACACCTTTTGATGATGATTACAAATGAAACTGCAAAACTATTCATGCTAGTTCAAGAGACTATATTTCATAAACATACAGATACTTCAATACAAATAATTGTTAAGCCCATTGTTTCAAGAAACCACCACTTTGAGTAACAAGCCTAAATAACCCTAATTCTTGAATGAGTTGTAACCACTATGAGGAGTAATACCATCCACAATCATCGGTTGCGAAGCTGGCAAGTGACGTGGAATTTTTTTCTAAAAAAATATCATCAATTATTATTACTACTGTCTTCATTCTAACCTTCCATAACCCAGATTAAAGATAAATTGTCCAACTAAAAACTGTCAAACTGTTAGTTTTGGTTCTATGATTATACTAGTATTGCACCCACGCGATGCGTGGAAATTTTAATTATTTGTGTTAAAATAATATTGCTTTGATATTTTTTATAAATCAATGATATGTATTATTCTATGTATATCATAAATTTGTGTGATAATATATACAACATAAATTAATATATTATTTATATGGGGATTGATCAAATGAAAATGTCTTTTATAATCATGAGAAATAAGAATAAATCTTAGTTTTTCAAAACTTGATCCAACATTCAAGAGTTAATAAATTTCCTATCATTTTGGTTTAATTAATTTAAATGCATTATAGGATAATTAAATTTTGTCTTTCATTTTAACTAATATTATATGCATTATATAACTACCACATATTCATTATATAAAAAACTATGCATATATGCATTATATGTCTACCATATATATATTTTATGTACAATTTTACATTTTACGAAAATGAATAAATTGCATATACACGATTTATTTGCATTTCTCATCATAAATCTCATTCTCAGCTGATTCATATCCTTATTTATGTAAGTATATATAGGGGCGACAATCTTCAACTCCCCGACCCGACAACCCAACACAAAGCTAACACAAAAAAAATGGGTTGAGTTAAGATTGGGTTGGGTTCATGTCGACCTGCGTAACCCAAATGAACCGCAAAATTAATTAATTTTATATTCTATTTTTTATTTTTATATTTCTATTTTTTTAATTTATGAATACAATAAATATATATCCGGTTTTAAGAAAATATGGTTGATAAAAAAATTCAAGCATTTAATTTTCTGATATTTGGATTTACTCATGTAATAATTATATCTATTATTGAAAAATTATAAAACTATTCAAGTATTCGTACTATGAATTGTATTTGTATTTGTGATTTCGTGTTCATGTTGATTAAGATTAATTTTTTAACATAATTAAACAGGTCATTTCTGGTCAGTTTCGTGTCGATCTGAAAATAATGTTTATATATTATTTTCTTGATATGGATGAATTTCATTTCATAATTTATCATTTTTAATGCTAAACAATATTGAATGTTTATATATTTGTATAATTTTTAATATTTTATTGCTAAAAAATTTTGAACTTTGAATATTTTACTTCTCTCTCTTAATTTTTTAAAAGCCAAAATAAACTTTTAAAACAAATATGATCATGCAATTTATTTCTCTCATCGTTGATTAAATATTATACATATTAAGCTTGGGCCTAGAACTCTTTGACATACAATTTGATTTGCTACTCTTGAATGTATTGGAGATTTATACATAAATCTCACTTTCTTGTGAAATATTTAACATATTCCTCAAAATTTTATATATACCGAAATAATGATATATAAGTTATACATACCGACTCCTATTGAAATGATACCTAAAATTGGATACCAAATTAAAGTATACCGAAAATTTTGCTTGATTTTTCTCATACCATAAATTGGATAAAATCTAAGGTACGGTAGAAAAAGTGTGGTCATCTTTAATGTTTGTAATAAAATAGTTCCTTCTTGTTAATATAAAAATCACTATTTGAACATATAAAAAAAAAGTTGATTGCATTTACATTTGATCAGTTGATATTTCGCATTAACTGTATATTATCCTAAATATACAATTAATATTTATAAGTTGATAATCATATAAATACTATTTTTTTCAATTAATGAAAATCACGCACTCAGTTTGATTGATATCCTTTGAGTTGATAATTACATTTGATATTTTAAATTAGTTCAGTTAACTTTCATTTTTATTATTAAGTGAACGTTTTATAGCATACACAAAATATATGTGAAGAAGTAATTTAACTATTTGAATAATAATAATTATTTTCTTATTATTTTAAAAGTTTATCGAAATCAACATTTAAGAAAATAAAATCACAAAATAAGATTGCTATTATTTCTACAAACATTTTGTCAAATTGTTATCAATTATTTTATTTAATGTTATTTTTATTATTTTAAAAATAATATTTTAATAAGTGAAACAAAAAGTTGATATCTAATAGGTTGCTATTTTGATTCAATTCCTTAGAGGTGGCATAATAATTTAAATTAATATTTATTTTTGTTAATTACTTTATTTCATTTTTAATTTTATTGAGGTATTTTTAAAAAAATTGGTTTCAATCTAAGCATATATCCAATTGTAATTCTAACCATTTAAAATGATGGTATTAGAATAATAATATTAATGTATATTGCAGAAAACTAAAAACGAAAAATAAAAAAGGATTGAAGGGTAGAGAATTCATATAACAAACATCTTCTCCATAAAAAGAAAATATGAAAATATAATATATATTACAACTGATGTGTCGATCTCACATTGAAATGCAAAACTTCAAACAAATATGCATCCCTTACTCTTTTTTTTACACTTTACAGAGAACTCGATTCATTATATGAATCTCAATCTGAAGCCAAATAATATGATCTCCAACAATAACAAAAGAAAATAAGAGCTAACAAAACAAAAAAACATAATTATATTTTTTATTTGAGGGAAAATGAAGAACTAATGAGATTGTAAATAAGAGACTCATATTTATAGAGGAAATATAACTGTAGAGGGTCAATATTTTGATATATTATGCCATAATTAAAGGATTGTGTTTGATTTGATTATCAATTATTGCATGAATATTAGCTAATCAACTTCTATTTTCTTATGTTTCAAAATATAACAATAAAAAGTATCATAATTAAATCTGTTTCGATTTCATGCCATGTTCATTAGATAATTTCCATAATCCATCTATTATATATTTGTTATTGTGATTAAAATATTATGATAATTAAATCATGCGATTTCTTGTCATCAATTATTAATTTATTACCATTAACATAAAGATTAGTTGTATTAGTTACCTTTTATATTTTTTGTGATTATAGTTTTCTTTAGGATCATTAAAAAATGCAGTCAATTTGATTTAATTTATTTATTGTCATGAAAGTATTATAAAAAAGTACATAATTTTTTTCTTTAAATTTTGAATTGATTAAATTAGTTTTTTAAATTAATATATTTTCAACACAAAATATATTTAAAAGTAAATGATTAAATTTAAATTTAAGTAAACTATTGAAATTTAATGGCAACTATATTTTACTTATTTCTATAAATATCAATATACATGCCATGGAAAATAAATTTAGAAACATGTAATTTGGTGTTATTATTTTTTATTTGATTTTATATTCTATTATGTGATAATATTATCCTAGATTTGTGCTATTCCATAATATTATTTTGTAAAATTTATATATTTAATAAATAAATCTAACTAAATTAATTTATATAATTCTAGTATTTTAAAACGGTAATCCAAAATAATTTAATAAATAGAAATTCATTTTCACGATAATGATTATTAAATATAGATAATTATTTTCTTAATTATTTACACCAAACTTATTTTATAATTGATATAAATTGAATAATTAATTTAGTAAAAAAATAACAGTTAAAATCAATTAGATCTAAATTATGTATTTCTTTACAATCCATTTATTTACTTAATTGTATATATTTATTTCCTTAATTATATTTTTGTAATAAATGATTGATATATTCAAAGATAAATATCAATTATTCCCAAAAATACATAGCATAAAATGATTATAGAAACTCTCACTTTTTAATTAATGAACTTAACATTTCAATTAATGAACAATTAATTCAACTGTATTTTCCATATAAAGAATTCAGTATTCTTTTAATAAATATATAGATTTTACATTATTTTAATTTAAATTGCAAATAAAATATATAATTAATTTAAAAAGTAAAAATTATATCAAAATTCATCATTTATATCAAATCTCTTATTTTGTTTACGTTACTTCTAAATTGTGTTTATGAATTTGAATTATATTTTGTAGATTTCTAAAATTGAATAAAAATTAATATATATTAACAAAGTAAATAAAATAAAATGTAAGTTGTGTGAAAGTGATTGGTGTGAGTAAAAATTAAATTGAGTTGTAGGTTGTATGTGTGGAGGAATAATTATTTTTATTAAAAAGTTAGGTTGTGTTAAGTTATTGAAGTTATGATAATAGATAGCCATATTATTATTTTTTAATGCAGGAAAATAATGTCCTTTTTTACAAGTGTGTGTAAAAAATAAATCCACGGGATTATTAAATTTATAAGTTTCTTCATCTAAAGACACATAGATTGTGATTTTTTGAGTTTTATGCATTTATTTATCTGTTTATTCATCGATTTATAAGTTGGTGTGAAATATGCAGTAAAAAGAAAAATGAAATTGGCTCCATCAATTATTTTGACTTGGCATTTGAGTCTCAAGAGAGCATATGAGTCCTCTTTTAAAAACAATCTCTCCAGCTTCCAGGCTTCATTCTTCAGCTCATATAGACAAAGATCAAACTGTTTCCTGAACAAAAATAGGAACTCATATTCCTGCAGAACTCATGTTCTACTATCTCGAAGACATCGTCATCGACGACGACAAAACGTTGAGCAAGCAATCTGTACTCATCACCAGGGCTTGAGGTCCCCTACTGGTCCTGCAGTCCAGTTCAAGATCCTCTCACCGGGCTTCAAGTATATTCTCTTGTCATGAGGCAGCTTACGCGCCAGCCCGTTTAAGATTTGGTGGAAAGCATCTCCAGATTGTGCTGGCTGGGGGAACAGCATTGCCTGTTTCATTGAAGGATTGGCGAGTAGCCTCTGCTTCCTTAGAACTACATCAGCTGGGATAGATGTGAGGATAGTGTCCAAGTAGGGGACGTCTTTCTCTGCTACAAACACGCCTATTTCCTCCCATGGAATAGCATCTGCAAACGGTAGCACTATGTCATCTGCTATAATCACGGGAATGCAGCCAAATATCACGGCTTCCACAAGCCTAGGACTCCATGGAGCCCAACCGAGAGGGCATAAACAGAATATGGCTCGTTGCATGTCTTCGTAGTATGTTGTTGGGTGGTCTGTGGAGATGTCGAAGAGTGGGTTGTTCTTGAAGTTCTCCCACATGGACGCCCTTGCACCTCTGTTGCATAGAAAAAGCATTACATGCAACTAGCTGTTAATCCATTACAATGAATGATATTACAACTCCCTAGAAGATTGATTGATTGATAGATTGATAGATTATAGTAACGATGTTTACAAGGACTCGAGACAGATGCAGAAAACTAGCATCATTAACTTTGACAGCTATTTCGGAACATACCTAGCATAGTAACCACCTTCAGGGTCGTTGTTTACATCATAGAACAAACCACGGAAGTAGACGAAGATGGATCTTGGAGTGTCTGGAGGAATCAAGTGGGACATGATTTTCTCCGGAGGTGCATATGGAGGTATTGTAATTGAACCTTGGTTCAAACAAACATGGTTTCGTTGTCCAAAAGTTTGAACCAAGGTAGAACGCTGAAGCAACGGAAGGATGCCCCTTTTTATAGCTTTCTCTTCCTACAATAAAACAAACCGTTAGAACATCAACATCATTCAGAGTCCTCACCAACAAAGGGATCTACAAAAACATTAAGAATTTGCAGTGCCAATTTGTTAAGTAAAAAATGCAGCAACATTTATGATATTTGCACAAACAATGTAGATGAAAAGGCAAGATTACTTGATAATGAAAGCAGGCACCAAAATCATGGGGAACGAGAAAGAAGTGATCAGCTCCTTCAGTTCGATTCCAGTAAGGCCATTTAGTTGAGATGAGCTGCACTGCACTTCTCATCATTCTTGGTGATTTGAAAGGCAATGGCAATCCATTAGGCGCGAGGTCACATGTTGAGTAAACAGGGGTGTAGAACCAGTCGGCTTCATCTGGATTCATAGTCCGAACAGGGCTGGCTAAGAGAAACTGATGCATAAAAATCTCAGCAGCAAACATGTGAGTGAGACAACGTGGATCTTTCTGCAGGATCTTCTTGTTGTATTTGCTTGGAAGTTCATATACATACACTTTCAATCTTCCCACCGGATTATCATCAAGAACATCACCAGCACTTCCTATGAATTCCATACATAATCACAAAATCACGCCATATGTTTTCAAATACATTGTTGTGCAGTACACTATGAAGTTAAACTCTACGGGTTTGAAGCAGCAGAGATTTTGCTTTGTCTAATGATGAAGATTGAGGGATGTTGTTTTATTTCCTCATAAAAATTAAGCAATCATAACAATTTTGATTAGAAGAGCATAAAATTAGCAATTTGCTTTAAATAAAAAATCGCACATAAAAGCTGGTTTAGGAGGAAAATTCAAGCAATGATTCTTCACCAGAAGCGGATCTACATGGACCACCTCTATCAACTTAATTCTCGAGCATTACAAACATGCAAAATGTATAGAGAATAGCAGCCATAACTTGCCTCAAATCAACTGCATTTTCCAAATCCCTCAATTTCATCCCTCTAAACCCTTGATCATTCATAAATAGAAGCTTAAATTTGCGTAAATTGACCACCAAAAGCAGCAGCTTCCTTAAAATGTCATCACAAATATGAAAACAGGCACAAAAGGCGTACCTGAAATCCTCTCAGTACGGGCGCCGCGGCGGTCAATCCCCTCGACGGCAAGGCAGCCCATAAGCAGAGCCAGAAGCAGAAAAGGGCGCATTGAAATCTCCATGGTTGATCTCACACCACGACTCCCAAAAAACAAGACATGAATGAGAAATATAACGCGGGCATTGAAGCAGGTGGGCAGTCGTATTAGGATGTAGGTGAAGAGTTACCTTCTGAGTTCATCGCTTTTCTTGCCATTTAAGACTGAGAATTTAATGTATATATTATTATATATATATATTGCTTTGCTTGCTTGCTTGCTTCAACGGCGACTGATAGCTGCATTTGTTTTGCCGGTTCGATGGCCCGTCCCCCTCCCTACGATGCCGTTTTAACTATCAATCAATATTGGATTCTTGGCGGTTTGGCTGCCAAGACTTTTTTTTTTTTTTTTACGAAAATAATTATTTTGTAAGAATGAATTAGATATTATTAATATTGTATCAAAGTATGCTCAATTATAATATTGTGAATCTCTAATAAATCGGCACGAGTTTATCACGTAATTTTTCATTTTGAGAGAGTTTAGAAACATTATTGTGATAGCGTGTTTTTAATAAATAAATATCGTTACTCATATAAAGCTTAGTCTAAAGTTGTAACGAATGTGATTTTCTTGATTCTTTCTTCTTTAAAGGCATTGGTATATTACTGCATGGATTTCAACTCATAATTTCGTATCATATTTTCGTAACTGCAAATCACTTGCTACATCAATTGGCGGATGGAGAAACTTTCAGTTAAGTTGGCTTCAATAGATTTTTATGTAATAAAATAATCAGTTCAGAATGTAAATATAATATTCCATATTCCTACACTAAAATTAATTTCAATATCATAAATCAAGCAAGAAATTTATGACTTGAACAGAATAATATTGAGATTTGCCAATAAATTAGATTTTCTCATCAAAATATTGAATCACCTTATTAAATAGAAGAAAAAAGTTGGGAGATGAAGCTTGTTTCCAAATAGATCCACCATTTATCACCTCAAAATGAAATTGGCATTATATTGATTAAATTTATATTAAATTTTTTTATTCAAAAATACACCCTTGTTGGTCCCCTAAATATAATCTATATCTATATCTATATAATATACTAAAGGAGTCCCATAAATTTCTCTCCAAAATTTTCGAAAAACGTGCAATGTCAAACAAAATATATTAAATAAATCAATACATATTTTGGAATTATTTATTAATTTTTTGTAAGATGATTATATTTCCAATTAACAAAATTTTATTTTTTTTGTTCTTCTACTCATGTGCCAAATTTAAATAATAACTATGATTTCCTTATGCAAATTCAAATTCTAAATATTACCAAATTTAGGATCTATACACTATCATTAAAAATATGTATTTTGGACAATATGAATGCTTGGTGATTTTTTACAAATGAGATAACATAAATGAATTAAATATATTTAAACTAAAATATTAAAAAATATAATAATTAATATGTGTAAAAGATGTCAAAGTTATTCAATTAATATATTGTAAATTTAATATATCCACATATGTCATTAATGCAGTTTAGAATATAGTATTATTTTTTAACTGAAAAATATTTTCCTTATTCATATGATAAATACTACTTATATTTTATAAGTATATATCCTTATTTAGTATTCTTTATACTCCCTCCGTCCCATAACATTAGTCTTGTTTCATTTCGGCACAGATACCAATGCAAGTAGAGATAGGGGAAATTAATATTTTATTAGTGAGTGTGTATTAATTTTCCATTTTAGGAAAGATGACTAATGTTTGGGACAGACGAAAAAGGAAAACAGGACTAATGTTATGGGACGGAGGGAGTATAATTTTTTAAAGATGAAAATATTTTTCTTAATACATATAATACTTAGGTTTATTTGGATGAAATATAAGTTTTAACATAAATATATTATCTTATGTTAAAATTTAAATATAAATATAAAAAATATTTCCGTGCAACGCACGGGTGTAATTCTAGTATTATATTAAAGCGGTTCCGTAAAATCCCGCAAAATTTTTTGAAGAACGTGCCCATAATAAATTATATTCTAAAAATATAATTAAATATTAAAAAATAATAATGAAGTAGTATTGGAAAACATGCCAATAGCTGGTGTGGAATGTTTATATGAAAAAAAACAATGTAGTATTGGAGGTTCAGAGCTATGAGATCTGCATCGACTCTGATTTCAATCTTCTCAACCTTTGTCTTAAAAGACTGTTGATCCTTAGCAATGATTGTGTTCTCGTACAATTTGGCTACCCGGTAAGGTATGAATCTACGAGAGAATGCGATTAAAAACTGTGTCAAATTTTCTGTCGAGAGCTTCGGTAGAGCTCATCATCTGTGATAATGGATCCAATATCTCTCCAATTGAGTACCTTTTGTTTTATGACTTCTACCCGAAGTTGTTTTCCAGATAGGTCGAACGAGTAGACATCATCTTTTGTAATGTGGACGAGTTCGGCATGAGTAGTTTTCTCTGTGACAATGTATTAGTCAGGATTGTCGGAGGTGCTTGGACCCTCGATTTGTTGTGACTTCTTTTTAGGCATGTTGATTGGAGATAATGTGAGTAATGGTGAGATTCAAATGTTGAAGGCTCAGATTTTTTTAAAGAGAGAGTTGCAGAGAGCGAAGGTGTAGACGATGATGAATACAAGGGTTTATAAGGGGTTTTGTTGATCAAGATGCATGGCTTAGATTAAAAACCCCTTTTTGCGATCAACGGTTGAAGTAGAAGCTGACGTAGGCGATTGTTCACGTTCTGTCGTGCCGTTCAGGAGCGCTTGGGTTGAGTGACGTGGCTCCGCGTAATACGCCGTTATCTTGGGCAGCATTAAATGTGACTTCGAGCCGAAGACTTCTACGAATTCAAAATTTGCGCCCATTACCAATCACATTTTTTCTTATCCAGCTGCTTTATCAAACTGCGTGGGACAGTTCAAAACTGTCCTCAGAGAAAACCTGAGCAATTGAGTCATCCTAAATTTCCAGTTAGAAACTGTCCTTCTTTTTCAGCATATCTTTCAAGAGTTCCAAGGCCTCACATTTTTCTTGATTACTTAGAAATCTGTGACCTTACTCAGTTACTCCATACAATTTTCATAAAACTAAGTTTCGAGAATCCATCCTTAGAGTTGTATGCGAAGTATGAGGAACCATACTTCCAAAATTTGACCATTCACTGAGTCTACACACATTAGTCTTCTGACTTCTTGACCATATGTCCATTCACGAATGATTCGCTGCAGTTGTCAAACATTCAATGTTGACTTTTCAACTTCTGAATCTGAACCATATGAGAAGTTGTGTCTTGAATTTAAGTATCTTGGCATGCTCCCAACCGTTGCAAGAGATCTTCTATAAATACCCCTTTTATGAACATCGGATTTCATACAATCCTTCCTTCTTAGAAAAAAAAGCACATCAGACAGAGTCATGTTTTCACCAAATGCTATTTCAAGAATCTCGATCCACGGCCTGTATGTCCAGCATTGGAGAGATCCAAGCATTTATGAATCTGTGGTGGGGAGTCTGCGAACAACTGGGCTTGAACTCTTTGTGACCACGGAACCTCACACCTGTCATGAGGACGTGTTAAAGGTGCTTGCTCACAATTGCACTTTTACTGAGGATGATGAAATCCTCTGTGATCTTGGTGGAGATGAGATATGTTGGTCGGCTGACTCTTTCAGTGCTGACTTTGGGCTTCATCACAATGGGACTCCGGTCATGGACTATTTGTAGGAAGAGACGACACCGGAGTGGTCATCATGGCATCATTGGAGGGCTGCGGACGTCGGCTTCCATCCCACAGTTACTGTAAGATTCCTTATGTCTTGCTACTGTTTGTCTTTTGACATCGTGAACCAGATGTTCGTTGGCAACTCCCCTCTGGTTAGTATCTTTTCTCCTCTTATTTGGAAGGCGATGATGGCATTTGAGAATAAAGCCGAGGTGGATTGGGCATCCTTCATCTTCGACCGAGTGAAGCTGGCTCTTCAGAATCTGCCAGACGCTACCGTTCCATTTGGTATGCAGTTGAACTGGCTGTTAGAGCAGCCGATTCCTTACTTCACTGAAGGCCAATCTAACTTGGATGGCTCCGACTTCTATCCTCCGAAGTTTATCCCCACTCCCTGAATGGAATCCGTGTAGCTTTCAAGATATTCTTGTATTTTTTTTTATATTCTATCTGAGTAGGATGTACTCTTTTCAATATCAATGAAATTCTTCCTTTCTTTTTTTGAGTATCGAGCAAACAATTACAACTATTAACAAAACTGTCTTAACTAAGCGTTCCATACAATTTTGCATAGCTCAGTTTTCATCTCGTTCCCTTGAGATTTCATCAAACTCTAATAGACCTAGTTTGATACATAGCTCTTTAAATCGAGCCTTAGGTAGCGGCTTGGTGAATATATCCACTAGCTGGTCATCCGTTCTTATATATTCTACCGGTATATCTTTCTTTTCAATGTGATCCCGAATGAAATGATGAAGAATGTCAATATGCTTCATCCTAGAATGGAGAACTGGATTCTTCGTAATGCAGACTGCATTGTTGTCGTAGTATATCGACACGCATCCAGATTCTATTCCATAATCTTTGAGCTGTTGCTTTATCCATAGAACCTGAGCACAGCAACTGGCGGTTGCAACATATTCGGCCTCTGTTGTTGAAGTAGCCACTGAATGCTGCTTTTTACTGAACCAGCTAATCAGCTTATGGCCTATGAACTGACATGTTCCACTTGTGCTCTTCCGATCAATTCTGCAATCTCCAAAGTCTGAATATGAGAATCCATTTAACATGATTCCATTAGATTTGGGATACCATATACCCAAGGACTCAGTCTTCTTAAGGTATCTCACAATTTTTTTAGCAGCTTCCATGTGGGACTTCTTAGGAATTGCCTGAAATCTTGCACAAACTCCCACAACATAAGAAATGTCAGGTCTGCTCGCAGTCAAATATAGAAATGACCCAATAATCCCTCGATAGGCAGTTGGGTTGACTGCTTCTCCTTCTTCATTGAGAGTGATCTGTGAACTGGTGCTCATTGGGATCCTCAGAGTTTTTGTGTTTTCAGGACATAATTTATTGATCAAATCTAGTGTGTATTTCTTCTGACTGATGAAGATTCCCTTAGCAGACTGATCTACTTGCAGTCCAAGAAAGTACGTCATTTTGCCCATCATGCTCATTTGGAATTTATTCTGCATCAGTTGGGCAAACTTTTCACAGACTTGTGTTCTTGCTACCAAAAATGATGTCGTCTACATAAATCTGGACTAGCAAGATATCCTCTCCATCTCGTATCTTGAACAACGTTCTGTCAATCGTCCCGTTTTCAAATCCATTTTTAGCAGAAATTGAGATAAAGATTCATACCATGCTCTAGGAGCCTGTTTTAATCCATACAAGGCTTTCCTCAGTTTGTAAATCTGGTTTCCTTACTCGAAACATGGGGGCTGCTCCACGTAGACTTCTTCTTTCAATTCCCCATTGAGAAAGACACTCTTCACATCTATTTGAAGAACTGTGAAGTTGTGATGAGCTACATATGCCAAAAACTGACGAATGGCCTACAATCTGGCAACTGGAGTGAACGTTTCGTCGAACCTGTTCTTTCGCACTGAGCATATCCTTTGGCTACCAATCTAGCTTTGTTTCTTACGATGGTGCCGGTCTCATCTCTTTTATTCTTGAAGACCCATTTGGTGCCAATTACAGATTGATGTGATGGTCTATCCACCAGGTACCATACGTTGTTGCGAGTGAATTCTCCTAATTCTTCTTGCATCGCGTTGATCCAGTCCGCCGATTGAAGAGCTTCACCAATCTTCACAGGTTCAATTTGAGATATAAAGCAGGACATCAATTCACTGCATTGCCTTGTTCGAACAGGATTCCCAACATTATCCAGAACAACTTCTATTGGATGATCCTTTAGCCAGCTGGGCTTCTTCACAGTTTTGGCCTCGATAGGAGTTTCTGTAAGCTCAGTTTGTGCTGATGGAGGGTCTTGGTGGGATGGTTTATCTCCATGCTCTTTGAGCTGGATCCTGCACAACAACTGTGCCAGCAGAAGCTGCTTCCACATTTACTTCAGGGTTGACTCCTGTGACTTCAAGTTGTTCTACTTCCATGGCTGTTGCATTGGTTTCCGGGAGCTTCTCCTCATTTTTAACATCTTCATTTATGAATTTTCAGGCCTCAACAATGACGTTAGCATCATTGGCCCTCTCGGCTGTTTGAAGTCCAACCGAGGCAACTGGAGTCGCAAAATTGTCATTCATAGATCTAGTCTAAGGAACTGTAGGAATATGATCAAGATCAATTTTATGTTCCTTATTGACATCCTTGATCTCATGATTTTCCAGACCCAGTTCTTGAAGTGTCCTGCGCACTAAAATAGCTTCATAAAAAATAACATGACATGTTATCTCCACACGTTCGGTGGTCTTATTGAATACCCTATATCACTTATATGAAGGATGTCCATAACCAAGGAACACACCTTCATCAACCTTAGGACTAAAGGTATTCAATTTTGACTTCCCGTTGTTGTGGATATAACATGGAGAACCGAATGCACGAAGATGTCCATGAGAGGTCCATTGCAAAAGTCCATGAGAGGTCCATTGCAGATGTCCGTTCCATTGTCAGATCTGATCCTCTTGACTGTCACCCCTTTGTCATTTTGAACACGGGCAATCAGTTCTGGCAGTTGAAGCTTCACTTAATCCTTTGACTTGAGCAGTCTTGTCCACGTATAGCTTGAGTAGTCATCAACAACTACTAACGTATACTTCTTTCCTCCAATCGTGGGTGGAGTAATTGGGCCAAATAAATCCATGTTTAGCAGTTCCAAAATCCGGTCCGTGCTAGCAGTAATCAACATGTTCTTGAACGAGGCTCTTGTCTGTTTCCCAAGCTGGCACTCTTTATAGACTCTTTCCTTTTGGAACTTCTTTTGTGGCAGTCCTTCAATTAGATTGTGTTTCGCCAGATGTCTGATTGAATTAAAATTCAGGGGACTTAGCCTTTTAAGCCACAACCAATTCACACTATGTGTAGAAGTGTGTGCTATGAGGCAGTGAAGGGATTCGTGAACTGAATCACGAAGTCCGTTTGCCAAGGATCGTTAATTGGAATATCAAAAATAAATTGCTATGTGTATGATTAATCCTAGCATGCTCCTATTGAATATGCATAAGGGGGTTTATGCGGAATACCTGGGTTGCGAAACCCTGAAGAACGAGTGCGTGGAGATTCCTCTTGATCTTTTTTCCCACGCACAAAGATTAATTTCCTAACAGATTGAGGAAATAAATCTATGAAAATTAATAAGTAATTTTAGAAAACAAGAAGGAGAGAGAAGAAAGAAGATAATCCTCTTGATCTGATCTTCTGATCTGTATCCCAACTCAATCTGAATATCTGGTGAAGATTCCTTGTCCGGTTGAGAAGTAGAATTTCCTCCTCGTTTCTCAAATCTAGTCGATCACCACAGCTCCCAAATTCTGGTTTGTTGTGTGCAACTTATTATCTTGTGGTGTGTCGAGATCTGAGGAACTGAGGCCTATTTATAGGAAAATATTGGACTTCTATTGGGCTTGAGTTTCATGGGCCAGACTAGGGACCAGAATGCAAATAGCAAATAAGGCCTATCAATTAATTAATTCTCATATTCAACCCAGAATATAATTAATTAATTAATATTGATTTATTCCACCAGAGAATCAATATTGTCCTACCTATTTGCTACCACGTTTGAGGTACGGGTTGCATGGGCTCGGTTTATCCCCACATTTAAGGTTACAGACATTCGTTAATTAATTTAAGCTCTGACAAGCTATTTAATTAATTAACATTTTATATTCCTGAGTCAATCCACTCAAACCTTTTCACTTGTGCTTGAACTTAATCAGCCTGCAGGACTTTAGCATAACGAACCTTTTGAGCTACTCAGGGAATGTCACCATCCTATACTGGATATGGTTACCTAGTTCCAGTACCAGACAATCATACACAAACTGCTATTACCTAAGATACAGATATACAAGCTCAACCAGAGCCTTTCACTGCAACTCAAAGTAATACACAATCTGCATATACTTTTGTACCTTCATATAGGCTTAGGATCTCATCAAGCCATAGAGATCTAGATTCTTTTAATGTCTGATAAAAGAATCGATCTCGACTTAAGTCCTTATCAATGTGTGCCCCACACCAGCATACCAAGCCATCCAAGATAAGATGCTTATTACTGCGTATGCTGCAGCCTACACCGACAGTTTATCCTGGAACTGTCTGATGGGTTTTGTATACTGAAAGCATTTATTATAATGAGTATACGACGGTTTATTTCTCCTATCTGTTAACAATCTTACATCTATGAACAATGGTATCCTCTTGTCTCACTGATAGGGACGATCATACGATGTGTTGTAGATCACAGAAGACAGTATGATCACTTGACCTAGTGAGACATAAACCTGATCACAACCGAGACAATGTATGAGGATACGTCTGTCCGGATGGCTGCGACATTGTCGGAATAAGTAGTCTGTCTTGGTTACTTGACATGCTGGTACGCAGAGGTGGCGTATTGATGGACCGCAGTTAGGGCTGGCAATTCGTGCGTGTTGGGTCATTATCGTGTCGACCCGTTAAGAACACAAGATTTCGTGTCGTGTTCGTGTTGTGTTCGTGTCGGATCGTGTTATATGATAATATATCGTGTTATCCGATAATTATATCGTGTTCGTGTCGTGTCGTGTCGTGTCGTGTTCGTGTTATCCATTATTTTTTTCTTAAAAGATTTTCGTGTTCGTGTCGTGTTCGTGTTGTGTTCGTGTCAGATTCGAGTCAATATCGTGTTAACAGGTAATAATCGTTTCGTGTTAACAGGTAATTATCGTTTAAACTTGTAATTATCAGGTTCTTAACAGATAATTATCGTGTTCGTGTTCGTGTCGTGTTTTGTCGTGTTCGTGTCGTGTCGCATCGTGTCGTGTTTAACCCCAATATTATCGTGCGGGTTCGTGTCGTGTTATCGTGTCGTGTCAGAAATTGACAGCCCTAACCGCAGTGAGATGTATTCGTCTGTCTGACATCAGCGAATACAAGATCTCGTTATATTGATTGATGATAAACACTCATTTTGTGCATTTTACTGATATGAATCTGCTAACTAGTTGCCTTAGATTAGATCATTATGTGGTATTTCTGTGCCGTATTCATATTCTTTTAGAAATATTACGTTTGGTTTGGTTTTTGGTTGTTTATGCAGGTTTCACGCACAATTGAGCCGTTTACAGGATATGACAGAGTACCATGGAGCCAATCAATATTCGTTTGCATCAGGAAGAGGAAGAAGTGAGAAAAGATCGAACCCAAATATGTTTTAGGCCAAGTTTTAATGAAAACCCACTCCGAAAGCAGTTCACGTTCAAAGAAACAGTCACCAATTCCTCCACACATGGAATTAGAGC
>JAPKLW010000202.1:634133-679555 GCA_026898455.1 Plectranthus barbatus
TCTGCAGTGGTCTGTACACTTGCAGCTATAGCGCGTTGCGAAACGCGCTATCAATTGAGTCCAAACCCTAATGAAGGTTCAGGGGTTTGCACGGGTTGACTGTTGCTTTGACTTGCCATGGTGGAGAGCCTAAGTAACGTGCTCGTATATCCGCATCTTGGGTAACAACAATTCGTGTAGTACTGCCTGAGACTGAGTTTAGGTAACCATATCCGAGTAATAGGATGGGGACATTCCCTAAGGAGCTTAATGACATTCATTGTGCCAAAGTCCTGCAGGCTGATTAAGTTCAGGCACGAGTGATAAGGATTGAGTGGTACTACTCAGGAATAATAAGATATTAATTAATTGTAGTTAGAGCTTGTCAGAGGCTCCGATTAATTATTGAATGTCCGGTAACCTTAAATATGGGGATTCTCAATTAATGCAGCCCGTTCTCATAACGTGGTAATAAAGGGGTAGGTCAGTATTAATTCTGTGGTGAAAAAGAATTAATATTAATTAATTAATTGTATCCTGGGTTGTGGACATGAGAATTAATTAATTTATAGGCCCACTTTATTATTTGCATTAGGTCCCAGGTCTGGCCCAAATAAATATGCTGAATTGAGCCCAGGTGCCCATTAGGGTTTGCAACCCTAGGTCTATAAATAGACAGCTCTCTCTCATAAGTTGTAACATAGTTGAAACACACTAAACCTAGGAGAGAGAGAGAGGGGCGCCGATCTTGAAAGAGAAAGGAGGAGAATTTCGATTCTGGTCCTGCTCAAACCACAGATCTACGGAGTCCTCACCAGTAGTAGATCTGAACAGCATTGGGATACAGATCTGAAGACCTGATCTGGAGAACAGAAATCCTATTTCTTTTCTTTCTTTATTTTCGAATTTATTTAGAAATTAGATTGCTAATTTCTACTTCCGCAACTAAAATCGAATTGCGTGGTTGAATTGAAGTTGGAAATTCAAACGCAAAAGATCGGATCAGACTCGACAGAATTACGGTAATCTCTCAATCAACAAATCTGAGTATTAAATTCATAGGAGCATGATAGGGTTTATTGTAAATTTAATTGTGCACAATACCCATAAATCGATCCGGTTCAAATTGGTTTTGGTGATTCGGTTCACGGGAAAACCCTACAATTGGTATCAGAGCCAGGTTTTCTGATTTATGGCTCTTTTGTGCATAATTGAATTCAGTATGCATGTATGGATTTACTGTTTTGTGGATGTTGGTTTTTGTTCCTCGTGGCAACCCGTGTAATGCAGCCCGCGGTAGTTTATCCGTGCAGGGCTGAATTAATTTTGTAAAATCACGAGAAAATTCGTGATTAGTGTATATTTGAAAAATTGTAATAGAATAGATTATTCTGTAATTTTATTTTTCAAAATCTGTAATTGGACGGGTCGAGGACGAAGAACGAAGATGGAGCCAACGCAGGGCCGGCGGAGGACGACGGGGGGCGACGGCGGCGGCGCGGCACGCGCGAGCAGCGGCCACTGCGCGCAGCCTGCGCGCGCGCGAGGGACAAGGGCGGTGCGCGCGCGCGGCGGCGGTCCGGCGGCGGTGGTGGTCGTCGTCGGCTGATGCTGTCCCGTCGCGATGGCTTGTGGTTTTGGTGGTTTGTGCAATCCTGTGTAAACCCTAGGTTTGCATTAGGGTTAGAGCAAATCATCATATCACAAAGGCCTAAATCTCAAAAGATTTGGTGAATCAAGATTTGGAGGCCCTTGAAGATTTGGAAAGATTTGAAAAGATTTGGAATTATCCAAATTAGATTCAAATTCAAATTGTAATAGATAGAATTTATTTTTCTATTTTTGTGGGGCCACGAGGAATTTTTGTTTGTCTTAATTGTCCTCGTATGATATGTGATTTATTTATGTGCGCAATTAAGCATGTGTAGATAATAGGAAAAGCATGATTTATCGCTTTTATTATTTACAGCTTTCCAAGCATGCTTATGTGATTAATTTCTTGTTGGATTATATTTTGGGAATTTTTGGGCTTGTATTATTACATGCAAAAATTTGGGAAATATAATGACAAAGAAATTATGTGTGCGCATAAAGAAACCTTTTAAAAGTAAAATACTAAGCAGATTTTTTAATTAAAATCAATAGACCTCCACAAAGCGGTCCTAGGCTGTAAGTGTATCTCTCGTTCTAGTAAACGTCTACGAGTGTAGCTTGCTAGTTCCTAGAGGTGCATGGGTACGGTTGTTGGGATTTCTAGACAAACAATTTAAATCATGTGAATAGTGGGAGGGTTTTGCGTAAACGTCTACGAGTGTAGCTTGCGTAGATCTCTTTCACAAGTATTCTAGGATTGATTTAAATTATAGATAACAAAAGCTTTAAAGATTGTCAGTATGGTCACGTGCCATGCTAAACTGTCTCTTATGGCCAGAGTTAAATTTGTGGTTAATTGCTTAGAAGCATCTTAGAATATAATGCAAGAATTGCATCCCTGTTCTTGAGAGATGGCTTGGTCTAAGGTTTTCACTAATTATTAATTTCTAGTGTCAAAAGCTTCCTGACATGGTAGTGAAATTAAATGGATTGGGGCTTAAAACCCGCAGTTCTGGTTGAGGGTGACATCGTAAACGTCTACGAGTGTAGCTTGCGGTGGGAACTCTTGGGCAATTAGTGGAAAACATCTTTATTTGATTTATTAAAAGGTTTTCAATGCATTTATTTTCGAAGTTCTACGTGTATGTTCTTATTTAAGATTCTTTATTGTTTCAGATATGTCTATGTCTACTGTCGATCATTTACTTGCTCTCAATCCTCTAACTGGTCCAAACTTTCCTGAATGGAGTTTTTGCATCAAACACGTCCTTTATCTGAAAGATCAAGCATACGTTCTTTTTATGGATCCATTGTTGCGTATTCGTCATAAGGTCTGCAAACTTGAGCTTGAATTTTATGAAAGATGGGAGGATGCTGATGAGTTCGCCTTCTGGCTCATCACGGGTTCTCTATCTAGAGAATTAAGGCACAAGTATGAGTACCTCGAAAGGGCTGGAGAGATCTGGAAGGAACTCTCCACAGCCTATGGCAACGTGGAGCGGACTATCAACTATAAGCTTGTGCATGAGCTTGTGTGCAAGAAGATGGTTGAAGATAGTTCGGTGACAGAGCACACGATGTCTATGATTGATCTCGTGAGACAGTTCACTGTGTGGGGTGGTAATATCAGTGCGCAAGGTGAGATTGATATCATCCTGAACTCTCTTCTTGAATCCTTTTATGATATTAAGGTAGTTGCTGCTGCAAGGGGAGAGTATGCTCTGCATGAGCTGCTTGAGGACCTTGTGGTGGAGCAATCTTCCATGCGAGCACGGATGGAAGATACTCTCCCCTTGCTGCTGCAAGGGGAGAGTATGCTCTGCATGACTGCTTCTAGCACTGGTTCGACAACCTCTATGGTTGGAGATGATGGTGCTGAAAGCAAGCTCAGGAAAGCAGTTAGTGAAAGCAAGCCAAAGAAGGTGAAGAAGGTTAAAGTCACTCCAAAGAAGAAGAGGTGTGCTGGATGCGGAAAGGTGGATTGTCCGAATGCTAAGGGACGAGGTACGTCATTTGCATTTGTAACGGAAACATGTTTAGCATCGGTTTCTACTCATTCGTGGGTAGTGGATACTGGAGTTACTGATCATGTTTGTTACATTTTGCAGGGGTTCACACCGAGGAGGGTGCTGAAGAATGACGAGGTTACCATCTAAATGGGGAACACAACACAAGTGAGTGCAGCTGCCATTGGAGATTTCACCTTGTACTTGGTGATTCTATTTTAACTTTGAGAGATGTTTTGTACGTGCCGGATTTTCGGCGGAACCTTATTTCAGTTTCCAAACTTTATGTTGATGGATATTCAGTTATTTTTGATAGTGGTGTTTCTATCATTTGTAATAACGGTGTTATCTGTCGTGGGATGCTGAATAATTCTCTCTATGTTGTTAACTGTAATCATAAATCTTCTGCAAGTATTGCATGTAATTCATCCGTAATTGATAATCCTAGAAAGAGAAAACTTACTTCTTCTGATGAGGATCTTACATATCTCTGGCAATTGAGACTGGGTCACATCAGCTTGAAGCGGATTCAGAGACTTGCAGATGACGGTACATTGGACTTAGTCCGGGCTGTACCTTATCAAGTCTGCGAATCCTGCATCGAGGGCAAGATGTCAACTAGGCCTTTCAAGGCTAATTAGTCTCGAGCAGAGGAAGTGTTGGATTTGATCCATTCTGACTTATGTGGACCGATGTCCACGCAGGCTCGTGGAGGGTACGAGTACTTCGTCACTTTCATTGACGATTACTCAAGGTACGGATACGTTTACCTGCTTTGCTACAAGTCTGAATGCTTTGAGAAATTCAAAGAGTTCAAGGCTTAGGTAGAAAAGAAGGTCGGGAAAACTATCAAGTCACTGCGATCTGACCGCGGTGGCGAATACCTCAGTAACGAGTTCCTGCAATATTTATCAAAAAATGGGATTACATCCCAGTGGACAGCACCGGGTACACTCCCCAGCAAAACGGTGTAGCTGAAAGAAGAAATAGGACTCTTCTAGAGATGGTAAGATCAATGATGAGTTATGCAAACTTACCAATTTCGTTTTGGGGCTACGCATTGGAAACAACAACTTACGTGCTTAATGTGGTGCCTTCTAAATCAGTTCCTAAGACGCCTTCTGAGCTCTTCCTTGGTCGCAAACCTAGTTTGTGCAAGTTTAGAGTATGGGGTTGTCCGGCACACGTACTGCCGAATGAACCTGATAAGTTAGAAAGCAAGTCAAAAGTAATGCTGTTCATAGGGTATCCCAGGCAAACGAAAGGTGGTTACTTTTACTGTCCTGAGAGTCAAAGAGTCGTTGTTAGCACCAACGCTAGATTCTTGGAGGACGAGTATGTGAGTAATCACAAGTCAAGGAGTGATATCGTTCTTCAAGAAATTGAGAACGAGAATGCAATTCCAAGGGAAGGGGAACGTGTAGATGTGGGTGCACCTGTGAGAGGTACAGCACCACAGACACGTTCTTCAGTGCAAGGTGCAGGACCACAAGTTACTGCACCTACTACTGACACGGCACCGATGCCTCGTCGTAGTAGGAGAGTTATTTTCCAGCCGGAAAGGTACATGTTCGTGGGTGAGTCTTCGGACATGAGCCTGGAAGATGGACATGAGGACTCTGACCCACTGACTTACGAAGAGGCAGTGCAGGACAATGATGTTGCCAAAGGGGTGCAAATGGGTATACAAGAGAAAGAAATGGGCGGATGGAAAGATCACGACTTTTAAAGCCAGGCTGGTGGCAAAGGGTTATAGTCAGAAAGAGGGCATTGACTATGACGAAACCTTTTCACCCGTAGCCATGCTCAAATCCATCTGGATACTCCTTGCCATAGCTGCGCATATGGACCTCGAGATCTGGCAGATGGATGTCAAAACTGCTTTTCTAAACGGTTACCTTGAAGAAGGTAGGGACATTGATAACTCTCTTAAAGAGTTATTATTTTGTGTTGAATTTGATTAATTATGTCTTAGAATAGTCTTGTTTTATAGGATAAGTGGTAAAATATAGGTTAATTGGTCAGTCTGTTAAATTTAGGTTTATTATTTCGTTTTGTGTTAATCATAAGTTTTTGCGAAAGGAATTGTTGGAATAGTATCACAGGTTTGTTTATGCTGGAGCATGACAAGAGCAAGAAGAGTTAATATGATGTCGCAGCATAGGAGCAGCATGGCCAGAACTCTAATGAGGAATCTTCGGGACCACAGCAGACAGGATCTTAGCACTTTTCAGATCCTGTCCCAAAAGCAAGACACTTGTCACCCAGGAGAACTGTCAGAGCTGGAAGGCAGATTGAGGAGCCACGTGTAAGGCTTGGATGGAAGCTGAAATGGGACAAGGGAGATATTTTCAGGAGGATAACAACATTGAGAAGATACAACATTCAAAAAAAGGAGGATCGGCATAGGTTTTTGAAGAAGGAGAACGAGGTGTTCGTGAGAAGCAGAAGTGGCAGCTGCAAAAATCCCAAATAGTTTATCTTTATTTTGCAAAACTTGTTTGATATTTTTACGTGGATGATGTTCGTAGACATGAGTTTGAATGTTATTTGCTTTCTATCTTTTGTAAGCATGAGCTAAACCTTTTAAGCTCGGGTTATTGACTGGTTTTTCTTCTTCAATATATGTTGAAGCTGTTCTAGTATTAAATCTGGTGTTTGATTTCGATTCTGGTTTGTGTGTCTATCTAAACACGATAGTGGCAGGTAGAGATCTCGCCTAGTGAGACCGAGAGGAGATCTAGGATGAGGGAATCGTGGTCAAATCTTGATTTCTAGTGTAGACATGCATAGAATCTAAGACTTGCAAGAACCCCTGTTCTAAAGTAGTATGTTTGAAGGCAAAATCTATCATAGACATGTGAAGGTTAGCAAGAAAACATAGATCTATAGCTATGACGATAAACTAGACAGAAAAAGTGTGGTTGCAAGAACCAGAAGTTGATGCTTGAACGATGCTGCAGCATATAGGAAAGGAGATAAACAAAAGTCAATAACCCGAGTGCATTTTATAATTGATTTTAAAACCATAGTCTATTAGTTTATGATTATTTTGTGGGAAGAAATAGTATTAATTGTTTTAGCACTGTTTGGTTTCATTTTATATGCTTTCTTGTTATTTTTGTTTGGAGAAATCACAAAACACCATTAATTTACAAGCAATAGAATGTGCACGATTCACTTTCACTCCCTTGGGTACAATATCTGGACTTAGATCTGTATTACTTGTTTAGACATACGTGCACTTGCGTATAATTATAATAGCTACTAGCACAACAACAGACATCTATATGCAGAAACCCGAGGGTTACATAAGCAAGGGCGAAGAACATCTTGTCTGGAAGCTTAGGAAGTCCTTGTTGGACTTAAGCAAGCTTCAAGGTCGTGGAACTTACGTTTCAACGATGTGATTAAATCCTATGGATTTGCACAGTTGGAAAACAAAAGTTGTGTTTACCGACTTTGTGTCAGTGGGAGCGTGGTCTTCCTTGCACTATACGTTGATGACATACTCCTATTTGGATACAACGAGGGATTAATGTTGGAAATCAAGGCTTGGTTATCCGAACAGTTCCAAATGAAGGATGTGGGATTAGCTGGCTACATTCTTGGGATTAAGGTCTTACGAGATCGTAAGAGAAGAATGTTGAGCTTATCCCAGGCATCCTATGTGGATACTGTGATTGCCCGGTTCAGCATGCAACTCGCCAAGAAAGGCTTGCTACCTTTCAAACATGGCGTTCATCTTTCTAATGGGCAGTGTCCTCAGACACAGCGGGAGAAAGATGAGATGAGTCTTGTACCATACGCTTCGGCGGTGGGTAGCCTCATGTATGCGATGCTGTGTACCAGGCCAGATATCTGTTATGCAGTTGGCATGGTAGCAAGATATCAGTCTAACCCTGGACAGGCGCACTGGACTGCTGTAAAGCACATCCTCAAGTACTTGAAAAGAACTAGGAATTACTGCCTAGTTTATCAAATTAAGGATTTGTGCCCTGTGGGTTATACAGACTCGGATTTCCAAGGGGACCAGGATGAGAAGAAATCGACCTCAGGATATGTGTTTACCCTGGGAGGTGGAGCTATATCTTGGAGGAGCTCAAAGAAGAAATGCATTGCTGACTCCACCATGGAGGCGGAATATGTCGCCGCCTCCGACGCCTCGAAAGAGGGGGTATGGCTCAGGAACTACCTTTTAGAGTTGGGCGTGATCCCGAGTTTGCCGAGGAGCATCACAATTTATTGTGATAACTCTGGTGCAGTGGCAAACTCAAAGGAACCGCGGTCTCACAGGGCAAGCAAACACATAGAGAGAAAGAACCATATCATACGAGAAATTGTATCGAGGGGAGATGTGCAAATTAAGAAGATTGACACTGTTGACAATCTTGCTGATCCATTTACAAAGAGCTTGCCGCAGAAAGTTTACAAATGACATATTCGTGAGATGGGTCTGAGGTGGATGCCGACCACTGACAGTGGTTAAAGAGACAGCAGACAAGATAAACGGACTGTATACTCTGTAATAGCTTAGTTAATGCTTTGAGTATAAGTGGGAGATTGATGGGTTTTGTATACTGAAAGCATTTATTATAATGAGTATACTGTAGGAACTGAGTCTACAAAAGGCGACATGAATCGCCATTTATTAAAACTCCGGATTCGATTTATGGATATCAAAATAAATATCACGACAAACAGTAAATGCCCTATGCATGCTCCTATTTAATTTAATTCGTAGATTCTAAGGAATACCTGAAACTCTAACGACTGATCTATAGATCTAGATCGATGATAGCAATGAAGATGGTGCAGATCTGGATCTGGAATCGATCAAAGCGATGGTGTTCCTACTAATCTGATCTTCTGATCTGTTCCCTTGCTCGATCCGGAAATCTGGTGAGGATACGCTACCGGATCTACAGCCGCCCACTCTCTCACAATCTCTCTAGGGTTTCTGATTTGAAAGTTCAAAACTTCTGTGGGAAAAAGAGAGATTGATCTATTTATATAGATCTGAGAATGGGCTATTAGGGTTTAATAAACCCTAATGGGCTCTGAGCAGTGTTGGGCCAGACCAGGGATCAAATGCAAATAATAAAGTGGGCCTCCTATTAATTAATTCCATGTTCAACCCAGAACATAATTAATTAATAAACATTAATTCATGCCACCAGAGAATTAATGCTGACCTACCCCTTTATTACCACATTATTAGGAACGGGTTGCATTGACTTGGTTAATCCCCATATTTAAAGTTTCAGACATTCATTAATTAATTCAGCGTATGACAATTAGCTGTAATTAATTAATCTCTTATTATTCCTGAGTAGTACCACTCAACCCTTATCGCTTATGCTTGAATCAATGATTCAACCTGCAGGACTTAGCATAACGAACCTCGTGAGCTTCCCAGGGAATGTCACCATCCTGAAACGGATATGGTTATCTAAATCCAGCCTGAGGAAACCCCACACAAACTGCCATCACCCAAGATGCGGATATACGAGTACATGTAAGACTCTCCACCATAGCAAGTCAAAGTGACAGTCAACCCATGTGTGCCCCTCAGCTTTCAATAGACTTTAGATCCGACCAAGTTACCGAGATCTTTACTCATTCATATGTCAAGTAGAATGGTTCATCTAACTGTTGATCCTATCAATACATTGAGATGTACCCGTCACACAAAGCAGTCAAGATAAACTGCTTATGGACTTGTGTGCCGCAGCCTAAACCGACAGCCAAACCAGAAATTGTCTCAGCTGTGATAATTGTTTATATCTCGCTAGGTCGAACGATCTATACGATCTTCTGTGATCTCTTACACACCGTATGATCTCCCTATCGATGAGATAACTGGATGTGTTTGTTCGCATCGTATGATTGTTAATTCAGACATGAGTTGTTTATTGCAAGTCATTAATGATTACCAGTATATCAAACATAATGTTTCCCAATATACCACTCATAATGCTTTTATGTATACAATTCCAACAATCTCCCACTTATACTCAAAGCATTATACCATTACTTTCCAGAGTATAACATGTGTCTATTCTAATCTAGCTATTACATTTGGTCGCCAGGTGGGTGGCATCTACCTCAGTCCTAGGCTACGAACGTGACCCTCGTATGCCTTCTGTGGTAAGCCCTTTGTAAATGGATCCGCTAGATTATCCTTTGTGTCAATCTTCTCTATTTGCACATCGCCCCTCGCTACGATTTCTCGTATGATGTGGTACTTTCTCTCTATGTGCTTTGACGCCTTGTGAGTTCTCGGTTCCTTAGAGTTTGCTACTGAACCAGCATTATCACAATATATCGTGATGGTCTTGGGCAAACTCAGAACAATATCTAACTCTTGGAGGTAATTCCGGAGCCATACTGCTTCTTTAGAAGCTTCTGAAGCTGCCACATACTCAGCTTCCATGGTGGAGTTTGCTATACATTTCTGTTTCGCACTCCTCCATGATACGGTTCCACCTCCCAAGGTGAACACATAGCCCGAGGTCGATCTCTTCTCATCCTGATCCGCCTGGAAATCCGAATCCGTATAACCCACAGGGAACAAACTCTCACACTGATAAACAAGACAGTAGTCTCGAGTTCTTTTCAGATACTTGAGAATATGTTTGACAGCAGTCCAGTGCGCCTGTCCAGGGTTAGACTAATATCTGGCCACCATGCCCACGGTATAGCAGATATCTAGCCTCGTACATAGCATCGCATACATGAGTTTTCCCACTGCCGAAGCATATGGTACTTTAGCCATCTTATCCTTTTCCTCTTCTGTTGCAGGGCATTGTGCCTTAGACAGAGGAACACCATGTCTGAAAGGTAGCAACCCTTTCTTGGCGTTTTGCATGCTAAAACGAGCAATTACAGTATCAATATAAGCGGCCTGAGACAAGCTTAACATCCTCTTCTTGCGATCACGCAAGACTTTAATCCCAAGGATGTATCCAGCGTCTCCTAGGTCCTTCATTTGAAACTATTCGGATAGCCATCTCTTTATGTCTGACAACACCTTCACATCGTTGCCGAATAGAAGAATGTCATCTACATAAAGTGCAAGGAATACCACGCTTCCGCTGACGTATAATCGGTACACACAACTTTCGGTTTCGCACTATGAAAATCCATAGGATTTAATCACATCATCGAAACATTTGTTCCATGACCGTGAAGCTTGTTTAAGTCCATACAAGGACTTCTTCAGCTTCCAGACAAGATGCTCTTCACCATCCTTCACATAACCCTCTGGCTGCTACATATAGATGTCATGACCTTCCTCAAGGTACCCGTTTAAAAATGCAGTTTTGACATCCATCTGCCAGATTTCTAGGTCCATGTGTGCTGCTATGGATAGAAGAATTCGAATGGATTTGAGCATGGCTACCGGTGAGAAGGTCTCGTCATAGTCAATGCCCTCCTTTTGACTATAACCCTTCGCCACCAACCTGGCTTTAAAAGCCGTTATCCCTCCTTTCGAACCTTTCTTCCGTTTGTATACCCATTTGCAACCTATGGCCCGAAAGCCATCTGGTAGCGCAGACTTCTGGTATACATCCTTAGAGGTAATTGATTCAATTTCTGAATCCATGGCTTTATGCCATTTTTCAGCATCTTTGTCATTTACTGCTTCGTCGTATGTCCACGGGTCGGTATCATCTAGTCTGTCTTCCGGGATGAAGTCCGAAGACTCTCCCACGAACATATACCGCTCGGGTTGGTGAGGTACCCTCCCACTACGACGGAGCACTGGTATTGCGTCAGCAGTTGGTGCAGTTACTTGTGGATCACATCCTTGCACTGGCGACCGTGCAATTGGTTCCATACCTTCGAGAGGTACACTCAATCTGCCACGGGGTTTTCCCAATGAAAGCGCATCATCGTCTCCAATTTCTTGGAGAATGATATCACCTTTGGATTTCTGGTTTTTCACAAACTCGTCCTCTAAGAATCTTGCGTTGGTGCTAACAACGATCTTCTGATCCTCAGGACAGTAGAAATAACCACCCTTCGTTTGTCTGGGGTATCCCACAAACAGCATTAGCTTGGACCTGCCTTCTAACTTATGAGGTTCCTTCGACAAAACATATGCCGGACAGCCCCACACTCTTATCTTTGACACACTGGGATTTCGCCCATGCCAGAGTTCCGAGGGTGTTTTAGGAACTGACTTAGAAGGTACCAGGTTCAGCAGATACGCCGCTGTTAGTAACGCGTGGCCCCAAAACGAAACAGGCAAGTTCGCATAACTCATCATAGATCTAACCATTTCAAGAAGAGTCCTATTTCTTCTTTCAGCCACACCATTCTGCTGAGGAGTGCCTGGTGCGGTCCATTGGGATGTAATCCCATGCTCTGATAAAAACTGCAAGAACTCGTCACTGAGATACTCACCACCACGATCAGATCGTAATGACTTAATGGTCTTGTTTAACTTCTTCTCTACTTCCGCCTTGAATTCCTTGAATTTCTCAAAGCATTCAGACTTATGGTGAAGTAAGTAAACATACCCGTATCTCGAGTAATCGTCAATAAAAGTGACGAAATACTTAAATCCTCCACGAGCTTGCGTGGACATAGGTCCACATAAATCAGAGTGGATTAGTTCCAACTCATCACTTGCTCGAGACTGACTTGCCTTGAAAGGTCTGGTCGTCATCTTTCTCTCTATACAGGATTCACAAACTCGATGTGGAACTACCTGGATTGAATCCAACGTTCCATCATCCACGAGTCTCTTGATCCTCTTTAGATTGATGTGACCTAGTCTCAGATGCCATAGATATGTAAGATCCTCATCAGAAGATGAAAACTTTCTCTTCTTATGATTAAATGAGTTATATGCAGCATTCACGGAATATTTATGCAAACAAGTTATGATATAAAGAGAGTCTTTTTGTATCCCACAACAGATAACACTGTTATTGCCATTGATAGTAACATGACTATCAAAAATAACTGAAAATCCATCATTAATTAAACAGGAAACAGAAATAAGGTTCCGCCGAAAATCCGGCACATACAAAACATCTCTTAAAATCAAAACATTGTTTTGAAAACATAATGTAACATCTCCAACTGCTACTGCAGACACACGAGCAGCATTACCCATGGAGATCGTCACCTCGTCATCATTCAGCTGCCTTGTCGGCCTGAATCCCTGCAAAGTGTAACAAACATGATCAGTGGCTCCAGTATCCACTACCCATGAATGGGTAGAAACAGATGCCAAACATGTCTCTGTTACAAATGCTAATGACGTACCTTGTCTAACCCGCTTGGTCAGACAATCCTTCTTCCAGTGACCAGTTTTGCCACAACGGAAACACTTGCCCTTCTTCCCCGGTGTCACAGTCTTCTTTTTCCCAGAACTTTTGCTTCCAAAGGCTGTCTTCTTGAATTTCTTTCCAATCACCCCTTTAGCACCTTTCGATGAAGCAGGGCGATTACCGGAAGAAACCAAGACTGCCTTTTCAGGTTGCATGACTGATTCAGCCGCCATGAGGTCACTGAGTAACTCATTGAGAGTGTACTCTTTTTTACTCATGACAACATTCAGCCTAAAGTTCTCAAAAGACTTCGGAAGTGAGTTGAGTATGATATCGACCTGGGCTTCCCCGTCAATACCTCCTCCATGCAACGTCAGTTCATCCATGAGATGAGTCATGGAAACAACGTGCTCTCTCACTGAGCTACCATCAGTCATTTTACAACTCACGATTTCCCTCATGAGTTTAAATCTGACAGCTCTATCCGATTCCCCGTAAGTAACTGTGAGACTATCCATAATCTCAGCTGCTTTGTCATAGTGCTGATGTTGTTGCTGGAGCACCTTAGACATGGTGGTCATCATGTAGCACTTGACTACATTATTAGACTTGACCCACTTATCATAGAGGTTCCGCTCCACATCAGTTGACTCAGCAGTAGGGACAGCTGGACACGGAGTGTTAAGAACATATTTATGTTCCTCTGCAACTAGGATATAATCCAAGTTGTGCTTCCATTCCAGGAAATTCGGACCAGTTAATTGATTTTGTGCCAAGATATTTATGACATTATTCATAGACATATCTGTAAACAATAATTGATTAAAGTAAGTACATACATGCAGAACATTGAAACAAATATGCATTGTAACCTTTTGATAAACCAATACAATTGTTTCCCCCAATTGCCTAAGTGCATCTACTGCAAGCTCCTTTCGAAGACGTTTACAGCAGACCACCTAACCAGACTGCTCTTTGAAGTTCCAGTCTTTAATTTCAATCCATGCCAGGTATTCACCGGCAAATGAAATTAATAATCGGAGATAAAACTAAGACCATGTTCAACCTATCTGAGCAGGGACATCATTCATGAGTTAGTACTCAGGCAACATCTAAGCATTTGACCACAATTCTAACTCCGGAAGTTAAAAGGACGATTTGCCATACGTACTAGACCCATGACGCATGCCTCTTACAACCTTTGTTATCTCATTTAAAACAATCCTAGAGAACTTATGAACAAATAAAATAAGCAGGCTACGGTCGTGTAGACGTCTACTCACTTCACTGTTCACTTCTCACATGTTTAAATGTTTTATTTAGAAATCTCATCTATTAGAACTTATGAACAAATAAAGCAAGCAGGCTACGGTCGTGTAGACGTCTACTTACTTCATTGCCCACTTCTAATAAGAGACCGCATTGTGGAGGTCTTGTTGATTTTAATTAAAAAATCTTGCTTAGTCTTTTTCTTTCAAAAGGTTCTTATGCGCACAGATTATTTTATGATCCATAAATTATGTCACATCTAAAATTCCATCATATTTCCCAACATGATTCCGAAATTTATAGACATAATTTAATACATAAAATAAATCACATAAAGCATGCTTTAAACAGTAAATAATAAAACAGTAGCATGCTTTTCTATTATTTACTAGTGCGCACATAATAAATCACATCATACGAGAAATTAATTAAATAAACAAATAAAATTTCTCGTGGCCCCTTGATGCAATTACATGGGAAATAAAATTAAATCTATCTATTACAATGATTTATTTTGATACAGGTCTTCAAATGGGCTCCCACTCTTTAATTTGAAATCTGCAATTTCGGGCTAGAATAATACTGCAATTTGGGCCAGAAATAAGGGTTCCAAGCCCATTAGGTTGTAAAACCTTAATTTTAGCAGAAACCATAATTTTCAGCAGTTCAGGCCGCCTCCGGGCTGCCAGGCCCGAGCAGCCCAAACCCTAGCCCGCACAACAGCTTGCAAACCCTAGCTGCTGCTAGGGTTGCAGCCGGCGCCTCCTCCAGCCTGGATCCGCCGCCGCAGCCGGAGCACAGACACAGCTGCAATCGCCGGCAGAGTCGCCTCCGCCGCCAGTAGCCGCGCCGCCGATGCCCAGGCTCGCGCAGCCCGACCGCCGCCCTGCTGTCGCGGATCTGCTGCTCCTTGCGCACAACAACTGTGCTCGCAACACAACTACCAAACGCAGGGCCGCCGCACGCAGGAGGCTCGCGCGCAACCTCTGCCTGGTGCCCGCGACCGACGGTGTACCGTCTACGTCACCACCAGCTTCGCACGCTCGCCGGCCAACGACTGGAGTCGTGCACGACGCTGCAGCAGTCGCTGAAGGTTCGGCGCGCGGCCTGTCTGCTTTTGCCCGCCGAAGACTGCTTCGTCGGGCTCGCCGGGGACGTGCGCAGCAGCCTAAAAATAGGCGCGGCCCAGCCACAGGTAGAAACCTGCCCGCCGCCGCCACCTGCCACCTGCCACCGCTCGCCGCCGCCACCAACTGATGCTGAACTGAGTCTGCCGTCGGATCTGAACTAAGCTCTTCGTGTTCTTCCGGATCTCAGATTTGGTTTACAGATTGAATAATAAAAATACAAACAAATAGATCTAGTCTATTACATGATTTTTCCTATCAATCTAATCGCGGATTTTCTCGCGATTTAAAACCAAAAACCAGAGAGGGGCCACGAGAACAAAAACCATCCACGACAATTTTAAATCCATCCACGATAAATTAAATAGCATGCATAAACTGTTTGTCAAATTTATTTTCCAACAAAGCCATAAAATACGAACCTGGCTCTGATACCAATTGTAGGAACTGGGTCTACAAAAGGCGACATGAATCGCCATTTATTAAAACTCCGGATTCGATTTATGGATATCAAAATAAATATCATGACAAACAGTAAATGCCCTATGCATGCTCCCATTTAATTTAATTCGTAGATTCTAAGGAATACCTGAAACTCTAACGACTGATCTACAGATCTAGATCGATGATGGCAATGAAGATGGTGCAGATCTGGATCTGGAATCGATCAAAGCGATGGTGTTCCTACTAATTTGATCTTCTGTTCTGTTCCCTTGCTCGATTCGGAAATCTGGTGAGGATACGCTACCGGATCTACAGCCGCCCACTCTCTCACAATCTCTCTAGGGTTTCTGATTTGAAAGTTCAAAACTTCTGTGGGAAAATGAGAGATTGATCTATTTATATAGATCTGAGAATGGGCTATTAGGGTTTAATAAACTCTAATGGGCTCTGAACAGTGTTGGGCCAGACCAGGGATCAAATGCAAATAATAAAGTGGGTCTCCTATTAATTAATTCCATGTTCAACCCAGAACATAATTAATTAATAAACATTAATTCATGCCACCAGAGAATTAATGCTGACCTACCCCTTTATTACCACGTTATTAGGAACGGGTTGCATTGACTTGGTTAATCCCCATATTTAAGGTTTCAGACATTCATTAATTAATTCAGCGTATGACAATTAGCTGTAATTAATTAATCTCTTATTATTCCTGAGTAGTACCACTCAACCCTTATCGCTTATGCTTGAATCAATGATTCAGCCTGCAGGACTTAGCATAACGAACCTCGTGAGCTTCCAAGGGAATGTCACCATCCTGAAACGGATATGGTTATCTAAATCCAGCCTGAGGAAACCCCACACAAACTGCCATCACCCAAGATGCGGATATACGAGTACATGTAAGACTCTCTACCATAGCAAGTCAAAGTGACAGTCAACCCATGTGTGCCCCTCAGCTTTCAATAGACTTTAGATCCGACCAAGTTACCGAGATCTTTACTCATTCATATGTCAAGTAGAATGGTTCATCTAACTGTTGATCCTATCAATACATTGAGATGTACCGGTCACACAAAGCAGTCAAGATAAACCGCTTATGGACTTGTGTGCCGCAGCCTAAACCGACAGCCAAACCAGAAATTGTCTCAGCTGTGATAACTGTTTATATCTCGCTAGGTCGAACGATCTATACGATCTTCTATGATCTCTTACACACCGTATGATCTCCCTATCGACGAGATAACTGGATGTGTTTGTTCGCATCGTATGATTGTTAATTAAGACAGGAGTTTTTTATTGCAAGTCATTAATGATTACCAGTTTATCAAACATAATGTTTCCCAATATACCAATCATAATGCTTTTATGTATACAATTCCAACATATACGACGGTTTATTTCTCCTATCTGTTAACAATCTTACATGTATGAATAATGGTATCCTCTTGTCTCACCGATAGGGACGATCATACGACGTGTTGTAGATCGCAGAAGACAGTATGATCACTTGACCTAGTGAGACATAAACTTGATCACAGCCGAGACAGCGTATGAGGATACGTCTGTCCGGATGGCTGATTAAGTTCAGGCACGAGTGATAAGGATTGAGTGGTACTACTCAGGAATAATAAGATATTAATTAATTGTAGTTAGAGCTTGTCAGAGGCTCCGATTAATTATTGAATGTCCGGTAACCTTAAATATGGGGATTCTCAATTAATGCAGCCCGTTCTCATAACGTGGTAATAAAGGGGTAGGTCAGTATTAATTCTGTGGTGAAAAAGAATTAATATTAATTAATTAATTGTATCCTGGGTTGTGGACATGAGAATTAATTAATTTATAGGCCCACTTTATTATTTACATTAGGTCCCAGGTCTGGCCCAAATAAATATGCTGAATTGAGCCCAGGTGCCCATTAGGGTTTGCAACCCTAGGTCTATAAATAGACAGCTCTCTCTCATAAGTTGTAACATAGTTGAAACACACTAAACCTAGGAGAGAGAGAGAGGGGCGCCGATCTTGAAAGAGAAAGGAGGAGAATTTCGATTCTGGTCCTGCTCAAAACACAGATCTACGGAGTCCTCACCAGTAGTAGATCTGAATAGCATTGGGATACAGATCTGAAGACCTGATCTGGAGAACATAAATCATATTTCTTTTCTTTCTTTATTTTCGAATTTATCTAGAAATTAGATTGCTAATTTCTACTTCCGCAGATAAAATCGAATTGCGTGGTTGAATTGAAGTTGGAAATTTAAACGCAAAAGATCAGATCAGACTCGATGGAATTACAGTAATCTCTCAATCCACAAATCTGAGTATTAAATTCATAGGAGCATGCTAAGGTTTATTGTAAATTTAATTGTGCACAATACCCATAAATTGATTCGGTTCAAATTGGTTTTGGTGATTCAGTTCACGGGAAAACCCTATACTGTCTCAATTGTGATAACCATTTATATCTCGCTAGGTCAAACGATCCATACGATCTTCCATGATCTACTACACACCGTATGATCTCCCTATCGATGAGATAAGAGGATAATTGCATTTGTGACACATGTTTGTTAATTCAGACAGGAGATGAACATACAACATTTATGATTCCCAGTATATTAACCAATCGACCTTGTACATAATATACCAATCATAATGCTTTCAGTATATAAATCCATCAATCTCCCACTTATACTCAAAGCATTATACCGGTGCTTTCCAGAGTATAACGCGTCTAAACTAATCTAGCTATTACATCAATCATTCTATGTGGTTAGCTTTGCCCTCAGCCCAAGGTTACGTACATGCATCTCGTAGACCTTCTGAGGCAGAGCCTTTGTGAATGGATCCGCTATATTATCTTTTGCATCAATATTCTCTACTAGCACATCACCCCTTGCTACGATTTCTCGTATAATATGATACTTCCTTTCAATGAGTGTTGTTGCTTTGTGAGTTCGTGGTTCCTTTGAATTAGCCACAGCTCCCGAATTATCACAATATACCATGATGGTCTTGAGCAGCTTAGGAATCACGTCCTAATCCAGAAGGAAGTTTCGTAACCATACTGCTTCTTTCGAAGCTTCAAAAGCTGCCACATATTCTGCTTCCATGGTGGAGTCAGCAATGCACTTCTGTTTTGCACTCATCCATGATATGGCCCCACCTCCCAATGTAAACACATAGCCAGAGCTGGACTTCTTTTCGTCTCGGTCTGCCTGGAAATCTGAATCAGTATAACCCACAGGGCACAACTCCTCACACTGATAGATGAGAAAATAGTCTCTAATCCTTTTCAAGTATTTGAGTATGTGCTTTACCACGGTCCAATGCGCCTGTCCAGGGTTAGACTGGTATCTCGCTACCATGCCTACAACAAAGCAGATATTTGGCCTCGTACATAGCATTGCATACATGAGGCTCCCCACGGCCGATGCATACGGCACGTTCCTCAACTCATCTTTCTCCTTTTGTGTCATCGGACACTGATCCTTGGAAAGATGTATGCCATGTCTGAAGGGTAAAAACCTTTTCTAGGCAGTTTGCATGCTGAAACTGGCAATCACAGTATCCACATATGATCCTTGAGACAAGGTCAACATCCTCTTATTGTGCTCCCGCAATACTTTTACCCCTAGGATATATCCTGCCTCCCCAAGGTCCTTCATATGAAACTGTTCGGATAACTACCCCTTTATGCCCGACAATACTTCCACATTGTCGCCAAATAGGAGAATATCATCTACATAAAGTGCAAGGAACACCACGCTTCCGCTGACACATAGACGGTACACGCAACTTTTATTTGAACATTGTGAAAATCCATAGGATTTAATCACTTCATCAAAACACAGATTCCATGACCGTGAAGCTTGTTTAAGTCCATACAACGACTACCTTAGCTCCAGACCAAATGTTCTTTGCCCTTCTGCACATAACCTTCTGGCTATTGCATATAGATGTCCCTACCTTCTTCAAGGTACCCGTTTAGAAACGCAGTTTTGACATCCATCTGCCAGATTTCTAGGTCCTTATGTGCTGCTATGACTAGGAGTATACGAATGGACTTAAGCATGGCTACCAGTGAGAAGGTCTCGTCATAGTCTAAACCTTCTTTCTGACTATAACCCTTCGCCGCCAGCGTTGCTTTGAAAGCTGTAATTTCACCATTTGCTCCTTTCTTTCTTTTGTATACCCATTTGCACCCTATGGCTCGATAACCATTTGGCAAATCAGTTTTCTGGTATACATCCATAGCCGTAATGGATTCTATTTCCAAATCCATGGCGATCAGCCATTTTTCGCATCTTGATCAGATACCGCCTCGTCATATGTCCAGTGATCGGTATCATCTAGTCAGTTTTCCGGGATCAAGTCAGAAGACTCTCCCACGAATATATACCTTTCGGGTTGGTGGATAACCCTCCCATTGCGATGAGGCATCTGAACCGTGTCAGTAGTGGGCACAATACGCATTGGTCCCATACCTTGCATTAGTGGCACTGTTGGTATAGCCTCACCTGTTACAGGTGGATTTACTGTAAGGTTTTTCCGTGAACCGAATCACCAAAACCAAACTGAACCGGATCGATTTATGGTTATTGTGCATAATTAAATACATAATAAATCCTAGCATGCTCCTATGAATTTAATGCAATATTGTGGATTTGAGAATTACCGTAATTCCGTCGTCTCTGTACCGATCTTTTGCGTTTGAATTCCAAACTTCAATTCAACCACGCAATTCGATTTTGTCTGCGGAAACAGAAATTAGAATACTAATTTCTAGAGAAAATCGAAAAGAAAAAGAGAAGAAGAAAAGAAAATCTTGTTCTCCAGATCTGATCTTCAGATCTGTATCCCGGTGCTGATAAGATCTACTACTGGTGAGGACTCCGTAGATCTGTGGCTTGAGCAGGACCAGAATTCGAAAATTCTCCTCTTTTCTTTTTCAGAATCGGCGCCTCCCTCCCTCTCTCCTAGGTTTAGTGTGTTTCAACTGTGTTACAACTTATGAGAGAGAGTTGTCTATTTATAGACCTAGGGTTGTAAACCCTAATGGGCTCCTGGGCTCAATTCAGCACACTTGTTGGGCCAGACCTGGGACCTAATGCAAATAATAAAGTGGGCCTATAAATTAATTAATTCCCATGTCCACAACCCAGGACACAATTAATTAATTAATATTAATTCTTTTTCACCACAGAATTAATACTGACCTACCCCTTTATTACCACGTTATGAGAACGGGCTGCATTAATTGAGAATCCCCATATTTAAGGTTATCGGACATCCATTAATTAATCGGTGCCTCTGACAAGCTCTAACTACAATTAATTAATACTCCCTCTGTCCCATTGAAGTAGTCCCACTTCCCATTTTTGTTTGTCCCATAAATTAGTCCCACTTTCTTAAAATGACAAACTTTTTCACACTCATCAATAAAATATTAATTCCACTACACTCACAACTCTTAATCTCCGTGCCGAAAAGAAAAGGGACTACTTATAAGGGACGGAGGGAGTATCTTATAATTCCTGAGTAGTACCACTCAAACCTTATCACTCGTGCCTGAAACTAATCAGCCTGCAGGACTTTGGCACGGTGAATGTTATTGAGCTCCTCAGGGAATGTCCCCATCCTATTACTCGGATATGGTTACCTAAACCCAGTCTCAGGCGTTACTACACGAACTGCTGTTACCCAAGATGCAGATATACGAGCACGTTACTTAGGCTCTCCACCATGGCAAGTCAAAGCAACAGTCAACCTGTGCAAACCCCTGAACCTTCGTTAGGGTTTGGACTCAATCAATATAACGAGATCTTGTATTCGCTGATGTTAGACAGACGAATACATCTCACTGCGGTCCATCAATACGCCACCTCTGCGTACCAGCATGTCAAGTAACCAAGACAGACTACTTATTCCGACAATGCCGCAGCCATCTGGACAGACGTATCCTCATACGCTGTCTCGGCTATGATCAGGTTTATGTCTCACTAGGTCAAGTGATCATACTGTCTTCTGCGATCTACAACACGCCGTATGATCGTCCCTATCGGTGAGACAAGAGGATACCATTGTTCATACATGTAAGATTGTTAACAGATAGGAGAAATAAACCGTTGTATACTCATTATAATAAATACTTTCAGTATACAAAACCCATCATTTACCACTACACTGGGCTTTCCTGATGGAATTGCTTCCTTATCCTCAAGCTCGTGGAGGATAATTTCACTCTTGGATATGTGGTTTCTTACATATTCGTCCTCCAAGAATCTTGCGTTGGTATTGACAATGACTTTCTGATTCTCTGGACAATAAAAGTAACCACCTTTCGTTTGCCTGCGATATCCTACAAACAACATCAACTTACACCTACTTTCTAACTTATCAGGTTCTTTTGTCAGCACATATGCTGGACAACCCCAAACCCTCACTCAGTTCAAACTTGGCTTTCGCCCATACCAGAGTTCCAGATGCGTTTTAGGAACTGATTTAGAAGGTACCAGGTTAAGCAAGTAGGCCGCTGTCTCCAAGACATATCTCCCAAATGAAATCGACAAGCTTGCATAACTCATCATCGACCTGACCATTTACAAGAGAGTTTTATTTCTTCTTTCCGCTACACCATTTTGTTGAGGGGTTCCTGGTGCAGTCCACTGGGATGTAATCCCGTTGTCTGACAAGTACTACAAGAACTCATTACTGAGATATTCTCCACCACGATCTGATCGTAGTGTCTTGATAGTCTTACCTAGCTTCTTTTCTATCTCAGTCCTACATTCTTTGAATTTCTCAAAGCATTCAGACTTATGGCGAAGCAAATAGACATATCTGAATCTTGAGTAATCGTCAATGAATGTGGAGAAGTACTCATAACCTCCATGAGCTTGCGTGGACATTGATCCACATAAGTCAGAGTGGATCAATTGCAACACATCCTTTGCTCGAGACTGACTTGCCTTAAAAGGCCTTGTCGTCATCTTTCCCTCTATACAGGATTCACAGATTTGATGAGGTACCACTTGAAAAGAATCCAAGAGCCCATCGCATGCTAATCTTTTAATCCTCTTTAGATTGATGTGACCTAGTCTCAAGTGCCAAAGATATGTTTGATCCTCATCGGAAGAAAACTTTCTCTTTAAATGATTATTATTATTGGATGAGTTTGCAACATTCACGAAAGATTTATGTATACAATCAATGATATAGAAAGAGTCAATCAGTTTGCCATGACAGATAACACCGTTATTACCAATGATAGAAACTCCACTATAAAAAATAACTGAATATCCATCACTAAACAACTTGGAAACTGAAATTAAGTTCCGCAGAAAAACCGGCACATATAAAACATCTCTCAAAATCAAAACATTTTTTCAAAGCATAAAGTAAAATCTTCAATGGCTACTGCTGAGACTTGCTCTCCGCTGCCCATTGAGATGGTAATCTCGTCATGCTTCAGCTGCCTTGTCGGGTTGAACCCCTGCAAAGTATAACAAACATGATCAGTACCTCCAGTATCCACTACCCAAGAATGGGTAGAAACCGATGCTAACCATGTTTCCGTTATAAATGCACATGACGTACCTTGTCTACCCGTGCCAAGCACTAGAAAATCTATTTCACTTCGCTTGCGCTTGCATGGCCTGATGATGTCTTCTTCCAGATCAACTTCATATAACCTTTTAAGCATTTCTTTTGCTTCAGCCACTGTCTTGTCAAAAGCTCACAAAGTATGAGCAAATTTTAATGCTCTAAGGTCAGATTCCTCTTGCATCGGGGCTGAGAATAACTCAGGAAGAGTAAACTCGCGCCTGGTATCGAGGGACTCGATGAAATCATTATAAGAATCAGACAGAGAGTGCAGGACAATGTTTATTTTCGCCCGCTTACTGACTTGTCCACCTCTCTTTCTGTACTTTCTCATAATTCTCATCATACTGACGAAGTGCAGAAGCAACGAAATCCCATCAGTCATTCTCTTGCAGACCAGGTCCTCCACAAGATTATAACTGACAGTTCGTCTCACCTTCCCATAGACTTTCACAAGGTCCCTCCATATCTCAACAACAGTTTGGTACTTCTTATACTTGAGCTTTAATTCTCTAGATAGACTATTCATAATGAGTCTGCGGGCAAACTCATCAGAAGCTACCCATCTGTCATAGAACTGTCGCTCATAACCAGTAAAGTTCCAATACTTGGGAGATAGAGGGTCCATGTAAAGCACATGGGCATGTTTTGCAGTGCAGAGTATTTCCATGAAGCAAAATTTCCATTCAGGAAAATTCGGACCAGTTAAAGGGTTTGATATTAAGAGGTTGACAACGTGAGCAATAGACATGTCTGAAAACAATAAATTAAAGCAGAAATTAAAACATAGTCGCAAACAATTGAAACAATTAAATATTGAAACCTTAAGATAAAGCAATATTAATGTTTCCTCCAATTGGCCTAAGTATTACTTATTGCAAGCCACACACGTGGACGTTTACAACAAAACACTTAACCAGACTGCATCTTTCAATTCAGTCCTTTAATTCCAATCCATGCCCGGGTTCCTTAGACGAATGGAATTAATAATTGGAGACTAACTTAAGACCATATTATCCTACTGAGCAGGGACATCACAAATGAGTTATACTCTGGATAACATCTAAGCTAGCTTACCACCAAAGCCAACCCTCCCATATAAGGATCTACTAGAACACACCTGATCCCTATAATAAGGTTGTCTCATTTAATTCAATCCCTAGAGAACTTATGAAAATTCAATACGCAAGGTACACATGTAGACGTTTACGCATGAACTCCCACTTCTCACATGAAATAAATGTTTGTTTTAAGAAATCCTATCTATTAGAACTTATGAATAATAAATTAAGTAAGCTACACATGTAGACATTTACCTAATAAATTACCCACTTCCAATAAAGGATCGCTTTGTGGAGGTCTTACTAAATTATGAGCTTAGTAATTTTTAATTCATAAGGTTCAATTGCACATATTATTTTATGTAGCCATAATTATAACATTGCTAAAATTCTATCACGCATAGCATGAACCCCGAATTTATAGTTATAATTAATTACACAAAATAAATCACATAGCATGCTTTAAAGCAGTAAACGTGCTCCTATTATCTACAACATGCTTATATTCTGCAAAATTAATATTAAACACATATATCATGCGAAGACAAATAATAAAACAAATAAAAAGTGTCCTCGTGGCCCCATGATAAAAAATATAATAATTCTAACTATTACATGTTGGAATTATTTTTACAGATCTTCGACTGGGCTCCCACTACTTGGACTGTGATCTGAATTTATTTTCTGAATCTGGGCCTCCAAGATTTGATCTATCAGAAAATTGGACAACTGGGCCAGTTAACCAAACCGCAGGTCTAGGCACATATTGCAAGCCCAAAAGCCCGCAAGAACTCGGCCCAACGAGCCACCACCGGCGAACCAACGCCGCCAGTGACTCGCCGCCGCTGCGAGGGCTCTCAAGATCGCACAACAGCCATGCACGTACGTGCATGGTTGCAGCCCGTTATTCCACCTCCTCCGGCCATTGCCCGTTTTGCATGCCACCGCCCCGGTTTGCCCCGATCGTTGCCCGAACTATCGTGCTCCATCTTCTCCACTATCGGTCACCACGACTCGCCGGAAAATGTGCAGGGAGTGCAACGTGAGAGACGCACGTGCAACACGCAAACCCTAGGGTTTGCGTTGCCCCGCGCACATGAACCACCGCGCTGCACTGCCCCCAGCCCGCGCCCCCGCTCCAGGAACCGCCGCTGCACCACCTGCGCCCTGCCGATGCTGACCGAAGGGAGGGAGCAGCGCCACCGGCGCTGCGCACAGGTCTGTCGCACGCGTACGCCTTGCACCCCGTACGCGCCACCGTCGTCCCGGCCTCTTGCCCTGCTGCCCTCGCGTCGCCGGCCCTAAGGCCCCCGCACCGTGCCTGGCCGGCCTCGTCCGTGCGGCTACTGCCCATCACGCGTGCGCGCAGCGCACTGAAACCCTAGGGTTTCCACGTGGCTACGCCGGCGTCGTGGCTGACATGCGCGTGCGCCGCCGTGCCCTCGCCACGCGCAACCGCCGTGTTGCGGTCCTTCGTTTTTTCTTGTTCTTCGTTCTTCGTGTTCTTCGTTCTCCGTTCTCCGTTCTCCATTTTACAGATTTAATTTTTAAATAAAAGATTACATTGAATAAACCTAATTACAATCTAAAAATCCAAATCTAACCACGAATTTATCTCGTGGGTGAAAAACAAATCCTTATAATGGGGCGGATTAACCCGAGAACCACGAGGATGAAAAACATAACCATACAATCCAAAACCCATGCAATCATTTATTAATCAGTTTTTCAGCTTTAGAAGTAGGTAATTGACCTCTTCAACCTGCCACCTATCATGCAAATCATAGGCAATATTATTTTTTCTGATAGAGCCAATTAATTAAACTTGGCTCTGATACCAATTGAAGGGATTCGTGAACTGAATCACGAAGTCCGTTTGCCAAGGATCGTTAATTGGAATATCAAAAATAAATTGCTATGCCTATGATTAATCCTAGCATGCTCCTATTGAATATGCATAAGGGGGTTTATGCGGAATACCTGGAATGCGAAACCCTGAAGAACGAGTGCGCGGAGATTCCTCTTGATTTTTTTCCCACGCACAAAGATTAATTTCCTAACAAATTAAGGAAATAAATCTATGAAAATTAATAAGTAATTTTCGAAAACAATAAGGAGAGAGAAGAAAGAAGATAATCCTCATGATCTGTATCCCAACTCAATTTGAATATCTGGTGAAGATTCCCTCCAGATTTCTTGCCCGGTTGAAAAGCAAAATTTCCTCCTCGTTTCTCAGATCTAGTCGATCACCACAACTCCCGAATTCTGGTTTGCTGTGTGCAACTTATGATCTTGTGGTGTGTTGAGATCTGAGGAACTGGGGCCTATTTATAGGAAATTACTGGACTTCTATTGGGCTTGAGTTTCATAGGCCAGACCAGGGACCAGAATGCAAATAGCAAATAAGTCCTATCAATTAATTAATTTCCATATTCAACCCAGAATATAATTAATTAATTAATTAATATTGATTCATCCCACCAGAGAATCAATATTGTCCTACCTATTTGCTACCACGTTTTGAGGTACGGGTTGCATGGGCTCGGTTTATCCCCATATTTAAGGTTACAGATATTCGTTAATTAATTTAATTAATTAACATCTTATATTCCTGAGTCAATCCACTCAAACCTTTTCACTTATGCTTAAACTTAATCAGCCTGCAGGACTTTAGCATAACGAACCTTTTGAGCTGCTCTGGGAATGTCACCATCCTATACTGGATGTGGTTACCTAGTTTCAGTACCAGACAGACATACACAAACTGCTACCTTTTGGTTTGAGGTAGAGGTATCCTTTGCTGGAGTAGATTGATAAGAAGTTATCAAACTGCGCTGGCTTCTTTTGACGTCTCTGGAAGTCTCTTTTCACGAAGAATGGAGCATCATCACTTGATGCTATGTTTGAGGTTCTGGTAGCTTCGTTCTTGTTCACCATCTGTATATCCCACTCATGAGCTTGGAGTTCGACGAACAATTCTTTGGTTGTCATTTTTTAGATATCCATGGTTTTCAAACTGATGGTTTTAATGAACCAATCTTCCTTTAGCATTCTCGAGAGAATTTTGGCATTCATGTCAGCCATACTATCTTCTCTTCCAAGACCCTTCAGCTCACTAACAATAGCGTTGAACCTCGTTTCCATTGACTTGATAGTTTCACCAGGTAACATTTGGAAGGATTCATATTTATCAACGCAGACTTGTTTCTTGTTGTGTTTCATAGTTTCAGTTTCTTTTGTAATATCATTGAGCTAATCCCATAGTTCTTCGGCACTATTGTTCTCTATGGCTTCCTCCATGAGAGATTCCGGAAGAGAATGTAGGATCATTTCTTGTGCAACGGGGTCAAGCTGAGCATGTTTCTTATCTTCAAATGTCCATTCTTCAGGAGGCTTATCTATCATTTGAACACCTTGATCCTCTCCTCCAAGTCGAACATTGATCTTCTGAATCTTTAAAGGGCCATTCTTTAAGACTTTATCCATCTCTGGATGTTGACTCCTCAGTTGGATGAGACATCTCTTCTTCCATATTGCTAACTTTTCTGGGTTGTACTTTGGAAGACTTAGATAACTCATCTTTAGATAATCTGCTCGCTAAACATAAAAAGAAATAAGAGTGCAAAAAAATATAGATCCGGTCCTAAGGACTCAAAGCAGACAGTCTGTAAAGACCAACCTGCTCTGATACCACTTGTTGGTCCCTGATCAGAGTATAATTAAATGTGCAGCGGAAATTTTACGAAGTATTTGCACTCTAAAACTGGGGACTTAACTTTTCAGTTTCTGATTTATAAAAACTATGTTAGCCGAAAGTTTAAGTATTCAGTTAACAGTTATACACTTCAACACTCTAGAGAAGTGTTGAAGTGTTGCCAAATTCAGTAAGCTAGTGAGCCTTGTGTTCAAGTGTTGACACACGAAGTACTTGCTGTTTGCTTGAGAGCTTTGAATGCTTTGAGCTTTTAATTTGGCAGAGTAATGGCACTTGTTCAAATGATTCAGATATGTGTCTCTCCGGTCCTTCTACTATTTATAGGCGATTCAGTGAAAATAGTCGGTAGAGACAAAGGGAATGATGTCCAATCAATGACCATTCTTTTCTGATGTTGCAGACCTGCTGCACTGTCTTTTCTGAACACTGTCATGCTTTTGCAGAGGCAGTTTTGTCTTGTTTGTGTCAGACTTTGAACAACGTTGTACTGCAGTCAGAACTGTGTGAATCTTTGTTCCTCATCATTGAGTCTTCAATGTCTTTTATGACTGCATGGCTTCTTGTTTTTCACGTGTTATCTTTGGTGTAAAACTGTGCTTGTCTGAAACTAAGAGCTACTCTCGACAGTTTCTCTCATCCTTGTTTATAAAAACTATCTCCACAATTTTTATCGTTGTTTCCTTCTTAGCAGTTTCAAACTGCTTGCATAGTTTTCTTGTATGTTACTTCTTGAACTACTCTCACAGTTTTCTTCGATCTTTCTGTTCAGACAGCTTCATCTTAAAAAACTGCTCCACAGTTTTTGGCAGTTTGCTTCTCCCGAACTCTTACTACTCGATCATCCTATACATGGATTACATGAAGTAATAACTCTAAGACTTAAACCTTGGTACACGGTTTTGACACATCCAAACATCAATTTAAAGGCGGGATTTATACATCAACATCTAACAATGATTATTTGTGTTGTAATACAACTTAGGTGCTGAAGACCGAGCAAAGATGATGCTCTATATTTGAAGAAGTGTTCGTACGTGAAACTTGGTTTCACTAAATATAGCCAACGCCTATACTGGGTTTGGGTACTCAGTATAGAGGTTACCATACTGACCTTCAGGTAGTCAATATAAGGAATGCCCATATCGAGTATTGGAATGTCAATATGGAGGCTTAAATTTAAGAGCACGTGGAACACAAGGCGAACAAATTAAAGTCAGACTTAAACTTGAATTCCTCGGATTGAAACTTGGTCCGGCAAGAGCAGGTATAAAGTACATAGAAGTACAACCTTTTCAGAGCAGAGCAAAGCCGACCTACTAAAGAATGGTTGTGATTGGATTGTTCCATCTTGTCTCTAACGACTTGAATTCTGTGTCTAACGGGCAGAATTCAAAGTGTCGACCAAGGTTGCCTATAAATAGTTCAACATCTTGAATGAATATCAACAACTGAACACATGAAAAACTAAGTTGTTACTCTGCAAAACTTTCTACTCAAGCTCTCTGATTATTCCATGATACTTTTCATGAGACTTGAGTTTCTAACTCAAGTTAATCTATCAGTGCTACGTGGTTCAAAGCACGAGGCTAAGCTTAAACCTTAGGCTACATCTCGGTGAATATATCTTTCCAATATATATTCACAACAATCATTATCCTACTCTGGGATAGTGATTCTTACGGGCGTCTAGCCACCAAACTCTGTTCTGGGAAGAACAAGTTAACATCCAACCATCCAGGAATAAGGTTGCAGGGTGTGTCCTCACTTCAACCTGAAGACTAAGTTAGCAAGGAGTTCCTAGGCGAGTGACGATAGAAAACCGAAGGATGGAGTGCCGACGGGTTGTTCATAGATCGTAAGGAGACTTGTAACCAAGCTTAGTGGATTCCCGATTAAGTTCAGAAGAGTGGACGTAGGATATTAAGTCTGAACCACTATAATATCCTTTGTCCTTCATTTGCTTTCTTTGAGTTTCAGCATACTTAGTTTTCCCATACTTACTTTGAAACCTTCAATACTTGGCTAAGTATTGAAGTGTATACTTTAGAACTTGCTTAATATCTATCTGAGCTTAAACTTGCTTTTATTAACCCGAAACTGAGCTTCAGTCAGTTTCGGAGAACAAGTGCATCACTAAACTTACTTTCTGTTGCGTATCATACTCTCTGATTTCGGGACCAACAGGTACCTTAATTGCCGATTCTGCTCCCTCATTGCCTCGTTCCCACCGAATGGCTTTTTCTTCCTCATTCGGTGTCTCCTCTCCTTCTTCTTCCTTGGCAAATGTCACTTGATTGCAGTCCTCTCTTCTTTTATTCTTATCAATGAGGAAGGTGATGGACTCATCATTACCCTGAAGAGTGATCTCCCCCTTTTTGCAATTGATTAGGGCTCTGATAGTGTCGAGAAACTCTCTTCCCAAGATCATCGGAGTGTTGGCATCTTCTTTCATCTTGTGCACTACAAAATCAGCAGGAAAAATTAAATGACCCACTCTAATCAAAATGTCCTCCACAATACCTTTAGGTCGAGACACAATTCGGTCTACCATTTGCAGCGTGATTATGGTGGCACTCATTTCTCCAATCTCCAGCTTCTTGTACATGGACAACGGCATTAGATTAATGCTTGCCCCTGTATCATATAGTACATGCTGGAATTCCTTGCTTCCAGTTTTAATCGGAATGGAGAAACAGTCTGGATCTGATCTTTTGACGGGGATTTCCTTTTGTAGAAGCAAGTTGCATTCCTCATGTATTATGATAGTCTCATTCTCTAGGAACTGTTTCTTCTCACTCATCAGTCTTCTCAGAAACTTCATGTACCCCGAGATTTCTCAGAGAGCTTCCACCAAAGGTATATTGATGTTCACCTTCTTCAAGTTTTAAACAATCCTGGTGAACTTGGAGTCCTCTTTTTTCTTTTTAAACCTTTAGGGAAAAGGCATGGTAGGGGTATGATCAATTGTCTTCTTTTCCTTCTCTTTTTCGCCCAAAATAGGGCTATGTTTCGACCGATATTCCTCCATGTCGATGGATCTTCCTGTTAGGTCTACGTGTCGACCGACGTGAGGTGCATCGGTCATCGTGCCTTCGTTGCTCAAAATCCTAGCTTATCGACCCTTTGCATCGACCGACGCAAGGTCGGTCAAAACAAAGGGCTCCTCCTCAGGAATTTCCTCTCTTTCTCCCCCAAACTCATTTCTTGGCCCCTTGGACCTTCGTACTCCTTCTCGGACCTTAAAGCAATTGCATTGACTTGTTTTTCTTTAGCTGGATTCACTTCTGTGGCAGTCGGCCGCTGTCCTGGCTTGTGTTGATTGCTGAGGGTGGTGGTGATACGATCCTCGCCGGAAGGTTTAGATCGCAGCCCAGGAACTTGAATGATTCGACTCGAACACGATGCGGAAGCAAACTAAAAACTGAAGATGGAAGGATCCAACGCCTTTAGATTCAAAAACCTTCAAGTACCGTAGTCCAGAACTAATTCTCCTACGACCGAAGAAGCGGATTGACCCAACAACAAAGGATATATGCGAAGACACCACCAATGGATATGACTGTCCGATTGATTAGTCGAAATCGAACTCCTACGGATGAATAGGGAATTCAAAAATTTAAGCTTTCAGAATTGAAGGAGAAAACCTCACAAATTTTATTAAACTGAAAACTGAATCAAAATTCTTCCATACAAGGCCTATATATAGGCAACTCAAATCCTAGTCTAATAAGGGAAATTAAATTCGAAATTAACTTAATAAAATTCGAAAATAAACTAAAGAAGGCCTAAACATCTTGGCTCAAAATAACTGAATAAATTAAACTAAGCCCAATCACTACACATAATTAAATTAATAATTTTTGGGTCTTCATTTAATTCTTCCAACACCATCAATTCTTTGGAAACATTGGCAGCCCAAATGTCTTTTATCAATAAGCTCAATCCAGCCCTCAAAGTCCTTGCTCGAGCTCTAGTCATCGGCCCACTCGGAATGTAGACTGGATCGTCTCTCACAGCTGCTACTTGAGCTCCATCATTCCCCTCCTCTTCAAGAGGATTTGTCCTCAAATCCAAGCTGTCTCCTACATCAAAAGGACTTAAATCAGCAACATTAAATGTAGCACTAACATCATACTCACCTGGTAAGTCCAATTTGTATGCATTATCATTCACTTTCTCCAACACTTGGAAGGGACCATCTCCAAAAGGTAACAACTTCGATCTTCGCTGCAAAGGAAACCTCTCCTTTATCATATGCAGCCAAACCCAATCTCCAGGCTCAAACAACATCTTCTTGCGCCTTTTATTCGCCTGCTTGACATACTGCTCAGTACGGCGCTCAATGTGCTGCCTAACCTTCTCATGAATCTGCTTCACAAAATCAGCTCGTTTCTGCCCATCAAGGTTAGTAAACTCTTGTGCAGGTAAAGGAGATAAATCCAAAGGAGTCAAAGGATTAAAACCATACACAATCTCAAAAGGAGAAAACTGAGTAGCTGAATGAACTGAACGATTATAAGCAAACTCAACATAAGGCAAACATTCTTCCCAATTCTTAATATTCTTCCTAAGCACAACTCTCAATAATGTAGATAAGTCCTATTAACTACTTCAGTTTGACCATCAGTTTGTGGATGACAAGTAGAAAACAACAACTTAGTTCCTAACTTGCACCACAAAGTCTTCCAGAAGTAACTCAAGAACTTAGAATTTCTATCAGAAACAATTGTCCTAGGTATACCATGCAATCTAACAATTTCTCTAAAGAACAAAGCAGCAACATGGGATGCATCATCAGACTTATGACAAGGAATAAAATGAGTCATCTTAGAAAATCTATCAACAACCACAAATATAGAATCACTACCACGCCCAGTACGTGGCAAACCTAGCACAAAATCCATAAAAATATCAACCCAAGGTGCAGTAGGGATAGGTAAAGGAGTATACAATCCATGGGAACTAGACCTAAACTTAGCATGTTTACAAGTAATGCATCTACCACAAATCTTCTCAACATCACGTTTCATGCGAGGCCAAAAGAAATGCTCATGCAACACAGCCAAACTCTTAGAGAACACCTCCATGAGACTCTAACAGCAATAATTCTCATAGAGAACACCTAGGAATACACAACTTATTTCTCCTAAACAAAAAACCATCATGCCTAAAATACTCACCACTAGTAGATGTCTCACATGCAACATAAATATCACCAAAATCCTCATCAGATGCATACAGACTCTTAATGCATACAAACCCAAGCAACTTAGCATCTAAAGTAGAGATTAAGGCATACCTGCGAGACAGTGCATCAGCCACCACGTTTTACTTACCTTGCTTATACTTGATGACGTAAGGAAAGGTCTCTACAAACTCCATCCATCTTGCATGCCTCTTGTTCAGCTTGTGTTGCCCCTTCAGATGCTTCAGCGACTCATGATCGGTGTGAATGATGAAATCTTTAGCCCACAAGTAATGCTGCCACGTTTTCAAAGCTCTCACCAAGGCGTACAGCTCCTTATTGTAGGTAGGATAGTTCAGCATCGCACCGGTCAACTTCTAATTGAAGTATGCCACGGGCCTCTTCTCTTACATCAAAACTGTACCAATACCAACTCCAGAAGCATCACATTCAATCTCAAATGTCTAAGAAAAGTTAGGAAGAGATAATACCGGGGCATGTGTCAACTTGTACTTCAGCAACTCAAAATCCTTCTCTTGCTCTTCTCCCCATCGGAACTCCACAGTCTTCTTAATCACTTCAGTTAATGGGGCTGCAATGCTGCTGAAAGGTAGTACAAAACGCCTATAAAAGCTGGCAAGTCTGTGAAAACTGCGAACATCGCCAACATTCTTAGGCTGCGGCCACTCCTTGATGGCTCGAATATTCTCTTCATCCACTTGTACTCCATCTGCACTAACAACAAAACCAAGAAACACCAACTTATATGTGCAAAAGATGCACTTCTTCATGTTAGCAAACAGTCTCTCCCTGCGAAGTACATCCAAAACAGACTTCAAATGTTCAAAGTGATCATCATAACTCCTACTATAAATCAGAATGTCATCAAAATAAACCACTACAAATCTGCCAATAAAAGCTCTCAAAACATGGTTCATAAGACGCATAAAAGTACTAGGAGCATTGGTTAAACCAAAAGGCATGACTAACCACTCATACAACCCAAGCTTAGTTTTAAAAGCAGTTTTCCACTCATCTCCCTCCTTGATCCTAATCTGATGATAACCACTTCGCAGATCTATTTTAGAAAACACACAAGCACCATGCAACTCATCTAACATGTAATCTAAATGAGGTATAGGATGGTGATACTTAACTGTAATGTTGTTGATAGCTCGACAGTCGCATCACATCCTCATTGTCGAGTCCTTCTTGGGCACAAGCAAAATTGGAACTGCACAAGGACTAAAACTCTCCCTCACGTGCCCCTTGACCAGCAACTCTCCAATCTGCCTCTCCAGCTCCTTCGTCTCCTCCGGGCTGGTTCGGTAAGCTGGTCGATTTGGAAGGGTTGCCCCAGGCACAAAATCTATCTGATGCTCAATCCCACGAATGGGTGGCAGACCAGCTGGGGTATCATCTGGAAATACATCATCAAAATCCTGCAAAAGAGAAGAAAGAGAAGGGGGTAGAGAATCTTGAATGTTAGTTAAAACCAGGTTCTCCTGGTAGATCAACAACACCAATGGTTTCTCCTTCTGAACTGCCCACTTCAAATCCCCAACCCTAGCTAGAAATGACTATTACACCACCCCTTTCTCCTTATTACTTCGTGGCTGCATCTCATCACCCGACTCCTTCTGCAACTGGACTTGATCCTCATAGACTTGTTTAGGGGTCAGAGGAACAAGTGAGATCTTTTTCTGCTTGTACTCGAAGGCATACTTGTTCGTGAAGCTATCATGCTTCACACGCCTATCAAACTGCCACGGATGCCCCAAAAGTATATGACTCGCCTGCATAGGAATCACATCACACAACACCTCATCCTCATATTACCTAATGCGAAACGGCACCTTGACTTGCTTCACTACTTTGATGATGCCACTATCATTCAGCCATTGCAGCTTGTATGGCCTAGGGTGCTTCATCACCTATAACCCTAGCTTCGTCACTATCGACTGGCTCGCCACATTGGTGTTGCTACCTCTATCTATAATCATGTTGCAGACCTTATCGTTGATATGACAACGTGTATGAAAGATGTTCTCCCTCTGCTCCACATCGCCGGCTGTAGGTTGTGCATTCAAAGCCCTTCTCATCACAAAATTCAGTGTTCTAGGCGCCTCAATCTCTTCTACCTCTTCATCAAGATCATCCAAATCAGGCATCTCCGGGTCAGTCTCTTCATTAGTCACAATCTCTCCCTCATCACGAACCACCATGACTCTCCGATTTGGGCAATCGTTAGCAATATGCCCAAAACCCTGACACTTATAGCACTTGCGATCTCTATTACGAAAATCAGTGGTAACACATTTACCTTGAGCTACAAAATCTGACCTGGGCTTCACAAACGGCTTCTTCTCCCCTCGAGGCTGCTCCTCCTCCTTCTTCCACGAAGCTCTCTTAGGCGTTGAACCACTTCCATTCTGGTATTCTCTCCAGCCTGTGGGATTCTACCTCGAATTACTGCTGTTGCCCCTCCTCTTGAGCTGTCCCTCAATCTTGATGGCCATGTGGACCATTTTTTCCAGCTCGACATAATGCTGAAGCTCCACCGTATTCTGAATCTCCTAATTCAGTCCAGCCAGGAACCTAGCCATCATCGCCTCGCTATCCTCCACGACATTGGCTCGGATCATAGCCACTTCCATCTCTTTATAGTACTCATCCACACTCCGGGTACCCTTCCTCAAACCCTGCAGCTTGTTATACAACTCTCGGTAGTAATGATTCGGCACAAAGCGCCTCCTCATAACAGCCTTCATCTCATCCCATGTCTCTATAGGCCTCTCCCTATTCCTCCTCCTACTAGTGACCAACTGATCCCACCACACGAGGGCATAATCCGAGAACTCTATTGCAGCCATCTTTACTTTCTTCAATTCAGAGTAGTTGTGGCAGTCGAACATCATCTCCACCTTTCGCTCCCACTCCAGATATAACTCGGGGTCATTTTTTCCCTAAAAAGACGGGATGTTCATCTTGATTGTCCCCAGATTATTGTTATAAGAATCTTCATCGGCATCATCATCATACTGAGGATTCTGTCTCCTGTGCAAGCCTTTGTCACGTCCTCCTTTCCCAGTACTCTTATGACTATCAGATGAGTCTCGTCACGTCTTTTCCATCACAGAGATCTCAAAATCATCCATTCGCTGATGCATGACATTCATCTCACTCTCCAGCAACCTAACTAATTCAGATTTTATGGCCTCCATCATGTATTTGACCTGACCACCACCAACAAGCTCACCTCCTTTCACCTCCTTAGAATCATTAGGTTTAGACATACCTGCAAGAAAGGTTAGATAACAAAATAAAAGAAGGGCCTCACCACCTCACTGACTCTCGTGTATCGCTCAGTTATATCAAAACACTCACACTCGTGTATCTCTCAGTATATAATGGCTTTTTCAATCCCTCTATTAATCTCACACTCTCTTGCCTTTTTCCACTCCTTTCTCCTTTCCAAAAACTCAAAAATTCTTATAAAATTCCACGGACTTCAATTCGATGAACCAACAGGACGGGAAGACTCTAGACGACTCTAGGAAGGTAAACGACCAAAAACGAACAAAAAAAATTTTCGGAAAAACTTTCGAAGGGCAATAACTACTCAAAAACAAAGGAATTTGGCCAAAAAGCACCTTATGTCACAGCAAAGTGGTGAGTCTTGATCGTCTCGCCGAGATGTTTTCGAAAAGCACAATTAAGCCAAAAACGGACACCAAACGCAAAAGTTACGACAAAAACGACCAAAATCAACAAAAAAACCAAAAAGGCACTAGTAGAAATAAAAAAATTAGGGATTTTTGATTTAATATTACTCCCCTTCTTTTTTTTTCTTTCCCAACACTTTTTTCAATATTTTTTTTGACGAATATTTTTTTCTCTTCGAACTCTAACTTTTATATTTTGTTCAAATTTTCTCTTTTTTTTATTTAGCCTCTTTTTTTATATAAAGTAATTACCAAATTATTTGGTAATTCAATCAAGAAGGAAATAATATGGCCACCAAGGAAGGAAAGTATGAATAAGGTAAAAAGGTTTAAGGAATGATTTGACTTAATCTAATATGGTAAGTAAGATAATTCAAATCTTAACACACAAGGACTCAAAATTCAAAACCCTAACACCTCAGGAAAACAAAATTCGACTCTAAAGACAAAAGGATACGAAATTCAAAGACACGAGGAAGTACGAATCAAACTTTGGAAAAATTAAGACACACACGAAATAAGAACAAAAGACTCGAACCCTAAATAAGGAAGACTCAATTTTTTGACACAAACACGAACGAAATTGACAGGAAAGAGGAAGGAAACGACCTGGATATTGATACCAAAATGATATGATCCTCGCCGGAAGGTTTAGATCGCAGCCCAGGAACTCGAACGATTCGACTCGGACACGACGTGGAAGCAAACTGAAAACTGAAGATGGAAGGATCCAACACCTTTGGATTCAAAAATCTTCAAGTACCGTAGTCCAGAACTAATTCTCCTACGACCCAAGAAGCGGATTAACCCAACAACGAAGGATATATGCAAAGACACCACCAATGGATATGATTGTCCGATTGATTAGTCGAAATTGAACTCCTATGGATGAATAGGGAATTCGAAAATTTGAGCTTTCAGAATTGAAGGAGAAAACCTCACAAATTTTATTAAACTTAAAACTGAATCAAAATTGTTCCTTACAAGGCCTATATATAGGCAACTCAAATCCTAGTCTAATAAGGGAAATTAAATTCGAAATTAACTTAATAAAATTTGAAAATAAACTAAAGAAGGCCTAAACATCTTGGCCCAAAATAACTGAATAAATTAAACTAAGCTCTATCACTACACATAATTAAATTAATAATTTTTAGGTCTTCATTTCATTCTTCCAACACCATTAATTCTTTGGAAACATTGGCAGCCCAAATGTCTTTAATCAATAAGCTCAATCCAGCCCTCAAAGTCCTTGCTCGAGCTCTAGTCATCGGCCCACTCGGAATGTAGACTGGATCATCTCTCACAGCTGCTACTTGAGCTCCATCAGGTGGCAATCTGACTCAACTGAGTATCCAACATCTGAAGGTGCTTGGTCATCAACTGCATGTGGCCAGCCATCCTTTGACCTCATTTTCCACATTTCCAAAATGGTTGTCGGAGCTTTAGATGAACTTCTCCAATTTCTCCTCCAGAATCGATTTCTTCTTCTCCACAATCTCTTCCCCGGTTCCTACATCAAAACCTGGCGGTGGGTGCTCGACTGCAAAAGGATTAGCATAAGAAAAACCAGCGTGATTCCTCCCATGGTTGTACTGGTATCCTGGATTTCCTCTTCGGTAGTTGTTTTGGTAATCACCTCCAATATAATCCACTTCGGCTCCCCTAGTTCCAGATGAATTGCTTGTTCTTCCACGGTGGATATAATCTGCCTCAACTGGGACAATGACCTTGAGTTCATCGGCTGCAACTACAGTAGTAGCTTTAGCTGCTTTTGATTTCCCAATGTTTTCTCGAAGTTTCTTGACTTCGGCAACCACATCAAACTCCGGCTTGGTTTCCACTACTTTGATTGGGAGCTACTCTCGGTTGGCCACTAATGGCTATTCAGAGACATGTCAGCTAGTAATCTCATCCCCTCAGCTCCACTTTTCTTCATCAAGATTCCACCGGCAAACTCTTTCATGCATGGAGTTAGTCCCTCATAGAAGTGGCATACCTACATCTCCAAGTCGATTCCATGTTCAGGGAATAATCTAATCAATTCCTTGTATCTCTTCCAGGCCCCATACATTGACTCATCTTATCTTTGGCTGAAGTGTGTGGTAGCAGCTTTCCTCTTTAACAGCAGGCTCAACGGGAAGTAATTGGTGAGGAATTCTGCTCGAAGTTCCTCCCATGTCCCTATCTAACTTTTATCCAGGCTGGCAAACCAAGATCGCGCCTTGTCTCTGAGTGAGAACGAGAATAGTCTCATTCAGATCACATCTTGCGGCACTCCATTTTGCTTCACTATATCGCATACCTCGATGAGTTAGTTGTGTGCATGCGGGTCTTCTATGGCCTTCCCCGCAAACTAATTCTGTTGCACCATCTGAATTAGGCTCGTCCACAACTCAAAGTTGTTAGTATTGATGCTAACTCTGAATCCAGACTCCTCTTGCTGTGGTAGAAATATGTCCAAGATGGACCTTTGTTGCGCCACGACTCACCTCTCATTGTTCCTTGCTACATTCAGTTCTGCCAATCAGTGCGCGTCGACCGATATGAGACTGTGTCGATCGATGCACAACTTTTCTCGGTGTCGACCGACGCGATGGCTGCATTGGTCGAAACAAAGACACAACTCTCACACACACACACGAAAATTAAGAGAAAAATAAATAATTATATAAATACAAACCCAAGCCAGAAAATATCAAAACAAAACAGTAATAAAATACAATCTGACTATCCCCAGCAACGGCGCCAATTTGATCGATGCAAATTGCAAAATCTGTACACAGACCATAGCACGTGCAAATAAATTTATAAGAACCCTAAGGTTGTTGAACCCACGGGGATAGTGCGACAAATGTCTTTCATGTACTGAATATAGTTTTTCAATTTTTTGTTTGGGTGAATCCAAGTTTAAGGGTTTTGGGTTTTATGAAAAGAACTTTAAAAGGAAATTTGAATATACGAAAGCACAGACCCTAGGAAAATCTATCAATCTTATCAAGATGTAAGAAACATATAATTCAAACCTATAAAAGATACTTTTGTTGAAAAATTTGTTAAAGTGGAATTAATTCCTTGGTCGGACAATTAATACCCAGATTATATTAACTAATGATTTTCTCGTCTCGATCTCATAAACACAAGTTAATCAATCTCAATAAAAATTAGATTAATCCTACAATTGAATTCTTCTTAGTCGAACAGAAAATCAAGTGTATTAAACTCATTCTTCCTATTATTAATCTTCACCTCTCGCTCCATCAATTAATAACTAGACATCTAAATCAATTTTCATCTCTCGCTCCATCAATTAATAACTAGACATCTAAATCAATTTTCATCTCTCGATCCATCAATTGAAAAATATATTTGAAACGAAACCAAAGAGTTTAAACCAATTTAAGGGTTTGAATAATATGAATCAAAACATGTATCACAGATGGAGAAACCTTAGAATCTAATAAAGGATTTAGTCTAGCATATTGAAAATAAACATTGAAACAAAAATTAAAGATTATATTAAATAAACTTACTGAAAAATATAAATACAAGAAAATAAAGGTTTTGATCTAGCTCTTGAAAACTAAAGAAAACTTAAATTTAAATTATAAACTAAATTATGAACTGGATACTGAATATTGAGCTAGTCATGAGTTTATATAGGAGTAGGGCGAAGCTCTTGAATGGTAGGCTTTGATGGAATTTGGTATTTTCTTCTCAATTTTTGCCCAACACTTCAAGTTGGTAACTGCCTCCTCAATTCTCGCCAAATCGTGCGAAAGGAATGATTTCCTTCTCTAAAAACAGGTTCGCATCGACCGTCATGGATGTGGTCGACATGACTTCATCCACGTTGATCCTCCCTTAGGTCGAATTTCTTGTTGTGTCGACATGTTCATGTCGATCAACATGGATCTGTGTCGGTCGACACGACTTAATTTCATGCGTTGATCGACATCTCTCAAATTCAGTCGAAACAGACACCCATGCATGTGACGGATTTCTTCAGCTTTTCTTCCATTTTCTCCTTTTTTTAATAATTTTTCCTACAAAACTTAGCACCACAAGTATAATACCCTCCATAATATACTCATGCTCAAACTATTATTGAAAATAAACTAAAATAAATAAGAAAACAACACGATAAGTAAATAGAAATAAGAAAACTGTTAAATTAATTCCATGAGTATTTGGGATAAAATCTCTTGACAAAACGTAAATGTAGGATAAAATATTTATACTTTTTTTTAATAAATATTGCGTATGGAATTTTGAGGGTATAATGATAATATTGTATAATAAATTTAAATACTTTTAAATTTGGTGGCTTTATTGAGAATTTTTTTTTTGTCTATGTTTAGAATACTTTAATATTTGAACCGGTTAATACCTCTAGTCTCAATTGATAAAGTGAGGTTTGGTGTTAAATTAAAATTAAATGTTTGTTTATTCACGAATTATATAATATTAATTATGAGGAAAAAAAAATGCAAGTACAACACCTAGCTATTACTATTATTAGTTTATAGTCAAGAGCATTTATTAATCAAGAACAAAAGGACCAAAAATATTTAAATTCCTCTGGAAATTCACAAATTTTGAGGTCATTGGAAAACAATATTATGTGAAACTAAATAGAAATAAGTCAATAACACCTTTCAATCAAAACACCCATAGCATGCACAAAATCTTTTAGGTACAACACAAGTTGCATAATACTCCACCGTCCTTAATTATTAGTCCCATATTAAAAAAGTACATAAACCAATGTATGTGAGTATAGTAAAATTAATAATTTATTAGTAAATTTGAAAAAAGTTATCATTTTAGAAAATGAGATTAATAAATAGGACAAACGGAAAGTGAAACTAAAAAAATAGGACAGATGTAAGAATTTGTAATAAAAAAAATAATAAGATTCTCAGTTATAAAAAAAAAGCTAGAAACACGCCAGATATAAGATATTTGGTGGAGATTTAATATGTAAAATCGTTGCAATAAAGAGGTTTTGGGATTGGTCTTTCCTTTCCTATTTCTTGACAAAAATTAAAATCTTATATGAATTTCTTTTTCAAAATAATCTCACTTTCATACCGTGTAAAGCTCCTTTTAAAAGGAAAGAAAATATGAAAAAAAAATTATCTATAAGTTTTATAATTTATTTATCAAAATTTAAATGAAAAATACGATTCTAGAAATAGATGATTTTATATAAATTCGAATAATCCACCTATAGGGTTGGCTATAGATTCCGGAGCGAATTAAATTAGTGCTAAAGTAGGGATCGTGATTTTTTTTTTTCTTTTATATAAGTGTATTTACTCACATCACAATTAATCACAACAATAAATTTTGTGTAGGCTACGTTTGATCAGTTTCGCACTAGTATACACTATTTAATATTAGAAGACAAAAAAAAAAAATCAATTTAAAAGTTGGTCACGTCGCATATTTCTTATTAACAACATTCTCAATATCTAATTCTCTATCTTGATTAATAGTGTAGGAAGAGAGAAATGAGTTCTTATTTCCGGAAAAGCTCCCTGTCCGGCCAGATTGGAACATCACAGCCGTCATCAGACAAAGAAGTCGAGCGCAGAAAAATCGAAACGATGAGAGGTCTTGTAGAAGCGCAAAACTCCTCTGCCAAGGTGCGAGACAGTCTTGCACAAGGATTTCTTTTATTATTATTATTAATTTGTTTTACATTATTTCTGCGATGAGATGGCAGGAGTTAGACGACGCGACAATAAGTAGATTTCTCCGAGCTCGGAATCTGGACGTGGAAAAGGGGTCGTCGATGCTAATCAAGTATCTGAAATGGAGGAAGGAATTTGTCCCAAATGGTTTTTTTAGGGCAGATGAAGTTGTTGGGAGGGGGTTGAGCACTAATGTGCTATTTTCGCAAGGGTTTGATAAAGTGGGACAACCGATTCTAGTCGCTCTTGCTGGAAATCATAAGCCCTTAACTAATGTTGAAGATTTCAAACGTACGTTTGCAAATAAATTATATGTAATAATTTCTTTTTGGCTCTTCTTTATTCATAACTATACCTTGATTTCAAGGGTTGCTAAAAAGAAAAATCTTTCAGCTATGCGTATGCATGCATGCACCAAATTAAGTACTCCCTCCGTCCCAGTGTAGATCCATTTCTTTTCGGCACGGGAATTAAGAGTTGTGAGTGTAGTGGAATTAATATTTTATTAGTGAGTATAAAAAAGTTTGCTATTTTAAAAAAATATGACTATTTTATGGGAGAAACAAAAATAGCAAATGTGACTAACGGAGGGAGTAATTGATATTGTCAACTCACATATATAAAGAGGAGCTAATCCGGTTTTGAAACTTACTAACTTCAAATAGGAATAAAATTACACTTATTATTTACTTGTACTCCAGGTTAAAGTTTGTCCATAATCACACACACATATATAATATGGTGAAAATATATTGCTATTTTTGTTTTACATAATATGCTTAAAAATATATTTTTTTAAAACCGAACTCTATACGTATAAATTGATTTGATTCTTTGTTTACGCGTGACAGGTTATATTACTTATGCCATGGACAAGGTTTGTTCTAGGTAAATTGTTTGATCATTAATTAGTTTGTGGTGTATTTGGATAGAGGGTGATTTAGTTTATATTTCGCCAAAATTTTCATATTAAATACAAATGAGTTTATATCATTTATCTAGATTCAACTGATGATATAATCAAAGTTTATTCCATATTAATTAATAATACTACTTATTTAGTTTTTTTCAATAATTTATGATTATTTTGTTGTTCTATATTACATGTTAAAAATATAAAATATCATTTGATCAAATTATTTATATTTAATATAAACTTTAATTTTAACATTCAATCTCATATATAAATATATATATATTATTTTATTTACAGGATACCAACTGGACAAGAGAAGTTTGTTGTGATTATTGATCTCAAAGGATATGGGTTCGCTAATAATGACATTCGTGGTTTTATTACGGGCCTATCGCTGCTGCAGGTGTATATAGCATGAACTTTTTATCTAAAAAAATTTGTGGTAAATAAAAAATGATTTTTATTTATCAATTTATAATGTCTACTTTCTATATAATAAAATTTATTTTGTTTTCTCTTTTAACATCAGAACCCGTACTATATAAAAAATTGAGACTGGGTGCTAAAAAAAATCTATGCTGAATATAAATGAGTTTGAACCCTAAACTGACCGCATCAATGTTTAAAATAAAAGGCATCATAGTCATATATGAGAATAGTTGTTAACATGAGAACATGATAACAGATAATGAAGTAATTTTAAGATAAAATAAACAAAACTGAAGATAAAAGTGAATAATATTTTAAAAAAATTGAAGTCTAAAAAGTACAATGAAGGAAATCGAAGATAAAATGAAGAAAATGGAAGATAAAATGAAAATGAAGTATTTTTTCAATGAATAATTTTGATGTTAAAATGAAGTATAGTGAAGATATAATATTGTATTCTCATTACCGGATTAAGCCCATATATATATATATATAGAGAGAGAGAGAGAGAGTAGTGATCATATATTACTCATTCTCTAGATGTTATATGAGATCAAATCTCAACCATTTATTTTATCAATCTAACGGTTATTAAATTATGAATTAATCTTTATATTTAATGTGTAAATATATATTAAGGGTATATTAGGTATATTAGGTAATTAATTCATATTATTCTCTTTCATTAACCAATCACACCTTGTTTCTTATTTTTCCATCTCTCATCATTTTTCTCTCTCCTCTATAATTCCTATAAAACTTTAAATAATCATAACTTCTTCAATTTGAATTATTTTCACTTATTATATATCAAATTAAAGATAATTTAATTAACTTTCAAACGAAATCCCTATTGCATATGTTAGGAATAAGGTAATTGTAGCAAAATCAAATAATGTAATAGTTAAAACTAAATAATGTAACATAATAATAAGAATAATGTAATACGGTAATACTAATAAAGAGAATTACAGTTTGATGAATAAAGAGAACTATTTGTTTCTTTTTACGGCAAGATCAGACATTAATAATGTAATATACAATGAACACATAATGTACCAATCAGTCGATATACAATGCACCATTCAGACAATACTTTTATCAACATCATGCAACCGCAAAAAAAATAGACATGAATAATATAATATACAGTCAAATAATGTAATATACAATCAATACATAATGTACCACTCACTCAATATATAATGTATCATTCAGACAACTCTTTGATCTATATCATGCAACCATAAAAAATACATAAATAAATAATGTACATACGGTTGAATAATGTACTATAAAGCCGATCCATAATGTACCTCAACACATATTGTACCATTCAGGCAACACTTTGATCTATATACTGCAACGCAAAAAAA
>JAPKLW010000202.1:704555-715932 GCA_026898455.1 Plectranthus barbatus
TTGAAATAATCATTTGTTAATGAAGCAACCAATGAAATTAAAATCTTTTGTTGATTCGACCGACTTAAATATTAATTTAATGAAGGCAAAAACTTGCGTTAGGTAGGCCTAAACGGTTTAGGCGGATTTTATCCTACCCAAATGGGTTGATCCATCCCAAATAGGGTTTATTAATCCCAATTAGGGTATATTATATGGGTTTGAGCTTGGGTTAATGGATAAAACCAGCCTAAATCGTTTAGGTCTGCCTAACCCAAGACCTTCCCATTAATGAATGGTTCAAATAATAGAAATATATAAATATATTATTTTATACCAAAAACTATAAATAGGAAAGAAATGATAGTAATGTGATAGGGCAATAGAGAAATAAGAGAGGCATCCATTTATGGGGACACAATTTAAAATATTTCAAATCTTAGACCTACGCTGGTCTTAAATTTATCAGATAATAATACGTTGTTACATTAATGTGATTGGGATTTATTCTCAAGCCAGTTGGTATTTAGAAAACTAATTTAGTCGTCAAATTTCTTGAGTTAACTGAATTTAATAAATATATACCAATAACTTGTTAGTTGTTGAGTTTCAAATTAGCAAGCATACATGATAAAGATTGATAAATAAAGACACAAAAATTTGTAGTGGTTTGGATATATACCAAAAGATCCTATATCCACTCTTCGATTGCCAGGTGGATCGAAAACTCACTAAATAAGTTACGATAAGATGCAACAAGTCTCGTAAGGTTTCCGGAAGCTCCTATATCTTCCGGATTCCAAGCTACCTCATGCAATGAACTTTATCACGAACACGCTAACAAGTTACTAGGTCCACCAACTGACTTTAAACTTTCAAGCTTTATCACAGACACGTCGCTGGACTTATGAGTTGGACAAGTTGGGAGTTTGATTTCTTTACTGAATTTAGTGATTGACCAATGGCCGGATAGACTTCTAAGAAATCAATAAGTCTGTCTCGAATCTAGAATCTCCACTACAACAAAAAAAGCTAATAGACAACGCGGAAATCGCGTAGTCTATTAACAATTTACGCGTCGTCTATTTGTATGTAGTTTGTTTGGAAAGAATGAAAATCTGGTTGGAGTCTAATCAAATAGATATGCACAAAATTTGCAATTTCTAACAAAAAATACCTCAATTTCTCAATATGAAACCCTAGAATTAAATAAAACATTGCTAGTTCCATAACAATAATATCTCAATTAAGTATCTCATTCAAAATTTAAAATAAATTATATTGGGAAAGAGAAAAAAGAAAACAACACCAAAACAGACTATTCAACAAAGTAGAACTTTTAATTTCTTTTCAGTATTCCACATCTAAACCTACAACCAAGGTTGATTAGGCTTTAAACGAATAACGCTTCAGAACTTTATGCAACTACATCAACAAGTGATTCAAGATTTGCTATGAGTTTTAGAGTTGAAATGAAAATAAACTCACCAACGCAGCAAGATGCCCTTCCTGAAGAATATTTATGTCTATCTCCAACCTTGACCAAAACAAAAGCCACATACTCCAGTATACTAAAGCAAGAAGGAAATGCCAACTCAATCTACCAATGACTATGAAGTTTTCAAAAATTCCAGAAGTAAAACCAAATATAATATCTAAAGGTTTATGAGATTTATACCTAATGAATCATCAAATCATCCAAGTAAAATTCAATTTGCAGCAGAAACTGAACCGAGAAACTGTGTGTAAACTCACTTTTGACACGAAAAACAACCGGTGGAATCAGAGATGCAGACAACAATACGAAACCAGAAATCGGATTTCCAATCAGCAAACTTCTAACAAAAATATGGAGAAAAAAAACCTTATCATCTAAATGTACAATGCACATTACATATGTATCCTAAAGTATTTAATATATAGCATAGTTGAAATCAGATTTAGCTAATGATTTAGATAGAATTAGATAGAAGTACATCCCACTTTCGTTGAAACTCAGGGCAACAACAGATGAACAGATGTTGGGATAGGGCACCGATTGGAGAAATAAGGACGCCGGCTAGTGGGGTTGACGCGGCGACGAAGGCAGCGTCAGGGGCCGAGTGATGGGGGGACAGGGGCGCCGGTCAGAAGTAAGTGGGTTGAAGGAAGGACGGACTCGCGGACGGACAGGGGAAACACAATCAGGATAAACTCGATGGAGGAGGACGGACTTGCGGACGGCCTCAGCGGCAGGGCGCAGGCAAAGATAATGGAGTACGGGGTCGTAGGAGGAGGAAATACTCGCGCGGCACGATCCAAGGATGTCCTCAGTTGCAGGCGCAGGCAAAGACAATCGAATTGATGGAGTCGATGCTGTTGAAGGACACGACACATGCGCAGGGGAGAATAGAGAAATGGCGGCAAGTGTAGGGGAGAAGATTGAAAATGGCCGAAAACACAGAGACTATGGATCTAGGGTTTTTCTTTAAAATTCAATAATCGTCTATTGGCGAATATCAAAACAGAGACGATGCATGATTTCACGTCGTCTAAATGAATATAGACGACGCAGATTTCTCGCGTCGTCTATAACCATATAGACGACGCAAATGCCCTCATCGTCTATTAGCGCCCCACACGATACACTATGCAGTTATGCTTTTGCATTTTCTATTATGATATAGACAACACGAATGAATATTCGCATTGTCTATATCGCATAGTCTATTACCCTTTTTGTTGTAGTGCTCTTGAGAAGAGCTTGGACTCCAGTAAACTAAAGGTTAAAAGCTTGGAGTCTCGTGTACGAACACGAAAATACTGTGAGAGAGATAGAGACTTTGATAACAGTTGATAGCTCGTTTGTATACTGAGGATCGATAGTTTTCGTAACTTTTTCTTTGTCGATCTCCAAGGATATTTATAGAGGGAAGAGATACATTCAAATCTAATTTGGATCCTAGCCATAGTGGGTAAGAGAGCTCACCTTTGTTATGACACCTTTATGTACCTAGATGTGTTTTTGGCTGAATATTTGTTGCTTTTGAACTTTTTGTATTAGAACGACTATGAGTCAGTCCAAGGTATTTTCATATTAGCTAAGGCTAAAACCTTAGTTCTTTTTGTTATTTGTTGGCAAATATCTTCACTTACCGACTTGTTCATTTAGCTCTTCAAGCCTTTCTACACACTCTTCATAATTTAACGACAATCTCAACTTATTAAAATCTGCAATGAACTTAGCAGCTCTAAGATCCTCAAACTTACCAATTCTTTAAAAGGACCCGTAGGCATATTATCATTATAATTAGAAAAGTTTTGTACCCATGTCGCAGCTTTTCCATCAACGTGCATTGAAGCAAATGTAACTTTTTGTTGTTCCAGAATGTTTGGACAGATATTAATAAATGACTGATACATGATCTAGAGTTGGTCCCATCAAACTAAGGAAGTTCTAGCTTGCGAAAAGAAGTCTTGTAGGGGCTATATGTTTCCCTCAGGCCATCTCTAGGGGTGAGTAAAATCGAACCGAAACCGCCAAATCGAACCGAACCAGTGGTTCGGTTTAGTTTTTTAAGATTTTTGGTTTCGGTTCGGTTCGATTTTTAGATTTCGATTTTGATTCAAAAACCGAACCGAACCGCCAAAATATAATATATATTTTTATATTTTTAATTCTAATAACCTAATTAAAAAAACCATAACTCCCTCATCTCTCCCTCTTCACTCTCTCGCTCACGTCCCCCCTCCCCTTTCGACTCGCACTTGCCATGTCTCTCCCTCTTCAATTTCACTCTCTCGTCGCGCCACCGCCGCAGACCGGCCGCTCCCTCGCCTCGCACTCGCCGGTCACCCCCTCGCCAGCATCTCCCTCTCCCTCGCACAAACAGTAGCAAGCCGCAACACTCGACTTGCACTCACCGATAGTAGGCCGAAATCTCCCTCTTCCTTGCCTTCAGCACTCTACTCGCACTCGACGGCCGCTCCCTCGCCGGCATTGTTAGGATTCTCACAGCCAGAAAATAGAGAAATAGCAGAGGAAGAACTAACGTGTGCTTGGTGCTATCAAATTGACTGCTTTTTCTGTGATTATACCTTTGGTTAAATAGAAGATTACAGGGAAAATCAAAGCCAAAAATACATACCCGACAGTGATCAATTACACAACTGTCAGGCTCCTAACAATGGAAACAAATCAAGCAGCACCCAAGGATCATTCTCAACATTCTCCTCCTAAGCCTTGAGGTGCTTATTTACAAATATTAAACATACCAATCTTTGAGTGCAGATCATGAAACCTGGTCTTGCCGAGTGGCTTCGTCAGAATGTCGCCTAGCTGTTCTTCGCTTCTGATGAATTCTACTTTGATCAGGCCATTTTCTGCAGACTCCCGGACTAAATGATACTTCACCTGGATGTGCTTACTTTGTCCATGGAGTACAGGATTTTTTATTAAAGCAATGGCAGACTGATTATCTACCCTTAGCATTGGCGAACTTGGTGCCATTCCCCTCAGCTCCGCTAGCACCCGAGCCAACCACAAAGCTTGACATGTTGCATTCGCAGCTGCAACATACTCTCCTTCACAGCTCGATTGCGCCACCACCTTTTGTTTTTTTATTGCCATGTGATAGGGTTGTTGGTGAGGAAAAAGATCACTCCTGTTGTGCTTTTTCGAGCATCAACGTCTCCAGCAAAGTCACTATCACTGAACCCAGTCAGACAAGCTTGCTCCTCCTTTCTTCCAAACCATAGTCCCCAATTCTGGGTTCCTGCTACATATCGCAGGATGTGCTTCACAGCCACCAGATGATCCTCGCACGGCCTTTCTAGAAAATGACTTACATACCCCACAGCTAATGCAAGATCAGGTCGAGTGTTCACAAGGTACCTGAGACTTCCAACAATGCTTCTGTATTCTGTAATGTCTACCGACGGCTCCGTGCTTAGTGTGCACAGCTTCAGCCGGGTCTCCATTGGTACCTGACAGGGATTGCATCCCGCCATCCCACTCATCTTTAAGATCTTGGCGGCGTATGCACCTTGACTGAGCGAGATTCCCCTTAGTCCCTGCTTCACCTCGATGCCAAGATAGTAGTGAAGTAAGCCGAGATCGCTCATTTTGAACATACTGCTCATCTCCTCTTTAAAATGCTTGATATCGTCGCAGCTTGCACTGGTGATTATCAAGTCGTCGACGTACACCCCGACCACCAGTTGAGTATTCTTGTTGCGTCTGATATATATGGCAGCTTCAAACGGGCACTTTCTGAAACCCAATGACATCAGCGTATTGTCCAATTTTGCGTTCCAGGCCCATGGTGCTTGATGTAGTCTGTACAGCGCTTTCCGGAGCTTGAGCACCTTGTGCTCCTTGCCAGCGATGATGAAACCCGTCGGCTGCTTTACATAAACCTCCTCCTCCAAGTACCGTTGAGGAACGCCGATTTCACATCCATATGATGCACCTCCCACCCCTCGTGTGCTGCAAGAGCGATGAGCAGGCGCACCGAGTCCAACCGAGCCACTGGCGCAAATACTTCATCGTAATCAATTCCACGCTATTGCGCGTACCCCTTCACTACAAGACGAGCTTTGTGCTTGGACACTGCCCCGTGTTCATCTCTCTTCACTTTGAACACACACTTTAATCCAATTGCTCTACGGCCATGTGGAAGATCAGTAAGAGACCAAGTTTTGTTGTCTTCAATGGCTTCCATTTCTTCCATCATCGCTTTTCTCCAGCTGGGTCTGCGCTCTGCATCAGCAAATGATGAAGGCTCGTCGGAGCTCACCGTGTGCAGCTCCTCCATAACCAATACCCGTGGTACAAAACCACGCGGCAATGTTGGTCCGATGATATCATTGATGTTGCGGAACCGAAGTGGAGCATCATCATGATCGATGTCCAGGTTGTCATCGTTTTCATACACCGCACCGTCATAATGTGGTGGTTGTTCTCCCGGCGCTGCTTCTTCTCCGGGTGCTTCCACTGCTCCAATGGTTCCTGGAGTTTGCTGATTCATAACAGCATATTCCACCGTAAAGGTGTCATCACCTCCAAGGTCTTCGTGTTCACCATCAGCTCCCCAATCCCACTGGCCCTGTTCATCAAACACCAGGTTGCGTGTTACATATACATGCTTTGTAGTGGGATCATATGTGCGGTATGCCTTGGATTCGCGCTCGTAGCCGATGAAGATCATCTTGCGGCCCCTGTCCTCCAACTTTTTCAGATGTGGTGTTGTGTTTCGGACATAGGCTATGCAGCCAAATGTCTTCAAATGGTGCACAGCCGGCTTCTTCCCATGCCATGCTTCGAAAGGAGTCATGCCATCCACGCTCTTCGTCGGACACCTGTTTAGAATGTACACCGCAGTGGTCACCGCCTCACCCCAGAGCCATCCTGGCAGCCTTTTTGCCTTCAGCATACTTCTCGCAGTAGCCATCACTGTGCCATTGCGAAGTTTAACCACGCCATTTTGCTGCGGACTATATGCAGCTGTGTGTTGACGATGGACTCCTTCAGCTGCGCAATATTCAGCAAACTCAATTGAGTTGAACTCGCCACCACAGTCAGTGCGAAGCGCACCAAGTTTCAATTTGGACTCTCCTTCAGCACGAACTCGGAATTCCTTGATAGCTTCTGCTGCCCGGTCTTTGGATGGGAGCATATTCAGCCACATGAAACGGCTCTTGTCATCCACAAGCAGTAAGAAGTACTTGTTGCCTCTTGGTGTTGCAGGTGTGATAGGCCCGCATAAATCGCCGTGAACCAGCTCGAGGAGTTGCTTTGCCCGGTACTCAGCCTGCATCGGGAATGAGGTGTGCCTTTGCTTCCCAGCCATGCACGCCTCACATAAGTCTGTTGTCTGCCCAATGTCTGGAAGACCCCGCACCAGCTCCTCCTTAGCCATTTTCCGCAGTGCAGCCATATTTACATGACCGAACCGCTCATGACAGCGCCAAGCTGCCTCGTCGCTGCGTCCACGCACCCCCAAGCAAACCGCTTGTGCCATCTTGATGTGAAGCACATACAGCCGGTTCACCTCACGCTTCACCCTTGCCAATAATTGACCACCAGGCTCTCGAATTCGCATAGTGCTGGAGACGATGTCGATTTTATAGCCAACCTCATCTAGTTGTCCAATACTTACAATGTTCGTTGTCAGCTGAGGAATTAAGTAAACTCCGGAGAACGATCGATGTTCCCCATTCCTGCACACAAAGGTGACTCTGCCGCGGCCTTCAATTCCTGCCGCAGAGTCATCGCCGAACCGCACTGTCCCGCACACAGTCGTGTCCAGATCCGCAAACGCCGCCCGCGACCCAGACATATGGTTCGTAGCCCCGGTGTCCAAGATCCAAGTCTTAGCCTCGTGTTCCTCCTCTTCTCCAAGGTGGGCGAACACCTTCTCCTCGTGCAGCACAATCTGTGCGCTAGGTTGTGCCTTCGCCGCATTAGATCCATCGCTGCCGTGTGCTTGTCCCTCATCCTTTGGTAACAAATCAACAGATACAGCTGGTATTACCTTCGAAAAAGATGTCGATGATGATTCGGCATGGGAGTTGTTCACTGATTTTTCTGGGAGCGAACTTGTAAGGGTTGGGGAGGAATTTACGAATAGAAGCGTTGCCTCCTCATTTTCCTTCACGACATGGGCCTGTTCCTTCTTGGACTTTGAACGGCATTCACGGGCCTAATGACCCATCTTCCCACAGCGTCGACATTCATCACCTGTGTGCTTGTTTGAATTAGAAGGCCCGCTCAGCGCACCGTTGTGCCCACGGCTGCGCCCACGCCTGTCGCCTCCCCCACGACGTGCTGAGCCATTGCTCGCGCCGCTGCCTGACTGGAGCTCTGCCTCACGCTTCTTTCTGCGCAAATTCCTTTCTTCCTCCGTCAAATATAGCTTGCCTTCGTATTGCATTGCCGATAGAGACTCCTCGTAAGCATCTTCTGATGCTCTCAGCCGCCCGGTAAGATCTGCGACAGTGAGGGTCGACACATCGAGTAGTGTCGTGATTGCAACTACAACTTGCCTGTATCGTGACGGCACGTTGCGTATAATCTTGTTTACAATCGCAATTTCCTCCAGCTTTTCCCCTAGTACAGCAAGATTTGCTGCCATGCCATTGAGACGTAGTGCAAAATCTTCAATGGTCTCGCCGTCATTGAACGTTGCTAGATCAAACTTTCGTCGGAGATTCTGAATTGCAGTTTTTTTCACGTGATCATTCCCGATATGCATGGTTGCAATTGCATCCCACGCCTCTTTTGTTTTTTTCTTCTCAGCGATCGTGGACTGCATCTCCACTGGCACTGCAGTGCAGAGGACATCGAATGCCATCATCTCCTCCTGTTGATCATTGCCGCCACTCTCGATGGTGTCCCAAAGCGCCATCGCCTTGAGCTTCACCTTCATCAGGAGCGCCCAATCCGAGTAATTGGTCTTGGTGAGAGCAGGGTAGCTAGTCCCACTTCCCACCTCACGAATCACCCGTTGGATCACAACGTTATCATCAAAGTTCTCGCCCTTCGTGCCAGATTTTTTTCCTTTCCCGTCACCAGCCATCTCACAGGTTCGTACCTTGCTCTAGATGCCACTTGTTAGGATTCTCACAACTAGAAAACAGAGAAATAGCAGAGGAAGAACTAACGTGTGCTTGGTGCTGTCAAATTGACTGCTTTTTCTGTGATTATACCTTTGGTTAAATAGAAGATTAAAGGGAAAATCAAAGCCAAAAATACATACCCGACAGTGATCAATTACACAACTGTCAGGCTCCTAACTATGGAAACAAATCAAGCAGCACCCAAGGATTATTCTCAACATTCTCCTCCTAAACCTTGAGGTGCTTATTTACAAATATTAAACATACCAATCTTTGAGTGCAAATCATGAAACCTGGTCTTGCCGAGTGGCTTCGTCAGAATGTCGCCTAGCTGTTCTTCGCTTCTGATGAATTCTACTTTGATCAGGCCATTTTCTGCAGACTCCCGGACTAAATGATACTTCACCTGGATGTGCTTACTTTGTCCATGGAGTACAGGATTTTTTATTAAAGCAATGGCAGACTGATTATCTACCCTTAGCATTGGCGCGCTTGGTGCCATTCCCCTCAGCTCCGCTAGCACCCGAGCCAACCACAAAGCTTGACATGTTGCATTCGCAGCTGCAACATACACTGCTTCACAGCTCGATTGCGCCACCACCTTTTGTTTTTTTTATTGCCATGTGATAGGGCTGTTGGTGAGGAAAAAGATCACTCCTGTTGTGCTTTTTCGAGCATCAACGTCTCCAGCAAAGTCACTATCACTGAACCCAGTCAGACAAGCTTGCTCCTCCTTTCTTCCAAACCATAGTCCCCAATTCTGGGTTCCTGCTACATATCGCAGGATGTGCTTCACAGCCACCAGATGATCCGCGCACGGCCTTTCTAGAAAACAACTTACATACCCCACAGCAAATGCAAGATCAGGTCGAGTGTTCACAAGGTACCTGAGACTTCCAACAATGCTTCTGTATTTTGTAATGTCTACCGGCGGCTCCGTGCTTAGTGTGCTCAGCTTCAGCCGGGTCTCCATTGGTACCTGACAGGGATTGCATGCCGCCATCCCACTCATCTTTAAGATCTTGGCGGCGTATGCACCTTGACTGAGCGAGATTCCCCTTAGTCCCTGCTTCACCTCGATGCCAAGATAGTAGTGAAGTAAGCCGAGATCGCTCATTTTGAACATACTGCCCATCTCCTCTTTAAAATGCTTGATATCGTCGCAGCTTGCACTGGTGATTATCAAGTCGTCGACGTACACCCCGACCACCAGTTGAGTATTCTTGTTGCGTCTGATATATATGGCAGCTTCAAACGGGCACTTTCTGAAACCCAATGACATCAGCGTATTGTCCAATTTTGCGTTCCAGGCCCGTGGTGCTTGATGTAGTCCGTACAGCGCTTTCCGGAGCTTGAGCACCTTGTGCTCCTTGCCAGCGATGATGAAACCCGTCGGCTGCTTTACATAAACCTCCTCCTCCAAGTCACCGTTGAGGAACGCCGATTTCACATCCATATGATGCACCTCCCACCCCTCGTGTGCTGCGAGAGCGATGAGCAGGCGCACCGAGTCCAACCGAGCCACTGGCGCAAATACTTCATCGTAATTAATTCCATGCTACTGCGCGTACCCCTTCACTACAAGACGAGCTTTGTGCTTGGACACTGCCCCGTGTTCATCTCTCTTCACTTTGAACACCCACTTTAATCCAATTGCTCTACGGCCATGTGGAAGATCAGTAAGAGACCAAGTTTTGTTGTCTTCAATGGCTTCCATTTCTTCCATCATCGCTTTTCTCCAGCTGGGGCTGCGCTCTGCATCAGCAAATGATGAAGGCTCGTCGGAGCTCACCGTGTGCAGCTCCTCCATAACCAATACCCGTGGTACAAAACCACGCGGCGATGCTGGTCCGATAATATCATTGATGTTGCGGAACCGAAGTGGAGCATCATCATGATCGGTGTCCAGGTTGTCATCGTTTTCATACACCGCACCGTCATAATGTGGTGGTTGTTCTCCCGGCGCTGCTTCTTCTCCGGGTGCTTCCACTGCTCTATTGGTTCCTGGAGTTTGCTGATTCATAACAGCATATTCCACCGTAAAGGTGTCATCACCTCCAAGGTTTTCGTGTTCACCATCAGCTCCCCAATCCCACTGGCCCTGTTCATCAAACACCACGTCGCGTGTTACATATACATGCTTTGTAGTGGGATCATATGTGCGGTATGCCTTGGATTCGCGCTCGTAGCCGATGAAGATCATCTTGCGGCCCCTGTCCTCCAACTTTTTCAGATGTGGTGTTGTGTTTCGGACATAGGCTATGCAGCCAAATGTCTTCAAATGGTGCACAGCCGGTTTCTTCCCATGCCATGCTTCGAAAGGAGTCATGCCATCCACGCTCTTCGTCGGACACCTGTTTAGAATGTACACCGCAGTGGTCACCGCCTCACCCCAGAGCCATCCTGGCAGCCTTTTTGCCTTCAGCATACTTCTCGCAGTAGCCATCACTGTGCCATTGCGACGTTTAACCACGCCATTTTGCTGCGGACTATATGCAGCTGTGTGTTGACGATGGACTCCTTCAGCTGCGCAATATTCAGCAAACTCAATTGAGTTGAACTCGCCACCATGGTCAGTGCGAAGCGACCGAGACTGAAAACCGCCGTCCAGTCCTCCTTCCCGGCGAATGCTGCTCACATCCAGCGTTCAAGCTGCCAGCCCGGCGACCGCATCTACAAGCCTGCGTTCCAGGGCAGAACCGGCGACTGTGCTTCACAGCCGGCGACCGCCGGCTCTGCCGGTGGGTCGCCGATTTCGCTTTTTCCCACGCGACATGTCCGGCGATCGCCCCTCCCCGTC
>JAPKLW010000202.1:720932-763717 GCA_026898455.1 Plectranthus barbatus
TAAACAAACAACGTTTTCATGCAATTCAATCCCAATTTAATTTCCAATGATGTGAGCAATCGCGAAAATGTTATCAGGTGATCCTCTCGGATTCTAAACCATAACATGGAAATAAAAGACCTAGTGACTCCTCTCGGATGCGCAAAAGGACGTTTACTCTTGATAAAAACCTTGGATTCTAAACCCTTTAAAAGTTCAACTTCCTCTCGGATAATTGTTCTAATAAATCTGATTTATTTGCGTCTTAATTGATAACCTAGACCTCTCGGTTCAAAAACTATCAATTCAAATCACAATTAATGATCAGTTAATGTAATTATTAAAAATCTCAAATTAAATCAGAACATCAGAGGAAAAGGAACATTAAATTTGCATAAATTGTTGAATGAATAAATACAAAGTTTCAAAACCCTAGAATCCAAAAAGGGATTTAGCCAGACATGCTAAATCCTAGAAAAACAAAGAGATGAAGAGTCATAAAAACAGGAAAAGGAAATTAAAAACCCGTAGTCTTCAATCTTCAATTCCTGACATGCTCTTCCAGTTCCCCTTGGATTTCTGTAGAAAACCCTCGTTCTCTAGGCTTCAGAATAAATTTGGAATGTAGAAATCTGAGATTTATGAGTGTGGAACCTTTTTCTGACTTCTGGAACTTATATTTATAGGAGGGGATTTTTAATCTTGAAAGATGTGGAAGAATTGTCAGTCTTGGGCAAAAAGATACGTAAGTTTACGTCAAATCTGCGGAACCGGCGAGTGGAGAGGACACGACCGGCGATCGCAGGGTTGGAAAAGAGGATCGTCGGACTTGTCCCGAGAGAACAACACGAAACCGGCGATCTGCCGGCTTGTGTGGACGGTCGCAGGATGTGAGCAGCATTCGCCGGATATGCTGGGCAGCTCGCCGTTTTTGACATGGGTCGCCGGTTTGGAGGTTCGAACGCCGGACGTGGAGGTGAATCGCCGGTTTGCTGAGCCAGTCGCCGTTTCTGCATGCTGGGTCGCCGGCTATGCTGCTGAACCGCCGGATTTCAGTCTCGATCGCAGGAAAGGAAGAAGGTCGCCGGTCTTGCCCCATGCACGCCGTTTCTGCAAGGATGATCGCCGAATCTGGGTGTGAGTCGCCGGGACTGAGGCTAGGACGCCGGGAAGAAGGGTTCAGTCGCCGGTTTAGTGTCGAAGCCAATTTTCACAACTCTCCTGTACATTTTCTATCTTTTTTTCTCCTCTCAGTACACGCCAACGTGATTAGTTCCCGAATATTTGCTCAATCACCTCATTAATCCTCAGAAATACGTCTAAACTGTGCAAAACAACATCAACAGGACCAAACGTAATATTTCCTCAAATAATAAGAATATCGCATGAAAACACAACGTAATGGCTCAGTCTGAAGCATAATCTAAGCATAAACACATCGATAAAATGCACAAAGTGAGTGTTTATCAAAGCGCACCAAGTTTCAATTTGGACTCTCCTTCAGCAGGAACTTGGAATTCCTTGATAACCTCTGCTGCCCGGTCTTTGGATGGGAGCATATTCAGCCACATGAAACGGCTCTTGTCATCCACAAGATGTAAGAAGTACTTGTTGCCTCTTGGTGTTGCAGGTGTGATAGGCCCGCATAAATCGCCGTGAACCAGCTCGAGGAGTTGCTTTGCCCGGTACTCAGCCTGCATCGGGAATGAGGTGCGCCTTTGCTTCCCAGCCATGCACGCCTCACATAACTCTGTTGTCTGTCCAATGTCTGGCAGACCCCGCACCAGCTCCTCCTTAGCCATTTTCCGCAGTGCAGCCATATTTACATGATCGAACCGCTCATGCCAGCGCCACACTGCCTCGTCGCTGCGTCCACGCACCCCCAAGCAAACCGCTTGTGCCATCTTGATGTGAAGCACATACAGCCGGTTCACCTCACGCTTCACCCTTGCCAATAATTGACCACCAGGCTCTCGAATTCGCATAGTGGTGGAGACGATGTCGATTTTATAGCCAACCTCATCTAGTTGTCCAATACTTACTATGTTCGTTGTCAGCCGAGGAATGAAGTAAACTCCGGAGAACGATCGAAGTTCCCCATTCCTGCACACAAAGGTGACTCTGCTGCGGCCTTTAATTCCTGCCGCAGAGTCATCGCCGAACCGCACTGTCCCGCACACAGTCGTGTCCAGATCCGCAAACGCCGCCCGCGACCCAGACATATGGTTCGTAGCCCCGGTGTCCAAGATCCAAGTCTTAGCCTCGTGTTCCTCCTCTTCTCCAAGGTGGCGAACACCTTCTCCTCGTGCAGCACAATCTGTGCGCTAGGCTGTGCCTTCGCCGCATTAGATCCATCGCTGCAGTGTGCTTGTCCCTCATCCTTTGGTAACAAATCAACAGATACAGCTGGTATTACCTTCGAAAAAGATGTCGATGATGATTCGGCATAGGAGTTGTTCACTGATTTTTCTGGGAGCGAACTTGTAAGGGTTGGGGAGGAATTTATGAATAGAAGCGTTGCCTCCTCATTTTCCTTCACGACATGGGCATGTTCCTTCTTGGACTTTGAACGGCATTCACGGGCCCAATGACCCATCTTCCCACAGCGTCGACATTCATCACCTGTGTGCTTGTTTGAATTAGACGGCCCGCTCATCGTACCGTTGTGCCCACGCCTGCCACCTCCCCCACGATGTGCTGAGCCATTGCTCGCGCCGCTGCCTGACTGGAGCTCTGCCTCACGCTTCTTTCTGCGCAAATTCCATTCTTCCTCCATCAAATATAGCTTGCCATCGTATTACATTGTCGATGGAGACTCCTCGTAAGCATCTTCTGATGCTCTCAGCCGCCCGGTAAGATCTGCGACAGTGAGGGTCGACACATCGAGTAGTGTCGTGATTGCAACTACAACTTGCCTGTATCGTGACGGCACGCTTCGTATAATCTTGTTTACAATCGCAATTTCCTCCAGCTTTTCCCTTAGTACAGCAAGATTTGTTGCCATGCCATTGAGACGTAGTGCAAAATCTTCAATGGTCTCGCCGTCATTGAACGTTGCTAGATCAAACTTTCGTCGGAGATTCTGAATTTTAGTTTTTTTCACGCGATCATTCTCGATACGCATGGTTGCAATTGCATCCCACGCCTCTTTTGCTGTTTTCTTCTCAGCGATCGTGGACTGCATCTCCGCTGGCACCGCAGTGCAGAGGACATCGAGTGCCATCATCTCCTCCTGTTGATCAGCGCCGCCACTCTCGATGGTGTCCCAAAGCACCCTCGCCTTGAGCTTCACCTTCATCAGGAGTGCCCAATCCGAGTAATTGGTCTTGGTGAGAGCAGGGTAGCCAGTCCCACTTCCCGCCTCACGAATCACCCGTTGGATCACAACGTTATCGTCAGAGTTCTCGCCCTTCGTGCCAGATTTGTTTCCTTTCCCGTCACCAGCCATCTCACAGGTTCGTACCTTGCTCTAGATGCCACTTGTTAGGATTCTCACAACCAGAAAACAGAGAAATAGCAGAGGAAGAACTAACGTGTGCTTGGTGCTGTCAAATTGACTGCTTTTTCTGTGATTATACCTTTGGTTAAATAGAAGATTACAGGAAAAATCAAAGCCAAAAATACATACCCGACAGTGATCAATTACACAACTGTCAGGCTCCTAAATATGGAAACAAATCAAGCAGCACCCAAGGATTATTCTCAACAGGCATCTCCCTCTCCCTCGCACAGACAGTAGAAAGCTGCAGCACTCCCTTGCTGCCTCGCACAGACAGGCGATAGCAGCAGGCCTCTCCCTCGTCTTCGCCGGCAGCAGCAGATAGCAAAAATAGGTGCAAAAAAAATTGATTGAAATCGAAACCACTGGACCGAAACCGCTCATTCAGTTTAGTGCAGTTTCGGTGCGGTTTATAGAATCCTAGCAGTGCGGTTCGGTTTGGCTTTTTAGGATTTGTGATTTGGCGGTTTGGGGTTCGATCCTTGCTCATCCCTAGCCATCTCTACCCCGTATTTTTTTGCTTCAAACCTCGTGGTTTGAAGTTTCCAGGGCTCCATCCCGTGTAAGGTTCTCCTAACACTGACTTCTCCTCTCCCGCTGCAGCCTTTCCTTGGAGCTGTTCATGATTTGCAGCTGTTACAATGCATGAGTTGTTCAAATATGCTCAAACTTTCCAGCCATGTTATCACTGGCGGCACCAGTCCAGTACTAGGGCTCCCGACCCCTAGGTGCTGCAAAAAACATTTATATGAGAAATGATAAATACTACATTTTAACATAAATAAACTTCATAATTTTAACATCAAAATCATGCATAAAGATTTGTTTTCATTTAATCTTCAATATTATTCATTTTTATCTTTGATTTAAATCACTGACCATTAAAAATAGGGTATTTTATGGTCAATATCATGTATTAAAGGACAATATAGTAATTATATACAATGAATGATAATTTAAAAGCATGCATTTTAACTATGATTTTGTTCATTTTAAGGGCAATGTCCTTCATTAACATTACATTGCGAAATAAAATGATTAATGTCTCTACTTACGATATTTTATCTTCAATATTGTACATTTTATCTTAGCAAGCATGCATTTTATCTAAGCAAACATGCATTATATCTCATTACGAAAAAAATAATCTCTCTAATAGGGAAAGATTGTATGTATTGAAATCTGGATATTCATATCTAATCTGATATAAAAAAAATTATAAATAAGGAAGATTATCTGATTTTCAAATTGAAATACATCTATCCCTAATTTATTTGAATATATATTCGTGCCAAGTCTATTCAAAAGAATCATAATCTTATTTATGTATCAAAATAATCCTAGTTCAGGTTGAAAGTTGAATGTGTAAATTTTGAATTTTTTTGGAGCCGTATCGATCATTCATATATCGAAATAAACACCGAAATAATTCAATCTCACTATGTTACATAAATAAAAGATATGTTGAGGTCATTTATCTTAAAATAAGTTTTTGTTCAACAAATATGCATTCTAATATTATTGTATTGCATAAAATAAAATATTATATTCTCACCTCACTTTATCTTAAAATTTGTTCATTTTATCTTAAAATGTGTTCATTATATCTATATAGAATATGCACTTTCTGAAAGAATATAATGCATTTTATACATCATATAGTGCATTTTAAGTAAGATTTCATGCATTTTAGGTACATTTTCATGCATTTTACGAAAATCAATGGGCTGTTACGAGATTTATGTAGGGAATCACTAATTTTTATTTTCATTAATGTTTTCGTCCTCTAAATTTATGCAATAAGGATTTCGTTTGAAAGATAATTGAATTATCTTTAATTTGATATATAAGACATGAAAAACGAATTTAAATTGAGTGAGTTATGATCATTAAAAGTTTTTAGAATTTTAATTGGAGGATAGAGAAAAAATATATATTTTACAAAATTATCCTTAAAATCGAATAATGCATAGTTTACTACAAAAAATGAACACGGAAATTTTTAAATCTTGAGTGTTGATATAATGAAGTAAATCTTGAGAGTTCTTATTAACATGAGAACATATAATGAAGTAATTTTAAGGTAAAATGAACAAAACGAAAGATAAAAGTGAACAATATTTTAGAAAAATTGAAGTCTTAAAAGTACAATGAACGAAATCGAAGATAAAATGAAGAAAATGGAAGATAAAATGAAAATGAAGTATTTTGAGGTTAAAATGAAGTATGTTTTGAATGAATGATTTTGATGTTAAAATGAAGTATGCTTAGGATATAATGTAGTATTCTCACGTTCTCACATTAAGACAATTATCACCGGATTAAGCCCATATATATATATATATATATATATATATATATATATATATATATATATATAGTAGTGATCAAATGAGAATAGTTTTTAGTATGAGAAATGAGAATAAATCTCAGCCTTTGATTTTGTGATTTCAACGTTCATGATCTATTTCACTCCGTGTGCAGTTTTCCTCGATTATCCTGCAGTTTTGCAAAATTAAGGTTATTTTTGTAATTTTAGCTTTTTTCAAAATCTGAAATAGTATCTCATTAGATTTTTTATTCCTTTCTTCGCGCTATATTCTTCTTCCTTCTTCGTTCAATTTGATTTATATTTCTTCTGTCGATCAGATTTTTTTCTTTGTTTCTGGATTTCGCATTCGTGTTCGGTCTCGACTTTATTTATTGTGCATGAATATAGTTTAAAAAATTTGTTTTATTCAGATCGATGTTCATTTTTACTATTATATTGTGCATCTTTAGTGTTAACTTTGTGCATTTTTGTATCTTACAGGTTCATTTATTCCAAAGTGTGTATTCAAATCGACGTTCATTTTTACTATTATATTGTGCATCTTTAGTGTTAACTTTGTGCATTTTTGTATCTTACAGGTTCATTTATTCCAAAGTGTGTTGATGAGATGAAGCATTTTAAGGGCAGAGTTTTTAGAACTGTTGATGTTGGTATTGAGTTTTATAGAGACTATGCTCGTGTTTCTGCTTTGAAGAAGAAGATGTTTAATTTTTTTAAATTCGTATTTATGTAAAAATAAAGTAAATCGGGCTAAAAATGAAGTAAATTGGGCTAAAAATGAAGTAAATCGGGCTTTAAAATGCAGGTTGTTGTTTGTGTTTGAGTTTTTTTACAGTTTTAGCCTTTAAAGGCTAAAACTGCAGGATATTGGGGCAAAAATGCCGCGTTTTTCAATTTGTTGAGAATGAATCATGTTCGTCGATTTGATGAGATGGACGCGCGAGATCTATTCTTATTTCTCATAGTAACTCTTATTCTCACCTGATCACTACCCTATATATATATATATATATATATATATATATATAGGGTAGTAATCATATAATAAAATATTTTTTCATGTTAAATAGGAAAGAATCTGGATCCTTTATTTTGTAGATCTAATGGTTGTGATAATTCAGGATTTATTAGATAAATAAGGTAATTAGAGTATCTTAGTAATTTAGCCTTTAAGTTTGAGTAACCGTCTTCTCTATCTTTAGATATAAACATTCTCTCTCCTAATTTTCTCTTTCCTCTTATTATAATCAAACGATTATATCTTTCTCGATTCAAATCTACTTTTTACAAATCACATATCAAATTAAACGTATTTCTACGACGATTCATATGATATCCACATTGAATATGTTAAATTTAGAAGATTCGCACGAAAATCTTGATTTTATATTCAGCTGGTATATGTTCTTCATTATATTTACGTTCAGGATTAAAAAATGCATCAATTACGCATAAAAATGTTCCCAAATATCTGCATTTTTTTTGCATCAAACGATGCATTCTTAAGTTCAAGATACATCATTTTTGCTCTGAAGTATATACATTTTGTATTCATATTGAGTGCATTTTCTGCATTGATTATATGCTGCATTTTTATGACCAAAATATTGCATTTTTACATCGAACGTATGCATATTATTTTTTAACTACGCTAAATAAGATTTTTGAATATACATTTTTCTCATTTTTTCCCTTGAATGCTAGATGTTAACACAAATGATGCACCAAAATTGGGACGGATTTAAATTGATCATATGCGTTGATTTTGATATTTAATGGTCCAGATTTATTCTTATTTAGCACCAGAGAAGATTTTAGCATATAATCACTACCATATATATATATATATATATATATATATATATATATATATATATATATAATCTCCTTGTGAGAAAAAAGAATGAATCATGTCCATCAGATCTAAAAAATCAATGGCTAATATTTAATCAAGCAACAATTAAAACGCAATCAAGCAACAAAATAATCAAGCAATAACTAAAGCACAATCAAGCAACATTGTAATCAAGTAATGACCTGAATACAATCAAGCAATGCCGTGAATGCAATCAAGCATCTTTCTCAATTTCTCACGTTAAGGTTTTTCTCACTGGAGAGAGAGAGAGAGAGAGAGTGAGAGGTTAGATCATATGAGAATAAATATTAATGTAAGAAATAAAAATAAATCTCAGCCATTGATTTTACTAGATCAGCGGTCATGCTTTAATAATTTTCTTCTTCATCTTATCCTTCATATACTTCATTGTTACATATTTAAGGGTATCATTTTCTTTTAACATATTTTAAATATATTAACTCTACTTTCCTTTACTAATTTTTTCCCCTTCCTATCTTCCTCCTCCGATTTGTGAGTTCTATCACTCCATGTCTATCTTCTCGGACTGAGCGGCATCGGTAGCCGGTGATTGAATATCTTGCGGTTTGAGCGGTGGCCCGATCGACATCGACACTGGCGGTAATTTCTTGCGACACTTCCGGCACCACAGACGTGATCTAATTTCTCACAAAATTGGGGATTTTCTGGTGGTAATGGTAGTCTAACAATTTGCAGTCCAATGATGTTGGCGGTAGTGTGTTGGAGATTTTTGTGTGATTTTGGAGTCTTCTTGCCCTCTGGTATCCCTCCAGCGTGTTTCCGATCATCCCTCTGTCCTGGTGCATACCGTACCATTTACCCCTCTTTTTCTCTCTCTTTGTTTCTCTCTCGTACAAACAAGATTGTACTGTTAAGTATAAATTCTGATGAGATGTTGTTGAAGATGTTAATTAATTAGCAGATAAAAGGAATCATGTGGTTGTGTGCCATCAATGGAAGAAAGAAAACATGAAGTTGGTGGCTCATTGTGAGACAAAATTATGATATTTAGGCTTCAAAAGAGGATTATAATGATGGTGAAGTGTGTGTGTGTGTGTGTGTGTGTGTGTGTGTGTGTGAGTGTGAGTATGGATGAAGGTGCAGACATGGGAAATAGGGCATTTACTCTGTCTTGTCCTACCAAGGTGTTGTGGGTGGTAGAGTTGATCTTGTTTCTCAAGAAATGAATCTAAATGTTAGCTTCAATTGACAGGAAACTAGCGAGGACAGAGAGATTGTCCTTTGTTTTATCAACCCACTGAGCTCCCTACACAGTCACAACACACAAGGCTTCATCCAACTGCTCTTTTGTTGCAGAAGTGAGCAAGTCCATGAACTCGTCCGGCTGTGGGGGTTGAGTTCCATAAATTGTGTGCACGATTCTAGGATTTAGAACCACTTTCTTTCCCCTCACAGTAGCTCTGAGCTCATAATCAACAGTGGTGGATGATCACTGTAATTTCTACAGATTAATTATAGAAATAGTGGCAAATAAATTTGTAAACCCTAAGGTTATCGATCCAGGGGAATGAAGCAACGAAAAATCCTAAATACTAAATCAGACGTTCTTAAAATACTGGTTAGGAAAAGCAATTAAAAAGTTTTGGTTGTTTTGAAAATCGCAATACTTGCTAATGAAAATTAAACAGGAAATTAAAAAGCTTTTGAAGTCAAATAAGAGAAGCACAGATTCCAGGGATATCTACCTATCAAGTATGACATGGATGAATGAATTGATTAATTCCCAATTTTAATTCCTCTTCGTAGTGAAACATCAGAAAAGTATTACGAACTTCTTTGTTGGACAATTCGTAAAGTGGATTAATCAATTACCTATCTCCGCTCGGTCTCAAGATAAATTAATTAACTCCAAAGATCTACAGATTTATTCCTACAATCAATCTCCTTCAGTTACGACAAGAAATCAGATTATATTGTGAAAATCTCTTTCGATTGAAAACTATCACAGTTACGTCTCAAGTAATCAACTAGATAATCCTAAGATGTGGCCAACAAATCAAGATTATGAATAAGTACAGATTTCACAAACTACGAAGGGAAAGGGAAAATAATTCAATTAATCAAACATGTATACATTGATAATTCGAAACCCTAGAATCTGAGGAAGAGATTAGTTACACATATTCAGAGGAATATTCATCATAGAAAAATACAACCTGAATTGCATAAAAGCTGGAATCCAGAAATCTTCCCGTAAAAACTTGTCTTCAAACATAAAACTCTAAAAACTCTTCAATAATAAATTCTTGTAATTGCTCTAACTCTCCTCTCTCTAAAAAATGAATTATACATGAGTATTTATATAGGTGAAAGATGTATCTAGCAGTATCTAGGGTTAGATATGCATTAATCTCCAAATCAGATCCGGATTAGGTTTCCCGCATGCGCGTCGATCAGGGTTGTTTGGCGTCGATCGCTGGGCATGGAACCTCTTCGTCGATCGACGAGCATTGGCAGCGATCGACGCGGCCTTTGCTTTCGTCGATCACCCTTTTCCCTTCGTCGAGCGCTTGGCTTGCTTTGCCTCGTCCCTTCTGCGCGGTCTCACGGTTTTGGCCATAACTTCCTCCTCCGAACTCCGATTGACCCGATTCCAGTTGAGTTGGAGATATAACTCAAAGCATCATCCATTTCCATGCGCCAATAGCCCGAATTCCTCTTGTGGAAAAACTCTTCACTGCTACTCTTACACGTCACTGCTTTCGAAACGGTTTTCTCATGAGTTTAGGCCTAAAAACCTGCATAAACATCAAAACACACCTAAAACCACCTAATATTGACATCGTGCAAAAAATATATATATAAACTCAATAAATCTACATAAAATAGTAGGAAAATAATATAGATAAGTGAGTGAAATAATGAGCTTATCAGTGGACTGCTCACAATTCGCGTAGAACTCTCTGACTAGAACAATGACTGACGCAGGCTGAATTCTCACAAATGACTCCTATCCTTGGTTTTCAATGCTCTTAACCACCTCTTCAGGTAATTTGGACAAATCTCTGAACCCACGCTCAAGGAGGAACTTGCGGTTAGCAATTGCTTGCATCCTGGCCTTGTGTGGAGCAGATGAGAACTTGGGTATCTTTTCAATCTCCTCTGTAGATAGTTCCACCACCTTTGTTTTTCCTCTGTTGACTTCTTTTTGCTTTGCCTTGTCAGCTGAAGGCTTCGAACTCTCCCCGGTTTCTTTAACTGCCACGACCTTCCTTCTTTTTCCTATAATTGGGTTCCTTGGTATTTCCTCCTGGTCCTCTGTGGTTTCGGCTTACTTCATTTTCTTTGCACGAGTGTCCTTCTTCATTTCTGGGACATCCTCTTTCTCGGCATTTGTTTGTTCAACTATTTCAGACTCATGCGGTTCAGATGCAGTAGCATCTGTCTGAATAGGCTCCTCCTGAGTTTCTGACTCTTTTTTCTTTTTATTACTGTCATCTTGATCTTTGTTCACACCTTCAGCAGTGTCAGACAACTGTTTGGGTTCACTTTCGTCCTGCCCCACTTCCTTTTCCTTTTCAGACCTATTTTGCTCAGCACCCTCAGCCTTTTTAGATTCCTCTTGTGATTGTGCTTCTTCTTCTTGATCCTTGGATTTACTATCTTCGGTTTTCTGCTCTTCTTCAGTTTCTTCAGGTTTGCTTTCTTCATACTCTTGTTCTTCATCAGTTTCATTCGGTTGGTCATCAGTAGGGTCTTGAGCACTTGTGTCAGACCCTTTAGGAACTTATGTTTCAGCCTTTGAAGTGGTTGTTTCAACCAAGTCCATCATGCTTCCCTGCTTCTTCTTCTTAGTGCTCTCAGTTCTGGATTTCTTTTGGGGTGCATCAGGAATCACAACCGAATTCTCTGCACTGGTGGGAGGCAATTTAGCATTCTTCTGGTCCATGATGGCCACAGCTGCCCTGCTAGACCTGCTTAGCCCTTGAACTGGCTCCTTTTTCTATGCCTACGGTTTGTCCTTGGATTTTTGTGTGGCCGGAATAGCCTTCTTGGGACTAGGTTCTGGAGACTTGATTTCCATTCCGGGTCTTTTCTTTCCACTCTACTTCGTCCTCATATCTTGATCTGCAAACAGTTCAAAGTCAGAAACCCCTTAACAAAACCAGACCCTTTACAAAACCCTTACTCACAATTTCAAAACTCCTATCATTCAACTAAGGAATCAGCAATATGATATATGCACCCCCCAAACTTTAAACTTCACCCGCAGTTTTTTCACAAATAAACACACCCAAAAATTACAGGGTAGGGGCATATTCAAACTCCAATACACATAAGTTGTCAGATTTCCTTGTCAGAACTACTGCATGTAACTAGCATAGATCATCATAAACTTTAAACATATTTTCACCTAGAACATTTAACTACAAAGTTTAAGAGACATGATACATAAACTTCTCTAGAAACAGGCACAAGTAGTTTGATAATGTAAAGCAGCAAAACTTTCAAAACCATACCCGACATCTTGTATTTGAATCTCCTCTTTTTTTTAACTTGTTTAGAAGTATTTATAGAAAAACAGGAGACCCAAGACAAAATATTAAGAATAGGGGAAGAAAACTTACTTGTTAGGCAACAAGAACTTCAATTTCAACACAAATTTCTTCCCTGGGTCTTCGTCCGAAAGCTTAAGATGGTAATAGTATGAGTTGCTTTTTGCAGATTGCACAGTTTATAAAGACAACCAAATCAATCATTAACATTAACCAACACGAATAATAAGAAAACTCTTCGAATTTCCTTGATCAAACAGAGTTTAAATTTCAAAAAGGTAAAATTGCCGAAACTATCATTCATAGGGGTGATTCAGCGTGCTTATGTCACCTTCTCTCTCTTTAACGGCTCTTTTTCAGCCACGCTGCCCCTTGCTACAGTATTATCTCCTTTTACAAACTGAAATTTTTTTATATAATGTGGACTAACAATATTAAATAAAAAAAAAAGAAACTACAAACATAAAAGAGAATTCTAACTACAACTCAATTAAAATCTAACTTGCCCTATACTCATGCTACTCACAGGCTGTAGCATAACTCTTCATAGAAAAATTTACAAAACAAAAATAAACTTAACTAGGCATGAAAGTAAAATTCAACTGAAATTAAAATGCAGTATTAACATAAATTCCTAAGCCATCACCACATGCTTCATCTATCCTCGTGATGACTTAGGTTACCTCTTGTTTCAAGGCTCCTGGACTTGGGTGGAAGCCTTCCCCTTCTCCATGCTTCCTCCATAGTAATGTTTCACTCTCTGACCATTGACTTTAAAGACATTCCCTGTGCTTTCATTTTTCAATTACATAGCTCCATAGGGATAGACTTTCACCACAGTAAGCGGCCCTGACCACCTTGACTTGAGCTTGCCAGGAAACAGTCTCAACTTAACATTGAAGAGTATTATCTGTTGTCCTACTTCCAAGGTCCTGTCTGCAATCTTGTTGTCATGCCACCTTTTCCTTGTAGATTTTGGCATTTTCATAGCTCTGCAACCTCAACTCCTCAATTTCATTCAGATGTAATATCCTTTTCTCCTCACTTGCTTTAGGATCAAAATTCAGCTTTCGAGTTGCCCAATAAGCTTTATGCTCCATTTCCAAATGCAAGTGGCAGGCCTTACAAAAAACTAGCCTATATAGAGACATTTCCAAAGGTGTTTTGTAGGTTATTATGTAGGCCCACAAGGAGTCATCCAAGTGTTTGGACCAATCTTTCCTAGTGGTGTTCACCACTTTCTCCAACACACTTTTTACCTCTCTATTTGAAAGCTCAGCTAAACCATTGGTTTGTGGATGGTATGCAGTTGAGACCTTATGGTTGATATTGTACTTGGACAGCATGGCAGACAAACTTTTATTAATAAAATGAGTACCTTCATCACCGATTATTGCTCTTGGGGTACCAAATCTTGTAAAGATGTTCTTGTGAAGAAATTTCATCACTGTTGCAGCATCATTGTGAGCATATGCACTGGCTTCCACCCACCTGGACACATAGTCCACAACTAACAGGATATACTCATTCCCAAAAGATGATGGAAATGGTCCCATGAAGTCCATTCCCCACACATCAAACAATTCCACTTCAACAATGTTGTTTAGAGGCATGGCATTCTTGGTTGGCAGATTCCCTACTCTTTGGCATCTATCACAATTATTGACAAATTCAAATGCATCCTTAAAGAGTCCAGGCCTATAGAATCTTGACTGAAGAACTTTAGTTGTTGTCCTTTGACCACCGAAAGCAATTCATCAAGTTTGCTGACTCCTTCAGCATCCTTGATCCTTCTTCTTTCTAATTCTATTACAACTCGAGTATGAATTCCTATGAAGGACTTTTACAATCAACTCGAAACTGAGTTGCTAGAGTTTTGATGCACCAAAACATATCAAACTAAGATTATGAGTCAATTACAACAGAAGGTTTTATAATATCTAATAATATTTCTAACAATCTCCCCCTTTTTGGTGCGATCAAAGCCTCAATCTTAAGCTTTAATTCTAACTGATCATGGGAAAGTTGATTACTGAGATTAAAAAGATTTTCCTATGAAGTCCATTCTCAGCATCTCAACTCCCATAGACTCAGTATGATTCCTAAACATTCCCCCTCAAAGTATCAAGGGTCTTGCTTGATTATTTAAGAATTTTTATCCAGTAAATGGCTTCCATAACTTTTATCAGATCAGCACATAGCACATTCACACACATTTTCATCAAGCAATCACATGAACATTTCACACACATCACAATCCACGCAGTTTGATGATTACACTAAATGTGTAACTTCAGCTTATTCAATTAGATCAGTGTTGGACATTGAGATGTTGTCTTCAACCTGGGTTAGTTTCCATTAAAAATATCATGCTCATTTGTACATGGAACACACACCCAAATCGAAAACAAAAATATCAAGTTTTTCAATCAGGAGACTCATAGAGATATTACTTCTTGGTTGTTGAGAAGTCTGAATCAGCAGCATTTCTGGCACTTGAGGAACCGACAGTGGGCTTCTTCACATTCTTGAGTGCTTCCATCATCATCTTCATGAAGTTGTCCAAGACAGCTTCTCTTTCTTGTCTTTTGATTCTCTCCTTCTCTTCAAGTCTTCTATGTTCTTCTCTCTCCTCCTCTTCGCGTTGTCTCCTTAAATCTTCTTCCTGTTGTCTTCGAGCTTCAAAGCGACAAAATTTGTCTTCTTGCTCCTTTCTTCTTTCTGGTTCTTCTGCTAACCTCTTCTCTTCCCCCTCTTTGATCGCAGCAAAAATTCTGGTGGAGAAGCTCTCGAAGTTATCTTGCTAAGCAGCAAGCATTTTGCCTTTTGTTTCCGACAACTGGTTGGTAACTTCAATGTGCACAATCGGTACCAGATGTTCTCCTATGCTTCATCTTACTATTGTACGGATGAATTATTGGAGGTCCCTTTGATAGGTGTGGAGCTCAAGGGCTCAATTGTCATGATTTGGTGTGCCTCAGATAGCACTATTTGATTATCGGCAGTAGGCATAGAGACAGTGGTAGCCAATCCTTGAGTGGAAGTGGATGGTTGGTCAACATGAGCTGTGCGGTAGGTGCATTCTCCCTTCTTTCTTCTTTTTCAGCAGTCACAGGGGAGGGCGGCCTAAAACTTAGCATCCTGGAAGACTTTTTGGCTAGTTGAGTAAGGATTTTTACTTTAAATTCTAACATCCTCTTCTTATCCTCTTCTCTCTTTTGTGCGGTTTGTTCTTTGGCTAATTTCTTCTTCAATTCCTCAGTTGCAGCCATCTATCTTCTAGTGGCAGGAAATTTAAAATGTTGAGTGAATGGTGGAGAGTCTTTGGCAGCATATTCGGATGGTGGCAATGAGTGATCTCCAGTGGCTGCTCTGTGAGCCTTTATCTTTTGCAGCCTTGCAGCAACCTCCTTCTTAGTGTATTGTCGTTTGGATGTCTGATCCATCCAATCGTCAGCCCATTCTTCTTCACTCCTCCAGTAGTTGAGACCCATCCTGGACATCATAATTTCTCGGCCCTCATAATGTAGTTCATGAGTGGCATTATAGAAGAATCGCCATCTCTTGAACTCTTTTCTCAACCATTCTTGATCGGAAGACTCGCCTAGCAATTCAGCAGGATATGAATTCTCGACTTCAGTGGCAGCTTGCGCTTCTATAAAGATGCAAATATCTTTTGCCCAGGAGATGAGATCCTCATTCTTCTCATCTTGCACCGTGACGGGAGGACACCACTCCGCAATCCTCTTTGCTTTGTAGTTCCTGTCGGGTAGTCCTTCCATGGGCACTCTTAGAGTTTCTTCTATGAAAATAGATTCTCCATCGGTGATAGCTCATGCATCCTCCTCATCGTTAGAACTAGGAATATTGCTGAAGGATATACCTGATACTTCTAGAGAGCTGGGAATCGAAATGTGTCATTGTCAGATGGATTCAGTGGTTCTTTCGAGCCCATTCGTAATATCTGCGGCAGTAGTCAACCCTGGAACTATTGATGGATCCACTCCCAATCCTCGTAGATATTGTTCATTCTGTTCCTGCACGCTTGTAGTGAGCTCTACTTGTAGTCGTGTTCAGGTTTCGACATCCATTGAGGTAGTTTCTTCCTATTGTGCTGGCGTCTCTTCTCCAGTGGTTGAAGCATCATGTGTTCCTTCGTTGTAGTGATGATCTGTTGAACGCCTTCTTGTATAGCTACCTCTGGTTGCTGTGAAACCATATCTTCTTTGTTGTTCTTTAGGTCAGCATTCTCATTTTCTGCAACCTTATCTCCTGAATCAGCAGTTGGGACCTGGACTGACTGTGTCACCAGATCAGCTTCTGCAATAATTGTATCAACTTGGCTTCCTCCTTGCGTAGCCAGTTGTTCCTTCTCATTCTCTTTCTCAGCAACAGAACTGCTTCCCTCTTCCATAGCAGTCTGTATCAAACCTCTTTCAGAATTTTCTTCAGCACTTACGCTTCCCCCTTGATTGGTGGCGGGCTGAATTGGCATCATCTCAGAACTCCTTTCTCCTTGCAATGGAGTCTGCAATCTTTTTTATTCCTTCATGGCTTCTTTCATCTGTCTTTTCTCAAGATCAACACCTGATTCGTCATCTGTATTTTCAAATTTTTCATTAGCGAACATGACCTTGCCTTTCCCTTTTGTGGCTTGTGCCTTCTCAATGTCTCTTCGAGTAATACGACCGGTTTGTTCTCCAGCTTAAATCTCGGCATTGCGCTCTGTGTAGCTTGCCATGACTTCTTCATAGCGAGAGTCCCTCTCATCAAGATTTATCTGCAATCTAAACTTGGCATAGTCTCTCTGTTCGCGTGACATCTTGAGCGCTTTCTGTTGTTGCCTCTTCTTCCGAGATTCCTCCTCACCAGAAAATTCAAGCCTTTGTTTTGCAGTTGTATCAGTGTTTCTCGTTGCAGTCTCCTCGATGACGTCTGGAATTGGTAGAGAAGTATCTACCTCTGGCACTGTAATTTTGATGGTTGTTCCTTGAAATATGTCGTGCTTGCCCCTCTTTTTGGCTTGTTCGTCATCACCTGCTGGCTTCCTCCCATGTTGCTTCTTCACACCCATGGTGGCTCCAAAGCACCTTAACGAGCGGAATGGACTTATTATTAAGCTGGATGAAATTCTATAAATTGAAAGATTTATCATGGAATTTATTGTGGTATTGAGGTGACATAATTCATAAGTTATGAATTATGAAAGAAATATGGGGAGATTATAATTGTGAGGAATTATATGATGGGAAATTTAGGTGTAATTATATATGTATGTGTATTTATACATATATGTATATAATGTGGTTAAATTATATTATACAAACATAAAATAGGAGTTATGCTATACTTACACCTTATTGTATAATTTTAGAGAGAGATATTACTAGAGAAGTGTGAAAACCCTTCCCTCCACCCAAACCCGTCAGACCACTTCCCGGCCAATTTTTGGCCAACTCCAGCCGACTTCGAACCAGCCACCACAACCATCTTGAAGTACGTCTCTCAAGCTTCGATTTGAGTACTTGTGGGCACCGGGAGAACGACGAACGGCTGAGATATCGAAGAAAGAAGTTGAGGTGGGTGTAAGGTGCGATTTTGAGATTTTTAGATTCAAATCTTGCTATTCCGGCCACTAATCGGAGTTTTAATGATAAATTCGTGTTCCCCATCGTGTGTAGATCATTCGGACATCGAGAAACACAGGTTTCGCCGCCGGAAAATACGACCGCCGCCGTGAGAGGTGGAGCTCCGGTGAGCTATTTTATGTCTCCGTTTACTCTCGTATTTTCGTGTTTCATGGTCATATTCATATTCCTTATAGCCTGGGGAGTTCAAATATGCATTTGCATGTGTAATTGGCCGGAGGAATTGCGAGAAACGTCGAGTTGCAAGTTCATCTCCGGCGAAGCACGCGAAGAAGACGGCCTGTGTCGATCGACACAAGAGTGTGTCGACCGACACAGGGCCGGGTCGAAATGGGGGAGTCGACAGCTCGTGTCGATCGACAAAGAGTTGTGTCGATTGACACAGCTGGTCGAGAATCGTGTATCGGTCAAAATGTGTCGATCAACACAAAGTTGTGTCGACCGACACAAGGCAAGTCGACAGGGCTGTGTCGACCGAAGGTTGTGTCGACCGACACAGAACCCTGTCGGTCGACACAGAGGCGTGGAAGATAGTTTCATTTTGCGTTTCTTATCCAATCTTAATTCCTTTCAAGTCTTGTATAATTACGATTAAGATATATTGTCCTAGATCTCTCGTACTGACTTGAGTACCTTAATTGATTGTAGGAGTTTAAAAGCAAAGACAGTCGAGCTCAGTCTAGCAGGAAGCATCTATACTAAAAGCCAAGAACGAGGTGGGAAACTATTTCAAATATAAAACAAAATGTGTGTTTTCATTTCAAAAATGTGTTACAAACTGTTTTGTTTTAACTGAGACTGCTATGCATGTTTTGTGCTATTATATCTGTCCTCTGTCGATTCCCATCGACAGAGAGAATAACTAATGATTTTAGAACCATGTTTCCATAACTGCGCTAGAACTCACTTAGTGAACAGGGTGTTAGCCCCTTGATAATGAATTGGGTGAACCATCCCCATATGTTGATTGTTGGAAGGAGGCGGAGTGTCCTCCAGTGTGGATCCGGTGATTGTAATTAATAAACGATCGGGTCTCAAAATGGATTTCTGAGACTAGTGCACTTAGATGACAGTAGGTTGAGTGTGTAAACATTCCTAACTGATCATCGTAACTTGGAAGTCGGCCAACTTCCAGTTACAACACTGAAACAGATATAATAACATGTAAATAGCACACGTGTGAAAATAAAATGTTTTGGATAGCACGGTTCTTCTCAACAAAACCCCGTGTCTATCTGTGTGAGTTGCATAGCATGTTTCCTATATAAATGTATGTTTTCGGGCATGTTTCTCATTGGGTACGTTAGTACTCAGCCCCTCGTATTATTTTTAAAATACGCAGGTTAAGCAGCAAGGATGGGTGAGCTGGGGTGTAAACGAGCAGAGAGAAGAGTTTTGTAAACCTCTAGATCCTGGGATATGCATCCTCATATGCATACCTCCGTCACGCTGCACATACGCTGCTACACTCTCTGATTTTACCCTTCCCCTTGATTTGTAAAACAACTTAAATTTTGTTTTTGTTAACTTGACTCGAAGTACAAATTCTGATGTTTTACTTATCTTTCATTTAAATCTAAGTCTTCCGCTTATACCTTTGAATATGTGTTGGATAAAACCTGAAACATCAATGTAACGTGGCCCCAAATTGGGAAGGTCAGTTGGGGGCGTTACAAGTAAAGTTAATGTTCAAGTGGGTAATGATATTCACAATCCCAAACAATTCAAACTAGATTTGAATGATCTCTGGGTGAACCAACGTCCTCAGTTATACCCGAAACAACTGAGATGGTCAATAATACAAATGAAATTATTGAGACCTTGGATTCCATCTCTTATAAGAAAGCACACATCAAGGGGGAATCCAGTCTGGAAGAATAGAGCTTGAAGATGATGACATCATAGAAGCTCTTCCAGAGGTAGAGGAGCCGAATATTGATGAAGACCCAACAGGTGAGTAAGGAGCTGGTGAGTTAGATGTTGGAGAATGTGACACTGGAGCTAGTGAAGGATCAGCAGATGATCATTCAGCATCAGTAGAACCAGAAAACTCAGGATCAACACCGCAAGTGCCAACAAATGAAGGATTCTCAGCATCAGCAGAAGGAACTACTTCCGAGGAAGAAGTCATTTCTGAAGATTTCCATCTTAAGGATGTGCCAATTATCGGAACATCGAGCACACTTCATTTCATCCAACTTGTTGAAATCCAAGAGTTGCAACGACCAGAATGGTTGAGACATCATCCAGAGTCTGACATTCTAGATGATGTGAGTAATCACATCTGCACTAGAGCAGGGAATGCACTTCTCTCATGCTTCATCTCCCAGTTAGAGCCGACAAATATTGGAGAAGTTTTGCAGTCGTCGGAGTGAATCAATGTGATGCAAGAAGAGTTGGGAGAATTCATCTGCAACAATGGTTGGTAATTGGTGAACAAACCAGCACACCAGTCAGTAATAGGTACCAAATGGATTTTCAAGAAAAAGCGGAAGGCAACATTATAAAGACAAAGCTCGACTCGTTGCCAAAGGATATGTATAGTGCAAAGGTATTGACTATGATGAAACCTTTGCACCAGTTGCCAGATTAGAGGCAATCAGGATGTTCTTAGCTTATGTTGCGTAACAGAATGTCAATGTCATTCAAATGGACGTGAAGAGTGCTTTTTTTAATGGTGAGCTGAAGGTGGAAGTCTACGCAGGCTTTGAAGAGGGAATCAGGTTTATAGGCTACAGAAAGCTCTTTATGGATTGAAGCAAGCACCGCGGGCTTGGTATGAAACCCTACCTTAATTTTTGCTGAAAAATGATTTCAGAAAAGAGAAGATCGACAGGACTCTCTTCCTAATTAAGGAAGTTGAAAACATTCTGCTAGTATAGATCTACGTGGACGACATCATCTTTGGATCAAAGAATCTCGACCTCTGCGAGAAATTCGCCTAGCTAATGTGAAGCAACTTGCAGTTGAGCATGAGTTATACTTCTTAGGACTTCAAGTTCAGCAAACCCCTGAGGATATCTTGATCAGCCAGAAGAAGTACAGGAAATATCTAGTCAACAAATTATGTCCAGAGAAGACCAAATCACTGAGGATTCCAATGAGCCCCACAGCTCAGATAACTCTACACGAGGAGGGGGAACCAGTGAATCTAACCATCTAAAGAGGTATCATTTGCTCGACCTGACTGCCAACGGGCGAGACATCTCATATGTCGTAGGGGTGTGCGGCAGATTTCAAGCCAATTCGAAGAAGTCACGTATAGAGATAGTTAAAAGACACGTATAGAGATAGTTAAAAGAATCGTCAGATACCTCAAGTGCACACAGTCCTTAGGAATTTGGTATCCCAAGTCTGACGAGATCAATTTCTCTGGATATTCAGATTCAGAATTCGGAGTAAGCAGGATCGATCAGAAAAGCATGAGTGGTACTTGTCAGTTTTTGGGCCATAAGCTACTCAGTTGGTTCAATAAGAAGTAGCACTCAGTTGTCATCTCCACCACAGAGGCTGAATACGTGGAAGCCGCCGATTGTTGTGCACAGATTTTATGGATCATTTTGCAGCTGATGGACTATGATGTCAGTAGTGGATGTGTCCCCACCTATTGTGATAACAATAATGCGATGTGCATCACAAAGAATTTTGTTCATTACTCAAGAACGAAGCACATCAACATCCATCATTATTTTATTTGAGATCACGTGGAGAAGGAAGATATACATGTCGAATACATTCGAACAGACGATCAGCTGGCTGACATCTTCACAAAGCCTCTTCCGGAAGCAAAGTTCAAAGAGTTGTTCATCAAACTCAGAATGTTAGAGTTTGATGAAATTCAAGAGTCCAAACTCTCAATCACAACCTCTAAGGGTAGCGAAATAAGTATGAGTCCAAGCTCTTAGATGTAACTTCAGTTTCTTAGAAGAATACCGCTGGCAGAAGTATTTCTTATTACACTAGGGATCAAACTGGTGATCTCCACAATCGACATTGCTGAGAAAATAAAAATGTTATTCTATAAATATTGAATTCAATAAAAATATTGTTCTAAATCTGTCTCAATAATCAAAATATGCTTAGAGAGAAAATAAAAGAATCATTTTGAGCATAAATCTCACAAAACTTTAAAACGTTCGAATTTTTTGTGAGCCCAGTTTTTGTGAAAAAATGAGAAGGCTTTGAAAATTAAGAGCCTGTTAAATATTTTTAGATGGCCCAATAATTTTACAAACAAGAGGATAATACGGCGTCGTTACGATTGGTCTAATCAAAATATGTTGTCTTCCTCTACTTTTGCTTGTGCCTTCCCTCATTTCCCTTTCTTCTGAGCGCGAGCGAGAGATAAAACCTGAACTAGGGCTCGAAATACGTCGTGATTATCCAATCGAAAGGTGAAATTCTACGTTGATTGAAGATGTTGAAAGTAGCGGGGAGGAGGCTGTCTTCTCTCTCTTGGCGGTCGGGTCGGTCTTCGTCCGCCGCATTTGATTCCAGAAACCCGTTTGTCGGTGGTGATTCATCATTCGATGGGCGTGCTGGATCCTTTTATTCACCCATTCAATCGATCTCCCCTTTTGATCAGATCAGAGGTTCTTTGCATCTCTTTCGAATCTCGCTTGATTTAATTAATTTTTTGGTCTTATTGTTGCGAAAGATCCAATTGGTTGTTCAAATGTTGAGTTTGCATACGGGCTTTGTGGATTCTTTTTCTTTTAATGTATGCTGAGAGTGTTGTTGTGCGTTAGTCGGTTGGGCTTTATACATTTATTTCGGTCTGGAAAATGGCGTCTTTTGTTTCAATTAAGATGATGAGTTGTCTCTAGCTCTTCATAGAGATGTTGGACTGAGATTTTTTCCCCTCTTTCGATGATTTGTGTATGTTGGCACCATGTTCTCTGCGTTTGTTATTTTCAGCGAATATGATGGTTAATGAATATGCTTTAACCATTTGAGGATAGATAACTAGGTCCAACACATCACGTAGTCACTACTATCATGAAGATTTTGTATTTCAGATACTGATTTAAATCTATAGTACTTTAAGCTAGTTAACTGCTTATATTATCGGAAAATGCTTTGTCCGTTTTTTTTTTCCCCTCAAATTTTGTAATTCTAGAATTTATTTTCCCACATGCAAACTTGAGGTTTCCTTCTTCAGTCTAATACAAAAGTAATTTGGCTAGGGTACTCATGCTCGCTGTCCTAGCATTCTTTAGATAAACCTGAAGAACTGATTGGCAACTTGATCTCGCGGCTCCTGTTCTCTCTTCTTTACTCGTTCCACCGTCTTCATGTTCATTGACCGGAAGTTGACAGCAGCTCAGGCTGCATTACTCTCTCTCTCTCCCTCCCTCACACACACACACACCTTTCTCTTTTTTGTAAGTGTTAATTAAATTAGAATAAGTGTGCAATTGGGTATATATAGAATAAGTTATTAGGCTTATATGGAGATCATACATTTTATAATTAGATTAGTAAACTTATAATTAAAAAATTAGAATAAATGGGAATTCAAATTTTGACGGATCATAAATTTGACATGCATTTATTATGGACAGTTTACAAGTTAGCAGAATAAATTTGAATGGATAGAATAAATGGGCATCGGAGTTTGGACAGGTTATTATTTTTATTATTGTTGTTGTAATTTTTATGAGTTTAAAATCAGATTTTGGTCTGAAAATCATATTGATTATTTACACAGTGAGGCTTGCACCTTGATTCACCTTCAGGCTTATGCCTCAAGGTGGCTAGTTTTGATTTTATTGAACCTTGACCTTACAACTCTATACTTGATTCTATAACTCTCCATCCTCCGATCCCCAGCCTTTCCTGTTGAAGTAGTGTGGTGTAGAGAGGGTCCATGTTGCTATTACCAGGTTATTACATATTTTGCTCAACTGAATTGACTCAGCATTTAAGCAAGTAGTGTCACTATACCTTCGCCTTAAAAAATTATGGTTGTACTTCTGTGAAGTTTCTAGCATATGATGGAGGTAAATTGAGTTAGATTTTTTAAGTGTTGTATAGACATAAATATTTAATTGATAGGGTTGAACTTCTCTATCTTTTTTGAGGTTAGCAGTTCAACTTATGTCAGTTCCTCTTGGTCATGAATCAACTTTAGAGTTTCCTCGGTTGGAACACTAGGTTTGTACTAACTTTATAGTAAATGTTCTCCAGGAAAATTGTGATTTTAGTTATACATTTGTATGCTGGCTAAGTTGGTTTTTTCTGATTCCATTGTATGCAGAAAATTTTAACTATCAGTTTTGCTACTGGTTGATATGTATTTCTCTTTGAGCACTTGGCCAGTTTCTTCTTAGCAAAAGAAAATTTTCTCAGTTGTTTCCTAGGCTTTGTCATGCTCTCACTTCTTAATTCTTATGATAAATTCTTGTATTTTAGCTGTCACATTTCCTTGTGCTTGACTTTTATTTCTCTTTTCACACTTTTTTTTTCTTTTTTAGGAAAAGACTATTTTTTCAGTTGTTTCCTTCAGCTTTATCCTGCTCTCTCTTCTTCTGATTAACTCTTGCATCCAATCTGATTTATCTTGTTCTCTGTCTTGCATCCTCTTCTCACATGCAATTATCAGTCCATACTGTGGTTTAGGAAGTTAGGTTCAATCTGCTGTACCTAGTGACCGTGTGTTGTCTTGTATAATTGGGACTTCTTTTTTGTTTTTTAATTCCCCATATGTTAATCGATCAGTGAATTAGGCCTGCAAAATGCTCGCCTATATGCTGTCACTCCCTTTTTTTCCTATGAAGTGATTGCTAAACCTTCTTTGTCGATATCATTCAGTTGTTAGAAAGCAGTGCATACTGCATATGAAATAATATTTAAACCACTTTGCATCTTCTAGGGTTCTCTTTCGGTACCCTTGCACCAGGGCAGGATAAAAGCCCGGTTCCAGGCATCCCTGCTACAGTAGCAGCAATCAAGAATCCCAGTCCAAAGATTGTCTATGATGAGCACAACCATGAGCGTTATCCCCCAGGTGATCCCAGCAAACGTGCTTTTGCATACTTTGTTTTGACTGGAGGCAGGTTTGTATATGCATCATTGGCCCGACTCCTTGTGCTGAAATTTGTATTGAGCATGTCTGCTAGTAAAGACGTCCTTGCTCTTGCTTCCCTTGAGGTGGATCTGTCTAGTATCGAACCAGGGACAACCGTCACTGTGAAGTGGCGTGGAAAGCCAGTGTTCATCAGGCGTAGAACTGAAGAAGACATCAAGTTGGCAAACAGTGTCGATATTGCCTCCCTTCGTGATCCACAGGAGGATTCCGCTCGGGTTAAGAATCCAGAGTGGCTTGTGGTGGTTGGGGTTTGCACCCATCTGGGGTGCATCCCCTTGCCGAATGCTGGTGATTATGGGGGTTGGTTTTGCCCGTGCCACGGATCCCATTATGACATCTCTGGTAGGATTCGAAAGGGACCTGCACCATTCAACCTGGAGGTTCCCACTTACACCTTTTTGGATGAGAACAAGTTGCTGGTTGGGTGAGAGCTTGTTTAAGGGATGCTTGTTGTGTGGTACACCAAGATCTTGGTAAAGCCATTATGGTGACGAATAATTTTATATGCACTCTCATTTTATTAGTTAGCTTTCTTGTCTGCCGTTTTGAATAAAGCTGGCTACTTTGTCTTTGTTGAAATTGAGATTCATATTTGTTTAGAGTTTACACACTGCTGAGCCTGTGAGCTTCCATTATGCTCATTTTGAACTTTGCCTTATCTTTTTTCATTGCCAATTTCACAGGGGCTTCAATTCAGACATAATGAGAAATATCATTTTATTTATTTATTAAATATTTACATCAAAAAAAAAATTTAATTATAGTTTCATACTTGGCTCTTGTCTTTATTTCATTATGGTTCCTCAAAAGAAAATGAATAAAATCTTAGATGTGATTATCCCAACTATGCTACTAGTTTGCAAACAATGAAAGAGATGGCATTTCAGGGGGGGGATAAAGAAGAAAAAAAAGTGGAAATTTTATTTTAAAAGAAGGGTTAATGATATGAAAATGCATCATCTTTGGGCATACTTGCAACCTAACAATAAATTTTCAGGTATAAGGAAATTTAATACTATATTTTATTTTAGTGTTAAAATATTACCCGTACGTAGCGGTGGAAATAGATCAGGCTACCCGACAGAGGTCTTCGGTCCAGCTTACTTAAAGCCTATATAGGCTCGGCCTATCTCGTAAAAAGGTCAGGCTTAGGCTTTTTTAATGGCCTATATAATTAAATAGACTTAGGCTCAGGCTCAGGCTTCAAATCTGGCCTTTCAAGTTGTATAAAAAAAATATAAATTCATAATTTAATACAACTTAAATATTTATACTTGTAGTTTATATTTTAAAGTTCGAATTAGATTCAAGAACTCATTTCAAGTTTGAAATAGATTTACATAATTTCTCTTATTTTTATTAAGTTATATTATATGTATATATAATTTATAAAACAAATAATTTATTTTTAATTTAAAAATACTTTTTAAAAAAAATATTAAATAGGCTTAAATAGGCCTCAAGTAGGTTAGGAGCCCGACCTATATCACTAAAAAGGTCAAGCTAAGGCCTTTATAAAAGCCTATGATAGTAAATAGGTCAAGCCCAGGCTTAGTAAATTTTTCGCAGGCCCGGGCCTTTCGGAGCAAAACTTACCTTGGCTCGGCTTATTTCCCCCCCTACCCGTACGTTGCAAGAAAGTACTCCTTCTGTCCCATTTTATTAGTCTCACTTGCCTTTTTTGTCCGTCCCATTTATTAGTCTTGTTTCCTAAATAGCAAATTTTTTCACACTCACCAATAAATTATTAATTCCACTACACTCACGTACATTGGTTTCTGTGTCATTTTCATTTGAGACTAATAATATGGGATGGAGGGAGTATTATATTTTAACTTATCTATATATATACTAAAGCGAAGAAGTGGAAAAATAATTGTTCCCGCCAAAACTATAGAAAAATGTATATGTATATTTTTAAATCAAATTTGTCAAAAATGTCGAATTAGAATAGTTGGTATAAGGTGTTGATTTAAAGTATTTGCATACAAGAGGTATCGTGTTCAAGTATCATAGAAAATATATATATATATATGGAGCGGATCCAGTGAGAAAAATCTTAACGTGAGAAAATGAGAAAGATGCTTGATTGCATTCACGACATTGCTTGATTGTATTCATGTCATTGCTTGATTACAATGTTGCTCGATTGTGCTTTAGTTGTTGCTTGATTATTTTGTTGCTTGATTAAATATCAACCATTGATTTTTTTAGATCTAATGGACATGATTCATTCTTTTTTTTTACAGGGGAATTTTTTTACATGATCCCTCTCTCTCTCTATATATATATATATATATCAAGTGCTAAAATTAAAATTTGTGCTAAATAGGAATGAATCTCAGTCATTTGATTGATAGCATCAATGGTTGAGATTGAAGCATCAAAGATTGAAAATTAAGCATAATTTTTTATAGTGCCTAATTACTTTATGACGTTTAATTCGATTAAGCATAATTTATAAAGCAAAAAAGCATAAAATCTGGAAAAATATTTTAATCTCAAGCATTGATTTTTTTAGATGAATGGTGTAGATTCATTCCTATATAGTACAAACTAACTATTAGTATGAGATAGATTATATATATATATATATATATATATATATTATCAAAAAAATATGCGAGCATCCAATTAAAAGCCGCCAAATAACATTCGGAGATTGAACATAAATTTTAAGAACAATTTTCTCTCACAAACTGATGGTTCTTGATCAGTTTGTGTATCAGTAAAACCATTTGTTAGCGAGTTTGATTTAAGTTCAGTTCGAGTATACTTCAACATTGGAATGTGTTGATTTTCAAAATAATTGCAATAAATAAAAAACTGTAAAGAGCAAAGGTTTATAGAGGTTTGGACAAAAAGTCTCACGTCCTCTCTTCAGATAAGGTCTGGAAATTCACTAAGCTTTAGTTACAGGTTGGTCTCGCGATCTATCGTTAGCTGGTAAATATCAATGTCTACAAGTTCACTCGTCCAAGCCTCTGCTTCCTTCGGCTTCTCAGAACTTTGAGTGTGGGCACGCCACACAACCTCCTGCCTGGAATTTGGGAGCTTTATAGTTATTCCCGAACTCTCGAACTTGTGGCTTAATGTTCGTGATAGTTACAACTTGGAGATAGTTGTAACTATTGTGTTCTTTCTTGGAAATAAAAAACATCAAGAAATAACTCAAGCTGAAAAACTGTGACTCTAGTGTTCAAATGATGACACACGATTGGCTAAGTTTTAGCCTTGGGGGTAGAAACACTTTGAGTTTTTACTAGCGCAGAGTATCGTTGCTTTCTTGAGGTGTCTATATTTTGTTACTCTAAGCACTTCATCTATTTATAGACGAGGTAGGAGCGTATTCAAATTTGTAGCCGTTAAGAGATAAATTGGACATTGTTCAATATGAGGCGTCTTCTTCTGAAAGGAGTAGGGGGCTTTTCTTGAAGTTCTGCACCTACTTCGTCCTTTTCTGACACGTGATGTCGACTTGCTACTTTTGTATCCAAACGACTTTGCTAGTCCGAGGAATCTGAACTAGTTTACATAATTTCAGTCTTTAAGAAATTTCTACTCTTAAAGACTAATTTTTAAGGATTTCTGTGACTCGTTCTCTTTGTGTCTAAGCGTGAGTAGAATATGGGCTTGTAAATTGGAGAAGAGTCAAGCTAGTGTCTTCTATCAGTTTCTTTGATTTGTCAGTTCAAACCAAGAGTCAGTTCCTTCTTATCTTTCACACGATCCAAACTGGTGGCTTAGATTCCAACTCAGTTTGTCTTAATCAACTCCATTAGTTCCATTACAACTCGATAGACATTCTAACGGGACATTACAAGTTTGTACATACTAAGCTAATTTAGATACAATTTAAATTGATTATTTCTATACATTCTTTTAACACATGAAAACAACAAATAAGTAGGAATACTTCATAACAAATGTATATTATATAGTAAATCATTAAAAATAATATTTTAATTAAAAACTCAACATAAAAATAATTATTGTAGGAGTTCACTTAGATTCGATTTAGTTTGAATATTTTTAGACGGTAGGTTTGAGTACAAGTTTTTTAAAAAATAGGTTAGAAGTGTGGACGGTTGGTTTGATTACAAATTTTAAAAATAAATAAATTAGTATTGTAGAAAGTTCAGTCTGATTTTTAACTATATTAACCAAATACATACACTAAGTCCTCGGAATATACTTTATTGTTTGGACACAAAACGTAGAAGCATAAACAATGGACAAATGAAATCTAACAAATAATAATCTAGATATCTGGGAAATCAATGCCTCATCATACCATTTTTAGAATTATATTACTTATTATTTCGTTATTCTAGACACCTGTAATTTAAATTGGAGAAATATAAACTTACCCGTATTCTATTATGATCGATGAACTTAATTCAACTGATAATAAATAATCTTAGACTATAATTTTCAAGACTCAAAATATCATAAAACCTACTTACTTGTCATCTTTCCAAAAAATGCATTATATAAATCTAATGAATTTGAATGAAAATATATAATTCCTATTTGTGGAATAAATAACACACTTATATATTAAAAAAAGGTAATGTATTCCTCCAAACAATTTATTAAAATATTAATCTCTATCTCATCAAATAGTATAAAATTATATTAATATGCATTTCGAAATACTAATTTCGATGAAATGATTTGTTATGAACTAAAAATGTATATTTCATTTGACAAATAAAAAATACTACAAAATAAAATATAAATTGACAAAACACACATACAACCAATTAAAAATACTTGACCTCAATATTTATTTTTATCTATGAATTACACAAAAACGAATTAACACCATTGATTTTTGATGATTCAACAGTTAAACTCCAATTGACATTCCACGTGACAAATAAAAAGACTTCATGTTAAATTTAAAAAATGTTGGCAAATTCACAAAAATCGTAATGAGGAGTTGGTTTTTTAACCACTTGTTTGAAGAGTCGTGAAGAACAAATAATAAAACGACGCCGTTTAGATTTATCACATGGGATATCAAGTGGCGTTTAATTGCTGAATTATGTTTTGGTTTTAACGCGGCATTTAATTGCTAAATCATCAATAATTAACGTTGTTAACTCGTTTTGGTGTAATTCATATGCAAAAGTGAATATTGAGATATTTTTAATTGACAACAATATAGTAGAACATTTTTCTAAAAATATAATAGATCAACTTATTGTCCCGTATTTATTCTTTTAAAAAAGTGACATTTAATTAACAAATGCCATGTGTCTTGTGCAAATGAGCGAGGAACTGGAAGGTTGTATGTGGTTGCCTAGGGATTTGTAGGGGCATCTAGGTCATATTGAATTATTATTTTTATTTTATTTATCATGTAAAAAAGTGATAACAGATGTCATATATTTTGTGCAAATGAGCGAAAAACTGGAAGGCTGTCTGTGGTTGCCTAGGGATTTGCATGACAGTCCAGGTCATACAATATTACTTTTTTATTCTGTAAAAAAGTGATAACAAATGCCATGTGTTTTGTGCAGATGAGAAGAAATTGGAAGGCTGTTTGTGGTTGCCTAGGGATTTGCATAGCAATTTAGGTTATACAATATTTACTTTTTTATTTATTCTTTTAAGTCTTGTGCAAATGAGCGAGGAACTGGAAGGTTGTATGTGGTTGTCTAGGGATTTGTAAGGGCATCTAGGTCATATTGAATTATTCTTTTATTATTTTATTTATCATGTAAAAAAGTGATAACAAATGTCATATATTTTGTGCAAATGAGCGAAAAACTGGAAGGCTGTCTGTGGTTGCCTAGGGATTTGCATGACAGTCTAAGTCATACAATATTACTTTTTTATTCTGTAAAAAAGTGATAACAGATGCCATGTGTTTTGTGCAGATGAGAAGAAATTGGAAGGCTGTTTGTGGTTGCCTAGGGATTTGCATAGCAATTTAGGTTATACAATATTTACTTTTTTATTTATTATTTTAAAAAGTGACATTTAATTAATAGATGTCATGTGTCTTGTGGAAATGAGCGAGGAACTGGAAAACTCTTTGCGGTTGCTTATGAATTTGTAGGGCAATCTAGGTCACATGATTTTTTTATTTTTTTTTTCATTTCACTATGGCTCTAGCCATAAATGGGTTTTTCAATAAATCTCGAATTTGTTATTTTTTCTTAATATTATTAATATATTTTCATACTTGGCTCTTGTTTTTATTTCATTTTTCTTGTGAAATCTAGTTTAACGGTTTCCTCAAAAGAAAAACGATGAAGTTTTTAGATGTGATTACCTCAACCATGCTACTACTAGTTTGTCAATAATGAAAGTAAGGGCGTTTTAGGAAAAAAAAAGAAAAAGTTGAAAGTCGATTTTAAAATGATGGTTATGACATACAAATTCACCATCTCCGGCATAATTGTTGCAAGCTAACAATCAATCTTCAAATATACGCAAATTTAATACTATATTTTAGTTTAGTAGTATTATTTAATTTTCTCTTTCCCTTTTTTTTTTTGGGCAAGTTATATTTAATGTATACATAAATAGTCCAAAACGTCTTTATTACAGTATGATGCATCCTGGTTTTGTTTTGACCATATTATCACTCGTTAGGTAAAAACTAGAGTTGGTTGAAAACTTAATGGGAGTAAATGTTTAAGGCGATTTTAATTTAGGTAATAATAGAGTTCGATTTTATGTTCAATTTCAAAACCTTGGAATTGAATTCAGATTCGATTTATCAAGTTTTTGGTTCGATCAAATCGAACCGATCGCACACACATATATGATATATAGCATATAATTTCATACTAAGAGTTAGTTAATGTTAAATATGAATAAAGTAAACATCATTCATCTAAAAAACAATGATTGAGATTAATTTTTTTTCAAATTATCATGTTTAATTATTTTAAAATCATGCTTAATCTATCAAATATAATTTATAAAGCAATTAAGCACAATTAAAAATTTTACTTATTTTAACACAAATTTTAAATTTAATTTTAATACATGATCATCTCTCTTTTTATATATATATACACACAAATTTTTAAGAATATAATTATTTTTTTATATTTCATATTTTTATTAATAAAATTGAATTTATGACTTGTGATTATGAATTATATTTAATGAATATTGTATAGTAAAGCATTAAAAATTTATTATAATTTAAAAAGCGAACATAATAATAATTATAGCAGTTCCGTCAAATCCAAATGGAGCCTTGATTCGATTTAGTTTGAATATTTTTGGACGGCGGGTTTGAGTAATTTTTTTTAAAAAATAGGTATCGTAGTGTCGATAGTTGCTTCGCGTAATTTTTTTTTTAAGAAAATAAATTAGTATTGTGGACCGTTTAGTTTGACTTTTAACTAAATTAACTGAATGCATACCGTTAGAGTAAATTCTGTAGTTCCGATACAAAGTGTAAAATCACGAACATTGGACAAATGAAATCTAAACAAATAATAAACTAAGACATGTCGGAAATAAATGTCTCATCATACCATATTTGGAATTGTACTACTTGTCGTTTTATTATTCTCGACACATGTAATTTAAATTGACGAGCGGCAAACTTACCGGTATTCCGTTATGATCGTTGAACTAAGTTCAACTGTTAATAAATGAGCCTCGATTATGATTTTTAAGACTCATTTTAAATAATTTTTTACCATAAAACCTACTTCCTTGCCATGTTTCCAAAAAACAAGAATATAAATCTTATGAATTTGTAAGAAAATATATAAATCCTACTTGTGGAATAAGTAACACACTTACTGTAGGGAAAATCCATCAATGTAAGTGAGAAAACTTTGGGTGATTAATAAGGGTTCAATCTGTGCATGCCAGAGAAGATAGTTTGAGGAAGTAAGTTTGGTATTCACCATGTGAATAATCGTGGATAAAGGTAGAGTTGGTAACTCCGAAGGGTCGACTGGCGCAGCCATGGGAATAAGGGAGGCGCCGATCGAGAATAAGGGTGGAGGAAGAAATTAGGGTTTAGGCCAAGGTTTGACTGATACCATGTAGGGAAATAATAATTTGTATTTCACTCAAAGAAAAATAGAATAATGTATTTATACTAGGCAAAGTAAATCTATTCTAGTAAATCTATAAAGATATAAAGATATATACATATTTAATATACAAGATATGAGATATTTCCCTAATATATATCGAGACTTACATATTTAAAAAACATAGGGCAATATGCATGTAATAATCGAATACATGATTTATTAAAATGTTAAAAATATTGATAAGTTGTGTCCTAATGTTATATTTAGAAAAATACAATCATTCACGATTTAATTGAGTATCAAGGCACTATTTTAATTTATAATATATCAAGAAAATTTATGTCAATTTGGAAAAAGTTGTGTCCCTTTTGGAATGTAGAGTGGTAGAGGGAAACTGAAAAAGGGCAGAAAATGAAAAAAATTTCAAAAAATTTGCTGAAAATTTAATGGAGGATTTCAAGTCCGCGCCAAGCAGTCCCAAAATTGAGTCGCGTGTATTTAAGCGCAAACCCCCAGAGAGAGAGAGAACCAACCCAACCACTCCACTCGCAACTTTTCATCATCTCCTCCCCTCTCTCATTAATATTAAATACAATTTTTTCTAAATTATTAGTACCATCATTATTGCTCCCCTTCAATCACCAATGGCGCAAGCGAGCGACCTCCCCTGCGACGGCGATGGCGTCTGCATGCTCTGTAAGCACAAGCCGCTGGAGGGGGAGATTCTCACGTGCAAGACGTGCGCCACGCCCTGGCACGTCTCTTGTCTCACCACCCGCCCCGAAACCCTAGCCGATGCTGCCAACTGGTGCTGCCCTGACTGTTCTGATCTCTCCGCCGCTGTCTCCAAGCCGGCGGTCTCCGCTGGAGGACTGGTGGATAAGATTCGCGCGATCGAGTCGGATGTCTCGCTGAGTGATAGGGAAAAGGCGAAGCGCCGGCAGGAGTTGCTGAGCGGGGCCACGGATGGTGAGAAGGCGGAGGATAAGAATGCTGGAGGCGCTGGGGGTGTTTTGGCGATTTTTGGCGACAAGTTCAACTGCTCTATCTGCATGCAGCTTCTCGATAGGCCCGTTTCTGTACGGTTTTGCTCCTTTATTTTATCTCTTTAGTTGCGCAAATGTTTTCTTTGTTTTTGGAATTTCGCCATTGCTGTGCTTGATTTGGGAATTTGAAACGGTTTGACTTTTGCAGCGGCGAAAACGATGGATAATATGACTTTGGGTTTGTTATGGTATTTTCAATTCAACGGCGTCGTTTTGTGGTGTATAGAAGTTTCTTATTGTTTTCGGGACTATTTCTGAAAGTATTCAGGGTTTTCTTGTTTTTGATGCAATCTGACACAAACATTTTCAAACACGACGGAGTCTCTGTTTTAAAATGTTTATATATTCATTAATATGTTGTGCTGAAATTTCTTTTTTCAAACATTTATCTGCATGAGCTGATCTCAATTTTGCATGGACCGATCTTCCAATTTTCTGAGCCGTATACGGCTATCTCTGAAAACATACTATGAAATAAGACTTGGTGTTTGCCCATTTAAAGTTATTGAATGGGAGTAGATATTTCCGCTGCCTATTCATTGCGTTCGGTTGTGCTATAAAAAGATCCATCTGTTTTACACAGAAATGGAATAACATTTATGTGCTAATAATGGTTTCCTCATTAGCAATGTGACTCCGATTGAGGAATTGGTTACCTATGGTAGATTCGACTGCAATCTCTTATATCTTGCTAAGTAGACAATGCTTAATGGTTTCCATTCTTCTAAAGTCATCTTAATATTCTTACTCTACTTTCAGACGCCATGCGGTCACAACTTCTGCCTGAAATGCTTTGAAAAATGGATTGGGCAACAGCGCATGAAGACATGTGCTATTTGTCGCAAGGTGATTCCAGTTAAGATGGCAAGGGAGCCTCGAATTAACTCTGCTATTGTTATGGCAATCAGAATGGCCAAATCTTCCCAGCCAAATTACTCAGGAGGCCCTCCAAAGATAAACCATTTTATTCACAATCAAGACCGCCCTGACAAAGCATTTACAACAGAGCGTGCCAAAAAAACTGGAAAGGCTAATGCTTGCAGTGGAAGGATTTTTGTCACAATTCCTTCAGATTTTCTTGGTCCAATTACTGCAGAGTATGATCCGACAAGGAACTTCGGTGTTATGGTTGGCGAAACATGGGAAGATAGGATGGAATGCAGACAGTGGGGTGCTCACTTCCCCCATGTTGGAGGTATTGCTGGTCAGTCAACTCATGGGGCTCAGTCTGTTGCACTCTCTGGTGGTTATGAAGATGATGAGGATCACGGAGAATGGTTTCTCTACACTGGGAGGTATTCAATGCTGCTACATTAGTCTTTGATTACCTTTGATGTGTGTGGTTTGCCTGGACTTGCTTTATATAGGTCTAATTATGAGTTGCCACGTGAAGTTAAAAAACGGTGGCGAAATGATTTTTAAGTGATGCTGGAGGAACTCTTTTCCTGATTGTCCCATTCTTTCTGTTTAGTTAATGCAATTTGAATGAACCAATATTTCTCTCGCTATTTTTTGGAGTGGGTATTGTTATCAGGAATGCATAGAATCAGGCACCCCTAGTATCTGCTTGACTTGAATACATGATTTTCTTATCAGTATATCTGATATTTTTATGAACTGTAGTATTGTCATCTTTGATTCAGAATAAAATCATGGAACTATGATGCAAGTTTGTCATTTAGACTTTATACTTTGATGTTGGGGTGTTGCAGATGCTGTGCTTGATAGGCCTTCCAGTTTTGATTGCTATTGTTGGGAATGTTGTCTTGTGTTTGGTGCGGCATCTGCATTTTGATAATGTCTAAATTCTTTACTTAATTTCTGGTTGCTGTGGTGGATGTGATCTTACATATATTGTGCTTATTAAGCTTCTAGTTTTGACTTCCATGGTTGAAAATGCTGTATTTTGTTTGGTGCTGCATTGTTGTGTTTTGATAATGCAATAATTCTTTACTTTATTTCTGGTTGCAGTGGCGGACGTGACCTTACTGGGAATAAAAGGACGAACAAGAAACAGTCGTCTGACCAGACGTTTAAAAGTTACAATGAAGCTTTAAGAGTCAGTTGTCGAGAGGGTTATCCTGTACGAGTTGTCAGGTACGTTGAAATTTCTTCTCAAGAGACTACAAAAACATTGCATGTATTTCTTGGAATGGTATTTATTGAGGTCAATAGAATGGTCATATGGCATTTGCTATGTTTGATTGATGTTCTCCTGTGAACACACAATTAAGTCACTATTGCATGACTAGATATGCTTTGCCTTCTTTGATGTTTATTATTATCAATTTTTTTTTGCTGATTTAGTAAAAGATGCATGCTTATGTCAATTAATACTTTAAGAATGCAAAAGTGTAATTGAAATTGCTACTATTGCCTGTTTTGATGAAATCTTGTTGTTACTTGATAAGGCTCCTATGAACTACCAAGTTTCTTATTAATGATTATAAGATTATTTGGAGCTGAATTATGATAACTCGTAGAATGCTAGAATGCCCCTTTTCTATTGCTCTTCGTGTTGTTTGTATGTACTGTTATTTAGTATAAAATATTAGACTGATGCAAAGAAACTATATCTTCCACTTGAGGAAGTATGCATTATTATGTTTCATTGCTAAGTAGTCATTAATACATGTAGAATTTGTTTCATTGCTAAGTAGTCATTTTTATGGCATCCATTATTCTATGAGTGATGTGGAAAGTCTGAATATTAGTAGATCTCAGCACTTCTTTTACTCACTATAATATGTTTCTTTTCATTGGTAGGTCCGCAAAAGAAAAACGGTCTTCTTATGCACCACAGGAAGGTGTGCGTTATGATGGGATTTACAGGGTTGAGAAGTGTTGGCTCAAGCCTGGGCTACAAGTATAAATTTTCCAATTATGGGGTTTTCCTTAGCAATTTTTATTTATACCCTCTCACTACATTCCTCTTGAACTACTTCAGGGATTTTTGGTCTGCCGTTATCTATTTATTCGTTGTGATAATGACCCTGCGCCATGGACAACGTGAGTTATTTTGTCATCACCTCAACTACATACATTTTTGTATATATGTTCAAACTGAAAGCTAAACAATAACATTTTGGCTTGAAGTGATGATCATGGTGATCGCCTCAGGCCTTTACCTAATATTCCAGAGTTGAAGCAAGCAACCAGTATTACAGAAAGAAAAAAGAGCCCAGCCTGGGATTATGATGTGAGAAACCTTAGTCCGATTAGGTTATTTGATTATTTTCTTTTAATTATTTAGTATTGCTTGTATTTTGAGGGTTTGCACAGGTCAGACACATTGCACTTCAATTCTGTTGATAGAATTACTGTTAAGGCTCGTCTTACTTGAACTTCAAATACAGGAGCAAAAGGGGTGCTGGACATGGATGAGACCTCAACCACCAAGCAAAAAAGCAGCCGGTGAACATGATAATGAGGGAAAGGTTAAGAAGATAAGAAAATCTGGGGGCCGAAGTGTAACTGTAAAAGAAAAGCTTTTGAAAGGTAATCTCCTCCTTGTGCCTTTATTTTAAAAACTTATGGCATCCTTTTTGTTTTCAATTGGAAATTAATTTGTGATTCTTGTTTCTTATTTTTTACTTGCATTCGTAACTTAAATGCGATGCAGAGTTTAGCTGCCTCATCTGTCGGAAAGTGATGGTTCTGCCACTCACTACTCCCTGTGCTCATAACTTCTGCAAAGCATGCTTAGAGGGTGCCTTTGCCGGCCAATCTCATGTAAAGGAGAGAAATAATGGAGGGAGGACTCTGCGGGCTCAGAAAAATGTTATGAAATGTCCATCCTGTAAACATGATATTTCTGATTTCCTTCAAAATCCTCAGGTATGAATATCATTTATTGTTTTCTTTATATACGTTGCTTAAAGTGTAGTCATTTCTAGTTGTTCTGTGATCCGTTCTATAATATGCTATCCATTACATAATTATTCTCAGATGCTAAGATGCAGTGATGATTCAGCTGACCATGAGTATTTGTGCAGGTGAACAGGGAGTTGATGAATGTGATTGAAACACTACAGAACCAGATGGAGGAGGAGAACTTGAAGGCTGAAGATGGTGACAACACATACATGGAAGACGATGATGACAACATGGGTGAACAATCCAACATTGCTGCTGAAAGCGAAGAGAACTATGATGCAAATGCTGAAAACCCGAAACCTTGCAGTGATGGTGCTAAAACTAGTGACAGCACAGACATGGACAAACACATTGCTGCTGAAAGTGAAGAGAACTGTGATGTGAATACTGAATCCCTGAAAGTAGACAAGAATGATGAACCTTCAAATGACACAGAAGCTCAGCTTGCTCCAAAGAGAATGAAATCTTGCAGCAATGGTGCTAAAGTTAGTGATAGCACTGACATGGGTCAACAACAATCTGACATTGTTGTTGAAAATAAAGGGAACTGTGATGTGAATGCTGTGGACAACAATGATAAACCTTCAAATGACACAAAAGCCAAGCGTGTTTCAAAGAGAAAGAAACCTTGCAATGATGGTCCTCAAGCTGGAAATGGAGTCACAGAAGACCATGGAACTGTAAAAGTTGGCAGACCTAGGAGAGCCTGTGCTGGGAAAATGGCTGAGGCAAATTAGCTCCCGATGAGGCTGGATGACCTCTGCTGTCTCAGAACCCAGAATTTTGCGTATATCCTCGTCTCCTATTTTGCAGTAGCTGCCCTGATGTGGTCAACCTTGGCCTGTTGTTATTGTTCCTTTGTTTAAAGGAGAGAGTGAGCCAGAATAGGTTATTGAACTACATTTTTTTTTATATTTCATGAGTACAGTTACCCTTGGAATGGTATTAAAGATAATATTTTGGAACTGTATTTATATTTGATGCATTTATCATCTTTAATACATCTTTCGTGATATTCACTATGATTATTTATTTGGTTGACCTTGAACCATATTATTTGAAGTCACTTGTACTTCATTCTTCAATCGTGGTATTAAATTTCTCATCTAGATCTACATTCTCTATGATGATATTGATTTATTCAATGCTAATTGTGTATAATGAGCAACTCAGCTATAGATATAGTGGAGCTCTGCACCAGTATCACATTAAGACTACAAGAGCATAAATCCACAAAATGAAAGCAAATATCAGATGGATCTTCTCATCTCATGCATTGCTTTAACAGATTATATATTCATTCAGGATTTCAGTTTCCTATTTGACAAAATATTACAGGCCTACCTAATTGAGATCCTGAAAATTGTTTCGCCCCTCCAGCCTTTTGACGAGAGCTTCCTTCTCCTCTTGGGGCAAAGCATTGAAAATGAAGACTGATTTGTCTCCTATATCATCCTGCAGGGCAAACAAGATCATCATTATTTCAATCTGCTCAAATGCAATGCAAGTGCAAAGAAGCTACAAAATATTACCTTGATAGGCTGGGTGAACTTTCTCCCTGCAAAAATCACAAAGAGCGCCATCCACACGCCCAGGAGAGTGAGCTTCGTACCTTCATCCATCAAACCGCTCTGCAAATCCCATAATTGAGGATAATAAGTGAGTGAAGTTCACAGACACCATATTGTCGAATTAATATGAGAAAATCTAGTTAACAAATTTCCAATAAAGAAACCAAAACCTTTAATGTGATAGTAAGAATCAAATGTTAACTATACCAGATGCCCAAGCAGAACAGATGGAATGATAAACGTCAATACGCCGGCTTCCAACTTGCCATAGCAAAGCCCTGTCAATATTATACAAACCAAAATATCGAATTAAGCAATATAAAGTTGTCAATTTAGTTTTCACTCCGTTATTCTCGGCACAAGTTCAAATTTTAGCTGTTTGCCGATCGACAGATGATTCATTCTTGCAGTAATTATTAATTACTAGAGAACAGAACCAGAAATGCTCAATATATTAGCAGTGAAATCAAAAGCCACACCTTCTTTGAACACAAGGCCAGTCAGAGCAGCAAAGAGGGGACCAACAAGCCACACAGCCGCCGGATTCTCAACAACGTACTCCACCAAACTCTTCCCCGCAGGATGAGCAAAGGCGGCGTACGCTCCCAACGACCCAAGAGCACCGATCGCCCACAGCGCCTGCAGCGCGCGCTTAATTTCCGTAACATATATGTGAATCAAATACAGCGACAGCCCCAATCCACAAACTCCGACGCCATAGAGCAAATCCAAATTCCTCTCGATCAACTCACTAAATTCCGGATTACTGTTATGCAGGAATGCCGCCGAAGAAGCAATCACGAACGAGGCGGCGGCAGTGACGAGGCCCGCTCTGTAGAGCGTCACTTCCTGCACGTCGGATGACTCGACCTTCCATGGGCCGTAGACACCTTGGTAGACGGCGGCAGATTCAGGCCGTTCTCCGACTGCTTGGCATTTGACGGAGAGCGAAGAAGAACGGCTGGTGCTGCGACTGATGGGAGGTGGAGTGGGACGGTGGAGCAGAGAATAAGGTGAGGGTTTTGGGTATAGATGAAGGAGGAGGTTGGTAGTAGTCATGGTTAAACAATAACAACCACTTCTGCCCCGCTATTTTTGGATTACTACCGAATTCGATATTCCGTCTTCTCTCTCTCCATTTTTTTTTTTCCTTTAATTTATTTTATGTGATGATGATTTAAGAAATGAGAGATTTTTCTAGACGATAGACTGGGCTCTTTTATTTTTTTAATAAAATTATTAAATTATTTCAAAAATATCAAAATTATCTAATTCTAAATTCCTGGTCAGGATTTTTTTTCTTTAAAATATAACTAGATTTATACCCGTTCCACGAAAAATACAATTATCTGCTATAATAAATTGGTGAAATAAAATATTTTAATAAAAAAATAAAAAATATAATTTTATTATATTTTATATTATAATTATATATCTATAACTTATATCTAATTTTGTGTAATATAATAGAAAAATTAATAAATAATATAAAATTAAAAAATATTTTTAGCAGGAACGGTTATGGTAAATTATTTTCTTTTTATATATTTATAGATAGGTTCCAATTTTACTAATATAAAAATACAATAATATGAAGAAAGAATAGGAAAAAAAAAAAAAAAACACAATTAAAATAGCGGAAGCCTAAAATTTTGTTCAGCGCTAACCTCTTCTACTTCTGCAATTCTCCATTTCAATTTCCATCTTCTCTCACACACTCACTCGCAATACCACGAATTCATCGAAAATTATTCTCACAGCTCTAAATTCATCCAGCGCCCAGCCTCACTCGCGTCTTTACTTTCACGTCGCTGCCTCCGCAGCCCATCACTGCTCGTCGTCGCAGCAAGCTACAACTCCACCCTAGCCGCAGCTTTCTTTCATCGAGTTGTTCAGGTGGGCTTGGGTTTCCTTCGATTGAAATTTCAATGCTGTTACTTTTAGTAGTCATTTTACATTTCCTTAGTTGTTGGATTGCTGATAATAAGAGGAATATAGAATCATAAAGAAGTTTATCTGAAAAACATAAACAAGATGATTTGCTTGAAGCAATTTTCATTTTTCACTATTTATTGAGTCTTCGCAGTGATATGAGATTTTGCATATTAGTGATTTGATCTTTTTAGGAAGAGACATCATTTCATTTGAAACAGTTTTCATTTTAAACCAAATTGTTTTTTATACGGTTCGGCTGGTTTGGATAAATTATTTGGCCGATTTGGGTTGGAAAAATCTCAAGCAGTACCTATTGGTTTGACCGGGACACCCTAATTGCAAACTAGTAGTGTTATTATGAAAACTTGATTTATTAGTTTATTTTCTTTGTTAGAGAAGTTTGTTAGATAAATTATCTCTATTTCAAACTGTAATGATTTGTATGTGGTAGCTATATGTCCACCAGATGCATGTTATGCACTCACCACGCTGAGACAAATGATGTTTTATTAAATCCTTAGTTTAAAAAAGCGCAAGGCGACCTATGGCGACAAGGGTGCGAGGCGAAATACAAAATACTACTAATGTCCTTTCTACAAATAGATTGTTTGTTACTTGGTTTATTCTACATTTTGTTTTATACAACAACAAAGTTCAAAGATAATCCTCATGCGTATGTAGTATGATATGCACAACTTATGCATTATCATGATATCACTATGAGCATTCAATATTTTAAATGTACAACATATGATGCACTCACCCTCTCAATTTACTAAAGTTGAACATATTAGCGCCATAAATTCATTGACGTGATAGAGACTAATTATATATTTCCCTTTGAAAACTCTTAAGTATTGATGGTTTCTCATTTTCAGTGATCTCAAACATTTTGTGTTGCATTGGCATGTCCCCTGTACAATTTTATGTGATTCCTTGCCAAAAATACAAGCACATTCTTTGAGCATTATAGCTCGATATGAGCAAATAATACATGTTTGGCATCTAAGCTTGCCTTGCTATAAAGAAAAAATGCAAAAAGAAAAGGGACAATGATAAAAAAATAAATGTATAATGTTAATGCTCTGTGTTTACGATATTTTCTACTTAGAAAAACATGAAAATATGAAAAAATCCCTGAGGCGCTCGCCTCGGTCGACTCACCTTGCCTTGAGCGCCTCGGAGAACCTGCGCGTGTTGGTCCCGGTTTTTCAGAGTATAACACGTTTCGATACGCAGCGGAAATAAAGTTAAAGTTTTCTTGCACGCTACTTGCACTCAGCTGACAACTGGCAACTAGTCAGCTGGTGCTGGTTAATCAGTACACAGCTGACAACTGGTCAGCTGGTGAATCAACACTTAGAATGTTTTGCCAAGTTTGCACAATTATAT
>JAPKLW010000202.1:763727-799182 GCA_026898455.1 Plectranthus barbatus
ATCCACCAAAACTATAATCTAAACAAGTAAGCTACTGGGAAAGGAAATCTTAGACAGATTTCCCAACAGCGCCCATCAGAGAATAAAAAGCGGTGGAGGCTGTCCTGAGGCACGCCTCACCGCCTAGGTGCGCTTTTTTAAACTAAGTTTAAATCTGATTTCTACTTTGCAATTTTCCAGAATATATGAACGCTTGAGCTATCTAGTTTTGTTTCTTTTCATATTTCCTTGTGTGTTTTTCCAATTACAACGAAATACTAAAAATCCTCAGTCTTGTGATTGAATTATTTTTGTTGTGAATATAGTGTATTTTATATGGATTCCAAAACACAATGTTGGTTGGATCGCGTACTTATTTGTTGTTCAGCTTCATGGTGGAGCAAGTCCTTGTGTTCTTATATCGCTGAACTTGATTCTCATTTTATCCAATATATTGTATTATACCGGATCCTATAGCTTTGATAGATTGTGTGTTATCAATATCTTTAGTATATAAATCTGTTATCATCCAATCTATCAAGATCACTACTGGTGCATTCGATATCCCCACACTTAAAACAAAGTGAATTTTGGGCTCTTAAATATATGTAGTTTGTAATGTTTATAAAAGAGTCAAGTGTTGATAGGATTTTTCATCATACTAATGTTTTTTCACTATGCACTTTCCTTGTGATCACAGATATAAAAATTAGTTTTACTTTGGGGGCTAAAGGAATCTTGCTGGAGAGTAAATGATCCAACAACTGCCAATTGGTGCTTTTATGCCTTGGACTCCATCAAATGGGGGTAAGCCTGTCAGTTTCTTTGTTGCCCCTTTTAATAGTCGATTACGTGAGAATGTATCAATATCCAGCTCAGGTATCTAGTCGATCTGCTATGTATCAAAGGCTACAACACTTTTTTGATGGTTCAGATGGGTAACAATCATTTGAGGCATCTGTCGTCAATTTGTTTCTTCCTTTCACCTTTTTTTTTGTGTGTAAAAAGGAACACTTAAAACTACTCTATGTTTTATGCTTTATGCTTATTTTTTTCTTGCCAGGTGCTTCACTAAGTCCAGTAGAAATTAAGATGTCTGATTCTCCAGTTCCAAGATCAAATTTCCTGGGGCAAAAGGTTCTTTTTCAGCCATTGCAGATTACTCTTATGCTATACTTATCTTGCATTATTGGTCGGGTTTATGACTTCTTGACGACTTTGGAACATGTTGCTCTGATACCCAACCAATTTTAATACATACTATCTTGCAATTTAATAAAAGTAAGAGGAGTAAGGAGTTCACCAAGAACCTACTCTGTAAAAGACTCACCACCTCCACTATTTATTGCCCATTGAAACTGCTTCATTAACATTTCTCCTTTCTCCTTCTCGATTATTTGAAAGTTCTTCTGGGAGAGAATACCTATTGTTCATTGAAATGCTATTACCGAAGATCTGATGTTACTGTGCAAGGTCTTTGGCTTGTGAAGTTGTCTCACGCAAAACTATTCCTTATAATTAAAAGGTAGTTATTGTGATGTCACCACCAAATCAAACACTGGATATGGTTCTAGTGAATGTGCTGGCATGTTTAGTTTTCTTTTCTTGCTTAGAATCCATGGTAATTTGCAGAGCTGCCCCCTGTTGATAGTGTGACATGCCTTTTCCAATTTCAAGAGTAGAGGAAATATATGCGTGTGCATCTGCCAAATTATACCTTGAATGCAAGAGAGTAATTTTCACAATATAACCATAAAATAGTGCAGGAGAAGATAACAAATGGAAGGGGAAGAGATAAAATTCATTTAGCTTCACCTGTTACATTTTTGTAGGAGTAGATTGCTTTTTGCTATCATGGTCACTTACCTTGGGGTTGCATTGATTCTATTGCTGCCTTAAAAAAGTGAGTGAAATTTTTTTGGTCACTTGCTCCTTTCCGCCACAATTTCTAGATTGGCCCCTAACTCATATCAATCAACTTTTTTCCTGCCTGTTGCTTTGTGCCTTGTTTTAGTTTATTTTACCAGCAAAAACTATTCACTTTATGAATTTGTCTTCTCTCCATGGCCTGTTTATTATTCTTAAATTTTTTCCCTCCAACAACCAAAATGTGATACTAGTAGAAAAGATTGCTTAAATTTTACCTTATCTTAGCGTGTTCATAAAAATCTATTGCTTATTTTCTACTGTCTGATCATTTGCACAGTTGGAATGTTGACAGCTGCTTTCGCAGTTTCAGGTTGACCTTGTTTATAGCAATGCCACTTCCAGGTTGATACCGAAAATATCCTGTTGTGGATATAAACGGCCTAGTCATCGTCGTGGCATGAAGAAACATGAGGTATTACCCCAGAATGAGGATCTTCCACCAATACTGCCAAAGAAGAAGAAGAAGCCTTATCCCATTCCAATAAAAAAGATTATGGAAGCCGCAAGAGCAGATAAGAAGCTTGCAGAAATGGGGATTGAAAAACCTCTTGAGCCTCCAAGGAATGGAATACTCGTACCCGACCTGATACCAGTAGCTTACGAAGTAGTTGATGCCTGGAAAGATTTAATCAGAGGAGTCGCGCAGCTCATGCATCATGTTCCTGTCCATGCTTGCAGGTAAATGCACCGACACAGAATGTTGATTGATATGGAGCTTGCAAGTAATCTCCTTGTTCTTGTCTTGCAGTGAGTGCTCAGAAATTCACATCGCCCAAGTTGGTCATGAGATTCAAGACTGTCATGGCCCGACTAGTGGGAGCCGCAGAAGTTTTCATTCGTGGATAAAGGGTTCCATCAACGATGTTCTTACCCCCATCGAGTCGTACCACATGTACGACCCATTTGGCCAAAGAATTATGCATGAAACTAGATTTAACTACGACAGGATTCCTGCGGTAGTTGAACTTTGCATCCAAGCTGGAGTCGACTTGCCAGAATACCCTTCAAGAAGGAGAAGCACACCAATCCGAATGCTTGGTAAGAAAGTTATTGATAGGGGTGGATATGTGGAGGAGCCCAGAGTGTACCAACCAGGCAGTCCAGGGTCACAGATTGTGGAATTCGACACTTACCGGGCCATGGAGCGGTTCCCTCCCCCGGACGAGCAGGAGGTTGGTATGATCGCACAGGAGACTATACATGCGTACGAGAAAGTGAGATGGGGTGTGAGGAAGTTGATGAAAAAATACAGCGTGAAGGCGTGCGGGTACTGCTCGGAGGTGCACGTGGGGCCGTGGGGGCACAAGGCGAAGCTGTGCGGAGAGTTCAAGCATCAATGGAGGGACGGGAAACACGGATGGCAAGACGCGACGTTGGATGAGATGCTGCCACCAAATTATGTGTGGCATGTTGAGGAGCCAAAAGGGGCGGCGCTGAAGAGTGCGCTGAAGAGATTCTACGGGAAGATTCCGGCGGTGGTGGAACTGTGCATGCAGGCGGGAGCTCGTGTGCCCAACAGGTACAGACCCATGATGAGGGCTGACATTGTGGTGCCGCAAGATGATGAGGCTCGCTTCGTTGCCTAGCTCTGCCTCAACCTCATTCCCTTGCAAGCACATTTGTATTTTTATTGGGTAGTTTGTACGTATAAATTAGTATTACATCACATAAAGAGAGGAATCTTGCAATTTCTCCTTCGAAAAAATGCAAACATCACATGACCACTGGTAATTTCCACAAATCATCCACATTCTGGCTAATAAATTCCAAGTATTTGACAAAGTTGATAAAATCTCAATTTATATGTAATTGTTACATGTGAGCACTATTGTAAAACGTGGTCGAACTTGAAGAAGATGAACTGGCTCGACTAAAGCTCAAGTAGAAAGATAGCAGAAAAAAGAAAGAGAAGTTTAGGGAGAGAAAATTCGTATAGGGAGTAAAGGAAAAGCACCCCCCAAAAAAAAGTAACAAAATATTTAAAAAATAAAATAAAATAAATATTAATATTTAGATTTTAGGCACGGTTGGTATCAATTAAGGACGCTAGGCAGTAGATGGTGGTTGGACACGGACTAGTGCCCTAACGAATTTTACAACTTTGAAGTGACGAGAGAGAAGAGTATAGAGCAATTGAAACTCAATTTTTCTTCGATTTTCCATCTCATAGTTTGTGTTGCCAGAAAGGAGAGAACTGAAGAAGATTGGGCAAAGTTTTCCTTTGCTGCTGGCTTCCACAACTACAACTTTGACCCCTATCTTAGGATTGGAACTTGACATTCACCTTTTTCTTTGAGTGTATCATGTTAATTTTCATTAATGAAAATGAGGAGTTTACTACTATTAGTTTATGGGGGTTATTAAAGTTGGTAACTCTTGATTTTTGAATTTAAACACTATAAAACTCATAATCATATTGTATCCTTTTCTTTGTGTGAGGAATTTTGTAAAATTTGACGATTGTTGAAAATTATTAGCTGATAATTAGAATTGATCTTAGCATGTAAATGTTATATAAATTTGAGAACTGTAATAATTTAGGTCTATGGAGAAGTAACTACTTGAAAAGTTCAAGACTAAAGACAGAAGATCAAGTTCAATTGAAGATCCATAATTGATCAACTAATAATTATGAGAAGAAGAGAAGTCCATAGGTAATCTATCAATTTATGAGGACTACCACAATGACTAGCTGTGAATAGCTATTAGTTCAGTAAAAAAAACTGACAAATTAAGAGAATTAAGTACAAGTTTAATACTTTCAAAAGTCAAATACAAGGATGACTCTATCCCAGGGAGATAATTGAGACCATGCAAAAGAGGAAGAACTTAAGTGATCGGAGAATATTCAAGTTATTTTTCCTTGGACTAAATACCAGTTATGTAATACTTTATATCCCAGAAAAAAGGTAGCTATCGAACGACCAACAACTCCTATGACTACTCAATCGATTAGCATAAACCATGCCGATACGACTGAATATGCGTTAGAAAGTCATCCCCACCGTCCTCCATTTAAAATGGAAACCGCCGAACAAAAGCCGATTAAAGCTTGCGGAATGTACAAGATCGTACAATAATTAATACCTGCATCTTCAAAAGAATTGGCGACGCACCTCAATCTCAACGACTACTATTTCTAGTGAAACCTTTAAATACCCATTTGAAGAGAAGAGTGAGGAATATTAATACATTAATCAACGAACTTATACGCTCTGCTCTCTTTCTCTCTCTAAAGCTCTTTGTGTTTATTAACACGAGACCAACATTCAAGTGGTTTTTGAGACCTTCCCAGATCTGTCTGAGAAGAGAAACATTGATCGATGTTCAAGGAGAAAAATAAAAAAACCCAATCCACAACTGACGAAGCTTAGTTTTTGGAGAACATTAAAGCTTCACTAGCTGTAGTGCCTGTGACACAACACAACTGAAGTCCTCTGTCAGAGAATAAACAAAGTTGTAATCTGTATTAAGTTATCATGTACAACTAAAGTTAGTATTTTCTATTCGTGGAGAACGAAGAGTGGACACAGGGACACTGTATCCGAACCACTATAATATCATTTTTCTTTTAATGTATTCTTCATTATTTTATCACAACTTTCCTTACTTGCTCGACCTAAATAAACTTTCAACGGACAACTTACTCCTTAAGAGTCAGCTGATAACAAATCGGGCCCACACACACTAATTTTGATTCCACATGCGATATAACTCTGATTGGGGACCATCAATTGGTATTAAAACATTTGGTCTAATAGACTAACTATTTTGGGTCGTTTTGGATCAAATCCACTTTAATGTGTTATCGAGCAGACTTAAAGAAAGATGGCCACCAATTGACTGCCGAAGTTTTCAGTTGAAAATTATTCAAGCTAGAATAGGAGAGTTAGAGCACACCTCTAAGAAACACATGAGGATATGTAGTATGTAATAATCGAGGGATCCATCCATATCTAGAAGATCAATACAAATAGGGAAACAATGGGCTCCCAGAGTTATTAGAAACATAAATTTTAGAGTGGATGTCGGAGCTGAGGCACCACTTGGAGTACGTTGTGCAGGGTATCATCTTCTCTACCTTAGATGAAGATTGCATGAAGGACGTCGCACACTGTGAGACAACTAAGGAGATTTGGGATTTCCTTGAAGAGATGAGCAAAGAGTCCGATTAGATCACAAGGAACAAGCTGCAAGTCTATGTCGAGAAGTATGAATCATTTGCAATTATTTTCGGAGAATCAGTGAAGGAGATATAGGCCATCATGAGCTAGCTAACAACGCTATGCAAAGATCTTGTCTTGTATGCCAAAGAATGAATGGTTTATGAAGGTGATTTCCCTTAAGGAGCGCGATCCTACCACCACGTCAGTCAAGAAAGTGTTTGCCTCTTTGCAAGAACATGAATTTGACCTTGCTTATATCAACGGTCATGAGGCAAAGAAGAAAAATGAGTCGCCAACTAAACAACTAGAGGATGCAACTCTATTTGTCAAGAAAAGCTTTCAGTCTTGATGACCACGACTAGCTATCATAGTTTAGAGACCAAACTAAAAGATTAGCTGAGGCCCCTTCCACTTCCTCTAAGGATACAATGGCCGGTTCTGTCCAAGAGTTGGAAGAGTAACTAAGAAAATTGACAAAGATGCTGGAGAAATCAAGGAGCAATACGCAAGCAGTTTTTGAGGAGTTATAAGAAAAAAATGAGCAACCCCAATTCTCTAGATGATAGCAACGCACTTCTATGAGTGCAACTATCCCAACCATTTGAAGTTTGACTGCCTAAAGATTTCCAAAAGGGGAAAGAGCAAAGCTAAAGAGGATATTCCAGAAGAGGGTTTCTAAGGCCTAAGCTGAGGCCATGATCTCCATAACTGATATCCCTGAAATTGCTTATGAAGATAATAACTTGTTGTCGGACTCTGATGATGACAATTTTGAGGAAGGAGCACTGCTAGTATTTGTTGGTGACATACAAGATGAAGAAATTTAGTAAGAACTGGCGCTTATCTCAACTGAGGTTGAGGTAATTGATCCTTGCATTTCTTATATCATGGAATCGATGGTTCTGAATAGTGTCACTCCGATTTAGACTTGAAACCCTTATAAAATATTTCACAGATATTTGCTCTTTATAGAGTTCTATTATTGACGAAATTTTTTCGTTAAGTGACCAATTAAGGAAACTGGCTAAAGAGTTGACTCAAGCTCGTAACTAAGCGAAACTTTTTGAAAAACCCATGAAAGAAAACTTAGCTCTTTTAAACTGATTTTCAAGAGCTTTCAACCAAGTCTAAAGTCTTGAAAACTGAAAATCTTGAGCAGAAACAATTACCATCTCTAAGTAAGAGCTCAAGAGATTTGGAGCATATGTTTAGTTTGCAAAGACAGATTTCTGAAAAAGGCGGTTTAGGTTTAGACCCATTAACTATTTTGAGTGAAAAATCAATTTTATGCATAAAATCAAATGTCAAGGGGAATGAGAAAAATGTGATTTGACATGCTAAACACTGGGCCAATTATCTTGGACAACTCTCAAGCGAACTGAGGTTTAACTTAAAGTTGAATAGTCGGTCAACTCTTGCCTTCAACAGACGAAGTAGCTAGCTGTAAAACCAGTTAAATATCCTAGTTATCAGAAAGACAACTGAAGACACTCTAGTTATAGGAAACATAATTGGAGGCCCATCCCAAAGCAGTAATAAATGCGAAAACCTAGTATTGGGTACTCTTTCATAATAAGAAGGCTCGACACAAAGACCTAGGATATATTCTAAGAAAGTATTGTGCACCTGTCAGCACACAACCATGATCAGCTCCCAAATTTTGTCAAGGAGTTAGCTTTGAGACATAACTTGCACACACTTGCACCTTTTAGCATTCAACATCATAGAAGTATGGATTACTTTAAGAGGAAGATAAACATGCAGTGAAAAAGTTGCCAAGCCAAAGTTATACAGGTGTGGATTTCGAAAGGACATATCACATGAGCTGACATGGGAGGACCCACGATCAAATAGGTACCTACAGTATAACTCTTTGTTTGCAGCTACGGGGACATAACAACCAACCACATATGACAATTGATATATATATATATATATTAGACATCGATTGCTCAGGCCATATGACTTGCCAAAAGAGCACACTGACAAATATAAAACCAGCCAATGGACCATCAATCGTACTCGGGGACAACTTTAAAGGTTGAGTTGATGTAAGAGATCAATTACAAGAAATGGAGATACCCTGAACAATATCTCACTTATGGAGATTTGCTAACACAAATTAGTGCACATCATCCCCTACAACAAATAAGGTTATCAATATCGCGAATACTCATTTTATTGTCTATATCGTAATAGACAACGCAAAAGCTGTTGGGAATATTGTACCCCTTGGTCTTAAAGTTATTTGTAATAGTTTAGGTGCATCAAAGCTAGATTATCTAGTCTCTAGCAACTTAGAAATGATCGAAATTTTAAAAGTCTTGTATAGGATGTTTATAATCGAGTTGTAAAAGAGCTAGAAGAAGATCACAGAATATTGCTGAAGATTTCAACAAAGTACTAAGATAGCTAGAAGATTCAAGCTTGCTGAAGGATTCAACAAATACGCGAAGGTTGCTAGCAAACATATGAAGAATGCTAAAGGATTAAGCAAATACACCAAAGTTGCTAAGGATGCTAGCAAACATGTGAAGATTGCTGAAGCCTAACAAACAAACAAAGATTGCTGAAGGCATGAAGTAAATAGAATGCTGAATCTTAATAGACGAAAAACAAACTCAGCAGACTGTTCCGATAAGCAATCAACAATCATCTGAAGCCGCGAAATAAAAGGATCTTCAATTTTCCAGAGATTAAGGAATCTTCAGAATCGAAAAGATGAATTATCAAGAGACAAAAAGGGGACTTCGAAAATTAAACTCAAGGATCCGTTCTGACAAGTCGGCTAAATAAGGAAAGAGCCAATTAAACGAAGAAGAGATCTGAAGAGTCTCTGCACTTTTTTCAGAAAGGAAGAATGAGGATTGGGCTATCGGACAAACAATATCTAACGGACTAAAGATTCAAACATTTATGTTTGAATTTCTGTCTATAAATAGAAGGATTCACAAAGGAGCAAAAAGTTTGGCTAACTCGAAAGTTCAACACTTTACGCACAAATACACGCATATTCTCTGCCAAATTCTCGTTCGCTCAAGAAAGTGATCGAGGCCTTATAAAAGCTATCCGGGTTTGTCTCTAGACCTTTAGGAGATTGCTTCTGAGGTTATTTTGATGTTCTTTCTGTCTAAGAAAGAACGCAATAGTCATCTTGATCTGCAAGATTGACTAGTTCGGGCATCTAGCCACAATAGAGAAAAGTTCCAGGAATAACTATAAAATTCCTAAATTTGGCATTGAGGGAGAAGGGAGGTGTGTCCTCACTCCAGGTGTTGTCGAGAAGGTTGATATCAGATGATCAACTTGAAGGTGCGCTGTGGCCAGACAATGGTGCTTCCTATAGCTAGAGATCGAGTTCGATTCTTTGTATTTTTCCTTAGTGAATTCCAGTCAGCAGATTGAAGAGTGTACGTAGAACATTTGTTCGAACCACTATAATCTTTGTGTTATTTATTTCTTACTGTTTCTTTGATTGTTTATCGGCTGATTTAAAACACAACATCTCAAGTGTTGGTGTATAACTTGGAATAAACTTAAACACATCTCGAGCTTAAACACATAATTCATAAAGACTTGTTGAATCGAGACCTCAACAAGAAAAGTGCAGCACATTTAACATTCTGCTGCATAAACATAACTCTGATCGGGGACCAACAAGTGGTATTAGAGCGGTTGGTCTTTACAGACTAGTTGCTTCTGAGTCGCTTAGGACCAGATCCATTTTCCTTCCATTTTTCTTGTGTTTTGTGTTAAGCTCAGCTTAAGAGAAATGGCGAACAACGTAAAGCTGACAAAGTATTCTCTAGAAACTTACAACTTTTGGAAAAAGAGGTCGCTGATCACTCTAAAGAATGTTCACGCAGAAATGGCGTACGTGATCGAAGAAGGACCAATCAAATTCACGAAGGTGAACACTTGAATTGGTGAGAATGTAGAAAGACCAGAATTGGTGGATAAGCTAATGCAGAATGGGCCAACGAAGATCAGATATGCTCACAACTGGATTTCGTGGCTATGGAAATGATTTTGAATGCACAACCTGACCCTCTGATGATCGAAGCTTTGGAATATAACAATGACAAACAAATTTTGGACTTTCTTGGAACCTAATGTCAAAAAACAGGTCAGATGAAGCGGAACAAGTTTCAACAATGCGTGGACAAATATGAATCATTCCAGATGCTTCCCGGTGAAACCGTAAAATAGATGGAAGCTAGATTCAACTCTATTATCTGTGAGTTAAAAGACTTGGGAAGAAAGTAAAAATCTTGAAGATATGAACGCAAAGATACTCTCTTGCCCACATATGATTGGTTTGTCAAGGTGACAAGCCTCAAAGAGAAAGATCTTTCAAATATGACTACGAAAAAAGTATTCACTCAGCTTCAGGCCCATAAATGGGACATCATGCAGACAAACAAGAATGAAGCTGTGAGGGCCGTAACATCTGCTGAGAATCACGCCGAGGACACAATATACTTTGTTAAGAGAGATGCCCAAAAGTGGAAAACCAAGAACCCATTCCACTCAGATCGCCCAGCTAAGTCAAGTCCAACAAAGGAGACCACCTCAGCAAGTGGGTCTCAATCTAAGGAAACTGAGTGTTCCATCAGTGAGCTGGAGGAACAAATGAAAAGATTGCATAAGCTGTTGTTGAAACCCAAAGCAAAGAAAGAGGAAAACTCAGCAAACTCAGCCATCAGAGAACCGGACCACAAAGAAGACGCCAAGACCCTATTTTAAATGTAATTCCCCTGATCACTTAAAGTTTGATTGTCCAAAATTGGACAAGGAAGAAAGTGAGAGATTGAAAAAGATCTTCGAAAGGCGTGCATCAAAGGCAGTCGCTAAGGCTCTGCTGACCAGAACTGAGATTCCAGATATTCCCGACTACGATGATAGCAGTTACTCCGTAGAAGAAGATGAGGGAGACATTATGATGGTGTTCATGACCAGAATGAATAATGTTGAAGATACTGACGAAGAACAAGAGGTAGAATCAACCCTAGCACTCACGAACAATCAGGTAGTAAACTCTACTATGTCTGCTACGTCTAGTTCAACAAATCTGCATGACACTGCTGAGTCAAATTGCTCTGACTCAGGAGATGTAACCATGGATCTTCTTTTAAAAGAGTTTTCAAAAGTTCATGCTTTAAAGGATGCATTAGCAAATGAAAACTCCTCGCTGAAATCTCAGCTTTCTATTTTAACCAATGAGATTGGAAAATCTAGGTCAGCAGACGAGGAACTTTTGAAATTCATAAGTGAATTCTCCATCCTTACTGAAAATTTTATAAATTTAGAAAAGGAGAATGAAGTTTTGAAAAAAAAAACTCAGTGCAAATACCATGTCAGTGTAGATTCTCATAAAGCACGAGAGATCTTGATGGGATTTCGCATCCTCAAAGAAGTCCCAATGATTTTGCGGGAATTGGCTTTGAAGAGAATGACTTGAGCAATGCTAACTCCCAGCAATCAAAGAAGATAATTTTTGTTCCCCCAATTAGGAATGTTCAGCAGGATGCTAGGGATAAAGGGGGTAGTACGAAATCAACAAATATTGTTCAGCAGAAATGCTGGCAAGTTAAAAACCCCCTGCTGACCAACCAGCAAAGGTTGAAAAGAGTACCTGTTGAGAGGAAGTCAACAAAGTCTTTGAATGTGACCCAACAGACAGTTCCATCTACTAGGAAAGTGCATTCGTAATGTAGCAAGGCTAAGCAATATGCTGAGATTGCAAGGAAGCCTACAAACACTCCCAAGTAAGAGGAACACTTACTTGAGGCCTGAGTCTAATCCAACTCGTTTTCAAAAGACTATGAAGGTTGCTAAAAACATAACTACACCTTCCCATGCCAATTCATTGCATTATTTCAAAAGGAAGGGAAATGTAGTTAAGAGTGATGACAAGAAGATTGTCAAAATCACAAAAGTCTGGATTCCTAAGGGGTTAATCTAGAGAACTAATCTAGCAGGACCCGCTACCTAAGAAATAATCTTCATTTTTGCAGGAACATGGTCCAACAAGCAAAACCTCGAAGAACTTAAAAGAATGGATCTTGGATAGTGGCTGCTCAACACACATGATCGGAGACGAAGACATCTTTACAAATCTTCAGAAACTCAGAGGACCTTCAGTTTCCTTCGGTGATAACTCAAAAGAAAGAGTGATTGGAAGAGAGTGCATAGAAAAAAATGGAATGCGCATTATCAACGTGGCCCTCGTCAACAACTTGAAACACAACCTGCTGAGCATCAACCAGTTGAGTGAAAATGTGTATATTGTTTCTTTTATTGATACAGAATGCGAGAATTCTGACAAGACCACATGAGAAGTAAAACTTCAAGGAGTCAGAAAAGGAGGACTATACGTGGTTGATTGGAAAAGTGGACAACAAGACACATGCTTCATCACATTAAGCGAAGAAGGAACAAATTGGCTATGGCACAAAAGACTGATGCACTTGAACTTCAAGACCATCAACTACATAGCCGGGAACAACATTGTCGAGGGGTTGCCCATGGAAACCTTCAAAAAGGAAGGAGTATGCAAAGCTTGCCAGCAAGGGAAGCAAACCAAGGCATCTTTCAGATCGAATCCAGAAAAGGGCACTTCAGAGCGAACCCTTGAGCTACTACACATGGATTTATTAAAGAAGAAAGAAGATTTGGCAAGATTTTTCTCTGCATGAATTTCCAAACCACATGCTAGCCTATTACCTAAGTTTTTGCAAGTTGAGAAGAAAGAGGCGTAGAAAAATTCTCAGAGAGGGAGCATGAACTTTTAATACAGATATCACCTAAGACTTCACCTAATATGTAATAAATCCCAAGCACATGCTAGCTACAATCAAGACCAAAAAGAAGTCAAGTCTACAGCCTATTTATATGCCCCTGTTCAACACCATTCTTTTGCACCTGTTTTCCTGAATTTTCCGGCCACCCTCCGGCAAAATTTCGCCGTGCCACCCCCACCCTCGTGTAGCCTGCACTTCGGTGATTATAAAAAAATTGAGAACACAAATTTTTGTCATAAAATGAGGGAGAAATTGCAGCCCGAAGTTGCTGCAACGGTAAGTCGGAGTTTCCGCTTAAATATTCATAACGCGTTAAATTGACGATGAATCTCAGATTTGTTTACATATTCGTGTTTCTCGTGAATTTAGGAACTTTCTAGTACCTAATTTCAACCGACCCAACCGCCAGAAAGTCCCCACCGCCGCCGTGAAGAAACCTGCGCAGGTGAACTTTCACTTTCCTTTTTCGGCGAATTTTACAGCTTTCCGGGGAGTTTCTGGTGCATGTTGAGATCGTGGGTTGTTATAGAGTCAGATAGGTTAGGGGTCGGAGGTCGGAGGCGACTGTTTTTGCTGGAAAAACTTGTGCATGTCACGCGAGTTCCAACTGCGCGCGTTTTGCTGCAGAATTATGACCACGTCGATCGACGTCGTGGCTGTCGACCGACGTGCCCGCGTTGATCGACACCTTGGATGTTGACCAATGTGCTTGTGTCGATCGATGCCATGGCTATTGACCGACGTGCCCGCATCAATCGATGCCATGGCTGTTGACCAACGTGCTCGCGTCGATCGACGCAGACTACGTCCCAACCCCATTTTGCATATTTTATTCGTTTTTGATCCGATTTGATTTGATTTCAATGGATGAGTTCATATATGTCTAATATTATGATCCATGAATGTGATTATGCAAAAAGAATTAATTTTCGACGTTGGATTTTGATTATGTTGAATAATGTACGGTTATTTGCATGATGAGATATAACGTGTTTAAACATGCAACGTTGATTCATTTGATGATTGTAACTGGGATAATTTGTTTAGAGAGGTTTATTGAGTTCCATGCATGCCTTGATATACGAGGGGTGCATGTCGAACTGTTAGGTTGTCAGTCCAGTCCAGTTAGTAGAGCCTAAAACCTTGAATCCTAACATGTCAACTAGATTCTAACTATTTGACAGTTAGACTATAAGTTCTAACGTATTTTTATGCCGTATTGATGTTTGAAGGAAACACAGAGAATTTGTGACAGCTCAACCACAACTAACGTGATCATCTATTCTGTAAGCAATAAAGGTGGGGACTATTATTCAGTAAGAATAAAATGCTGTTTCGAGCCTGTGCTCAGTTTTTCAAAAATGTGTGTGAAAATGTTTTGTTTTAAAATTTATTGTCTATGCCTTAATTGTTTTGTGATGTCATATCTGTACCTTCGGTTGATTATATTCCCAGAGAGATAATTAATGAGGTATGAACCGGGCACCAGGGCTCGCACTAAACCTTATTAATATTTATAGGATTGCTATCCTATGTACGTCGAGCAATGAGCTCCATATTCTCAGGTCCCTCAGCTGGAGTGCTGACACCTCACGGTGTGATAATGAGAGGTACGGGTTACCTTTAAAATCGGTCGGATCTCACAGGTACGCCCTGAGATCAGTGCACTAATTGATGACAGTGGGTCGAATGCCATTCCCAGCTGTTCATCATAACTGGGAAGTAGGCCAACTTCCAGTTATGAAACGGTAAACAAATATGATTTCATACTCTAAATACTGCATGTAGTGAAAATAAAATGTTTTAGGTAATCACGATACTTTACAACAAAACCCCGTGATTATCTGTGTGTGTGGCATAGCATTCATATTTATAAATGTACGTTTTCGGATATGTCTCCACGGGGTACGTTAGTACTTAGCCCCTCACATTATTTCTTAAATGCTCAGGTTAGCAGCAAGGATGGATATGCGGCATTGTAAAGACGAGCAATCATCAGAGCAAGAACAGATCATGAGATATGCATCTTCATATGCATATCTCCACTTTGTAATACTCCGCTGCTTTGTACCTCTGACTTCTTTTCCTTCCCCTGTTTTGTAACAAGTCTGAAATATTAAATTCCTATTTGTTTTGCTTATGTTCTGTTGCACAACAAATCTTTTGTTGCTGCATCATTTTACAATGGATCTTGATGAATGTTTTGAAAGTTTTTAAGCTTGTTACTTGATAAAAAATATTCCATTGTTTTGAAAATATTTTTAAATTTTTACCACACCACTCTAGCACGCCCAAAGTTTGGGAAGGCCAGTTGGGGGTGTTACAGAAATCATGAGAGAGGCTCATGACACGCCGTATACAGCCCGCTCGGGTAGCACTAAAATGTACCAGGATTCGAAAAGAAGCTTTTAGTGGGATGTCATAAAGAATGATGTAGCCATGTATGTTGAGAAATGTCTGGCATGTCAACAAGTAAAAGTGTTACATCAACGGCCATATGGGAAATTTCAGCCGTTAGATGTTCCGGAATGGAAATGGGAGCACGTAGCCATGGACTTTGTCACAGGCTTACCACGATCCCAGAAAGGTAACGATGCCATTTGGGTGATCGTAGATCGTCTAACGAAGAGTGCTCATTTCTTGCCGATTCAGATAACACACGGGTTGGACAAACTAGCACAACAATATGTTAGAGAGATAGTCATGTTACGTGGAGTGCCAGTAACTATTTCCTCCGATTGAGATGCGAGGTTAATGTCCAGATTCTGGATTAGTCTGCAAAAGGAACTGGGAACCCGTCTAAATTTCAGTTCAACTTTTCACCCACAGATCGATGGTCAATCAGAGAGGACTATTCAAACTCTCGAAGACATGCTAAGAACAGTTGTTTTGGACCAAGGAGGAGGTTGGGAGCCAATTTTACCGCTGATTGAGTTCGCTTATAACAACAGTTATCAGGCACCATCGGCATGGCTCCTTATGAAGCATTACATGGGAGAAAGTGTCGATCTCCACTATACTAGGATGAAGTAGGAGAACGAAAAGTACTTGGGCCAGATGCAATAGGCGAAATGATTAAAATCATTCATCAGATAAGAGAAAGAATCAAGGAAGCCCAGAGTTGACAAAAGTCATATGCAGATACCCGGAGAACTGAACTACAATTCAAGGTTGGAGACAAGGTATTCTTAAAGGTCTCACCGTTGAAAGGCATTATCAGATTCGGAGTTAAGGGAAAACTATGACCTCGATTCATAGGGCCCTATGAGATTCTGGAACGAATAGGCCAAGTTGCTTACAGATTGACTTTACCGCCAAGTTTAGGAAACGTGCACAACGTTTTTCACGTGTCACAATTGAGGAAATACGTATATGATCCAAATCACGGGATACATCAGGAAGAAGTCACTCTAAACCCAGACTTACGTTATGAAGAAAAACGAATAACAATACTCGACAAAAGCTCCAGGAGCTGAGGACCAAGTCCTGTGGAATCACCACGGACAGGAAGAAGCTACATGGGAACTGGAAGATAAGATGAGAGGAAAATATCCTGAATTATTTGAAAACCCTTAGCAAATTTTGGGACAAAATTTTTGCAAGGTGGGGTGAATGTAATATCCGAGTAATTTAAGTTACTCAAGCTTAAATTTGTGGAATAAATTCATTTTATTAACATATCTTCTAAAAGTTGAGAAATTAAAGGCATGTAGAAAATATGGTAGGAAGATATATGAAATTAAAGAAGATTTGGCAAGATTTTTCTCTACATGAATTTCCAAACCACATGCTAGCCTATTACCTAAGTTTTTGCAAGTTGAGAAGAAAGAGGCGTAGAAAATTTCTCAGAGAGGGAGCATGAGCTTTTAATATAGATATCACCTAAGATTTCACCTAATATGTAATAAATCCCATGCACATGCTAGCTACAATCAAGATAAAAAAGAAGTCAAGTCTGCATCCTATTTATATGCCCCTGTTCAACACCATTCTTCTGCACCTACTTTCCTGAATTTTTCGGCCACCCTCCGGCAAAATCTCGCTGTGCCACCCCCACCCTCGTGTAGCCTGCACTTCGGTGATTATATAGAAATTGAGAACACAGATTTTTGTAATAAAACGAGGGAGAAATCGCAGCCCGAAGTTGCTGCGATGGTAAGTCGGAGTTTCCGCTTAAATATTCATAACACGTTAAATTGATGATGAATATCAGATTTGTTTACATATTCATGTTCCTCATGAATTTAGGGACTTTCTAGTACCAAATTCCGACCGACCCAGCCGCCAGAATGTCGCCGCCGCCACTGTGAAGAAACCTGCGCAGGTGAACTTTCACTTTCCTTTTTCGGCAAATTTTACAGCTTTCTGGCGAGTTTCTGGTGAATTTCGTGGTCGTGGGTTGTTATAAAGTCGGATAGGATATGGATCGGAGGTTGGAGGTGACTCTTTTTGCTGGAAAAACTCGGGCATGTCGCGCGAGTTTTGGCCGTGCGTTTTGCTGCAGAACCGTGATCGCGTCGGTCAACACCGTGACTGTCGACCAATGTGCCTGCATCGATTGACACTGTGGCTGTTGACCAACGTGCTTGCAACGATCGATGTTGTGGCCATCGATCGATGCAGACTGCGTCCCAACCCCATTTCACGTATTTTATTCATTTTTGATCCTATTTGATTCATTTTTGATGCATGAGTTTATATATGTCTAATATTATGATCCATGCACATGATTATGCAAAAAGAATTAATTTTCGACGTTGGATTTTGATTATGTTGAATAATGTACGGTTATTTGCATGATGAGATATAACGTGTTTAAACATGCAATGTTGATTCATTTGATGATTGTAACTAGGATAATTTGTTTAGAGAGGTTTATTGAGTTCCATGCATGCCTTGATATACGAGGGGTGCATGTTGAACTGTTGGGTTGTCAGTCCTGTCCAGTTAGTAGAGCCTAAAACCTTGAATCCTAACATGTCAACTAGATACTAACTATTTGACAGTTAGACTATAAGTTCTAACGTATTTTTATGCCGTATTGATGTTTGAAGGAAACACAGAGAATTTGTGACAACTCAACCACAACTAACGTGATCATCTATTCTGTAAGCAATAAAGGTGGGGACTATTTTTCAGTAAGAATAAAATGGCGTTTCAAGCCTTGTGCTCAGTTTTTCAAAATGTGTGTGAAAGTGTTTTGTTTTAAAATTGATTGTCTATGCCTAAATTGTTTTGTGATGTCATATCTGTAGCTCCGGTTGATTAAATTCTCAGAGAGATAATAAATGAGGTATGAACCGGGCACCAGGGCTCGCACTATACATTATTAATATTTAGAGGATTGCTATCCTATGTACGTCGAGCAACGAGCTCCATATTCTCAGGTACCTTAGCTAGAGTGTTGACACCTCACGGTGTGATAAGGAGAGGTACGGGGTACCTTTAAAATAGATCAAATCTCACAGGTATGCCCTGAGATCAGTGTACTAATTGATGACAGTGGGTCGAGTGGATTACGCCATTCCCAGCTGTTCATCGTAACTGGGAAGTAGGCCAACTTCCCGTTACGAAACGGTAAACATATATGATTTCATACTCTAAATTCTGCATGTAGTGAAAATAAAATGTTTTAGGTAGTCATGGTACTTTTCAACAAAACCCCGTGATTATCTGTGTGTGTGGCATAGCATTTATATTTATAAATGTACATTTTTGGGTATGTCTCCACGGGGTACATTAGTACTCAACCCCTCACATTATTTCTAAAATACGCATGTTATCAGCGAGGATGGATATGCAGCGGTGTAAAGACGAGCAATCATCAGAGCAAGAACAGATCCTGAGATATGCATCTTCATATTCATATCTCCACTGTGTAATACTCCGCTGTTTTGTACCTCTGACTTCTTTTCCTTCCCCTGTTTTGTAACAAGTCTGAAATATTAAATTCCTATCTGTTTTGCTTATGTTCTGCTGCACAACAAATCTTTTGTTGTTGCATCATTTTACAATGGATCTTGATGAATGTTTTTAAAGTTTTTAAGCTTGTTACTTGATAAAAAATATTCCGTTGTTTCGAAAATATTCTTAAATTCGTACCACACCACTGTAGCACGCCCAAAGCTTGGGAAGGCCAGTTGGGGGTGTTACAATAATGGCTGCTTGCTACACGTTGAATCGAAGTGGACTGAATGCTAGGTTCCACAAGACTCCCTACGGAATCTATCATGGTTGTAAGCCTTCCTTAGCTCACTTTCGTGCTTTTGGTTCACCGTGTTACATCCATAACAATGGAAGACGAAGTTAAGTACTTTCTCTGCCAAAGCTGATAAAGGGGTGTTACTAGGATATGGACATCCTTCTCACTAGGGCTATAGAGTGCTTAATAAGACCACCAACCTTGTGGAAATAACTTGCAGTGTTATTTTTTATGAAGCTACATTAGTGCGCAGGACAATTAAAGAGCAAGGAGATGTGATTCAGGAGACTAATGATGTCAATGGACAATCGGGCTCGAATATTTCTGATGTTGAACCGATTTTTCCGACTAGGTTCATGATTGAAAACACATCTCTGCTGGAGACCTCGGGTGGTCAGCAAATAGCCGAGAGAGCCGGTGATGCAACTGGTACTGCTGAGGCCTCACAAAATCCTCCGAAGGAGAGCACAAGTGAAAGGGGAACTCAAGAAGGAGAGATCATTCAACAAAACAAAGATGTTGCTGAAAACTTCCAAAATGGCGAAAGGAATGCTGAAGACAAAGTTGCTGAGAATGCACCGGAGCAATTGATAACTCTCATAAAGAGTTATCTTTTGGTCTCTTTTTTTGAACTTTAGATGTTGTTTTGAATAAGATGCTTAGTAATCAAAGTCCTTTTTGCTTGTTTATGCTTATTTGTAAATAGGTCATGGTATTTTAAATTATGCAAGTTTTAATAAGTTTCTGCAAGCTTTAGGTGAAGTTTGGACCAGGTTCGGAATGCTAGAGCCTACCTGCCACATGCTGATGAAAGACATGCTTGAGCATAGGAGATGCATGAACAGAAGGCTGAAGACTTTCTCTCTCCGGGACCATTTGGGGACAAGGATAAAGGTCCTTTTTGATCTTGTCTGCTAGGAGAACAGGTGGCACAAAAGGAAGCTGATCCCTTGTCTGGATGAAACAGTGACACCTTAACACGTGGAAGCATCCAAGGGAGAGAGAGGAGATCAATGACTGTGGGAATGAAAATGAGAAAATATCAACAAAAGGGAGAAGCATTTTTTGGGAGAGCGGATAACACTCGTGGGAGATACGCACGCACAGAGGAAGTGACCGGCGATCGGAGAATCAGCTTGGAGAGGGAGTAACCGGAGTAGAAGGGATCATCATCTATAGTTTGCTTTAGATTTTTTAGTTGTATTTTGATGATTAATGGTCTCGTGCTTTTATTTCTTTTATTTTCAAGTATGAGCTAACTCTATTTAACACTTGGGTTGTGGAACAAAACATCATTTGCTTGAATATATGTTAGAATTAAGTTTCACATGACTGAACTTATCTTTGATCCTGTTTTCAATCGTTTCTTGAGCACGACAGTGGATAGAAACCCATCACTTATGGAGACCTAAAGGTGAAATAGGCCGAGGGAATCTTAGATAATTGTGTTAATTTCATAGACATATGAGATGACACAACTTAACTGAGCTTAGTTTGATAACTTCATCATCCAATCACTGAGAGATGCATAAACATATGAATCCTGGTGAGAGGGTGTAGACCTAGTAGAACGACAGTTTGCTAGGCAGGTTTAGAAAAAGTTCTAAGGTTCAGGGGAATGCGGGACATAAACTCTAGCATACAGGATAGCAGTGGTGAATTGAATTCCATAACCCGAGTGTGCTTTCTAGTATTTGTGAATCCATCTATAACATTTATGCTCATTTTGTGGAACGAAGAAGTATTATTGATCTTAGCTTTAGCTGGAATTATAGTTTATGCGTATTTATGTTTTGATTAGAATTAAGACAAAGACATTCCCCTCAATTGCAAACAATTCATAGTGCACGATTTAGAAACCCACTCCCTTGGGTACGATATCTGGTCTCACTTGACCATATTACTTGTGGTCTGTGTATACTTGCACATTAGTCCTGTAATAACACTATAATATAAAACAAGTTTTTGGCGCCGTTGCCGGGGAGTGGCTAAACTTAAATCTGAATGCTTCTGAATTGTTTGAGTATTATATTATATGATCTATCTGATTTTGGAAACTAATCATTTTCATAATGCAGGAAGGTCAGTAGTTTATGAGTGAAAAGATTGTGAGAGAACTATTCCCATTTGATCCAGAAATTAAGAGGACTTTTAGAAGGAACAGAAGGAAACAGAAAATTTGAAAGATGGCTGAAGAACACCCAGAGAGAAACATTGATGAGAAGGACAGAGTTATCAGAACATTTATGGCACCAAGGTTCACTGATTTTGATCCTGGAGTGGTGAGACCTGAAGTGCAAGCACAACATTTTGAGCTGAAGCCAGTTATGTTCCAGATGTTACAAAGTTTGGGACAGTTCAGTGGACAAGCCACAAAGGACCCCCATCTTCACTTAAGATCATTCTTGGAGGTCTGTGATAATTTTAAACTGCAAGGAGGAACACCTGAAGCATTGAGGATGCGCCTATTTCCTTTCTCCTTGAGGGATAGTGCTAAGACTTGGCTCACAAATCTAACACCAGGATCTGTAACAACCTGGAATGAGCTAGCTGAGACTTTCTTGATGAAGTATTTTCCTCCTACTAGGAATGCCAAGTGTAGAAATGCAATTATGTCCTTTAAACAGGAATGTGATGAATCAGTTAGTGAAGCATGAGAAAGGTACAAAGAACTGCTAAGAAGGTGTCCAAATCATGGAATCCCTTATGGTATTCAGATAGAGATTTTCTACAATGGACTGCTTGGAAACTCTAGGATGATGATTGATGCCACTGCAGGAGGAGCCCTGTAGGATAAAACTTACAACGAAGCCTGTGAAATTTTAGACAAAGTAGCTGCAAACAATTATCTATGGGCTAATTCTAGAGCAGCAACTGTAATTACTCCTAAAGTTGCAGGGATCTTAGAAGTTGACCCTATACAGGCTCTCACTGTGCAAATGGAAGCTTTAGGAGCTACCATGAAAAGTATTGAGAAGAATACCAGTCAGACTATGGCTTCTTCTATGCCAACTGAGAATGCAATGGTTGTGAGCTGTATTTACTGTGGGGAAGGCCACCAGTTTGAGGAATGCCCTTCAAACCCAACATCTGTGTGTTACATGGGAAATAGACAACAACAGTATTAAGGGAACAACAATCCATATTCAAACACTTACAACATAGGATGGAGGAATCATCCTAATTTCTCATGGTCTGGGCAGGGAAATCAAAATGCTGGAGCACGAGACCAGCATAATAACTTTAACAAAGGTGGATATAACCAACAACAGTATAATCAGCAGCAGAACAATCAACAACAGGGTGGTCAGCAGCAAAGTTTGGCGGCACCACCTTAGAAGCCTGAGAAATCCATGGAGGAAATGATGAAGGAATTCATAGCCAAGAATGAAGTGAGACTGAAAAGCCAGGATGCTTTGATACAGAGTCAAGCTTCTTCATTGAGAAATCTTGAAGTTCAAATGGGGCAGCTAGCCAATGATATCAGGAATAGGCCACAAGGGAGTTTACCTAGCAATATAGAGAACCCAAGAGGGGGAAATGAGCAGTGCAAAGTGGTAACCTTGAGAAGTGGGAAACAGATTGATGAGAGACTTGCTGAAGCACAACAGCAAGAGGTGGAGCTGTCTGAAAAAGAGGTACAGATTGGAGCAAAAACACAGAGAGAAGGAAAAGCTCCCATCAAAGAAACTTATCCAGTAATCAATGAGGAGTTGGTAAACAAGGAAAAACCTGTTGAAGCCCCTGAAGGAAATGTACTTAACAGCAAGAGAAAATCAGTGGAAGATGATTACAATCTGCCTCAGTCACCATTTCCTGTCAGATTCAAGAAGCAGAAGGAAGAGGAGCAGTTCAAAAAGTTTTTGGATATGCTAAAGCAAATCCACATCAATGTACCTTTAGTAGAAGTTCTGGAACAAATGCCAACTTATGTAAAATTTCTGAAGGACATTCTGACAAAAAAGAAAAGGCTGAAGGAGTTTGAGACTGTGTCTCTATTTGAAGAAGTTAGTGGACCATTGAGGAGGCAAATTCCAGCAAAGCTAAAGGATCAAGGGAGTTTTACTATTCCTTGTTCAATTGGAGGAAGAGATGTGGGGGAGAGCACTCTGTGATCTGGGAGCTAGTGTGAACTTGATGCCACTCTCAATCTTCAAAAAGCTGGGTATAGGAGGAGCAAGGCCAACAACCATCACTCTGCAGCTTGCAGATAGATCAACTGTTCACCCAGAGGGAAAGATTGAGGATGTACTGGTTAGGGTAGATAAGTTTATCTTTCTCGCAGATTTTATCATTTTAGATTATGAAGCTGATAGAGAAGTACCCATTATCTTGGGGAGACCTTTCTTAGCCACAGGGAGAACATTGATTGATGTGGAAAAAGGGGAATTGATTATGAGAGTTCATGAAGAGGAGACTACTTTTAACCTGTACAACACCATGAAGTTACCAGATGAATCAGAAGACTGCTTCACCATTGGAATATTGGAATCAATTATAGCAGAACATGTGGAAGAGCTGCAATAGGAAGAATGTGAAAATGTAGACATGATCGATGAAAATGCTGCAGCATGGTGCAAAGTTTGGGGGGTACAATGCCAATTTCGAATCACTGGACCTTATGAATATGGAACAGAAGGAGCCAAAGTCTTCTCTTGAAGAACCCCCTGAACTGATACTCAAGCCCCTGCCAAATCACCTGAAATATGTGTATTTGGGGGAAGCAGACACTCTACCTGTGATAATTGCTTCTAACTTGAAAGAAGAAGATGAACAGAAGCTGATGCACATGCTTAGGAAACATAAACAGGCAATTAGGTGGACCATATCAGATATTAAGGGAATCAGCTCTACAATTTGCATGCATAAGATATTGTTGGAAGATGGAATCAAGAACTCAGTACAGCCACAAAGAAGGCTCAACCCCAACATGAAGGAGGTTGTGAAGAAAGAAATCATTAAATGGTTGGATGCAGGGATCATCTTTCCTATTTCAGACAGTTCATGGGTGAGTCCAGTGCAGTGTGTACCCAAGAAAAGAGGAGTAACGGTGGTGCAGAATGAGAAGAATGAGATGATAGCTATGATAAACACTCGTTTTCCAAATATTTCTGTAGTTTAATTAGTCTTTTAATGAAGTTTATTTGCATGTTATAGTCTTAAATATGTTGTTTAGTGTTAAATTGTTTTAATTACTATAACATGTGATAATTATGCTATTTTAGTGTAGTTTTAGTTAAATGTTGTGCAGGTACTTAAATTGATGATTGTGGTTGAATAATTTATTGAGCCGAGTTGAATGGATTAAGCCGAAGATGCGCCTGGAGTTTGTAGAATTGAAGAATTAAAGCTTAACCGAGTAGGGAGATTCGACCGCGCCAAACACAACGAAACGAAGCTCTGCACACGCGGTCAAGGCGCTGAGAAGCAGTGCGGTCGAGAAGAGACTGGGCCAGAGAGTGGTATAAAGTGCTTTGGAGGCGCGGTTGAAAGACTCGACCGTGGAGCGGTCGAGGTGCGAACGAATTTGACCGTGGAGCGGTCGACAGTTGGTGTGCTCCTGATGCAATTTTCTCCATTTTCTTTGGCGATTCTTCCATATAATTGGCATTCACGACTTTTGTTCCTGCACATCTATATATAACTAGTTTTTAGAATTTTAAATGGGAGAAAAACAGTTCAGGGAAGTTGCATAGAAGTTTTCCAATTTTCACTCTGACTTTGGTGAAGAACGTAGGATTTTCTTGTGTTGATATTGTGGAGTTCGTCTACAAACTTCTACCGGGCTTGTTTTTCTACCTTAATTTCTATTTAAATGCTATGTTTTATTAGTTTTTTGTGTTTTAAATTCTAGTATGTGTAGTTAAATTTTATAAATTGGGTTTTTGGTGTTGTAAAGTTGAATATTATACATCAGATAGTCATCTTGTTATTGTTTCCTTCTTGAAATAGTTTGTTGTTCTGTGTTTGATACTGTTGAATTTTGATGCAATGGACGACAAACCTGTTGTAGAAACTCTTAGTCAATTTTGCATGACTTTTGTTAATATTGACTAATGAAACAAGGATAATAGTATTGCTAATCTTATTTCTTTGATCTAAGAGGTATAATTAGTAGTAGGGTGCTTAACCAAGTTGGACTGTTGTATTTGTTTAATTTTTGATCTTTGATCAAAGTTCTGATTGAATGAATCCAAATTATTGCTATCCTTGACATAAGGATTTATTTATTTCTTGGTTTGCTCACTTTTTCAAGATTAAAATGGTGTGATAAATAGAAGGACGATCTAGTGTATGTTCAGTTTTACATACCTTCAACCCAATGTTTCTTAAAATCTGAATTAGTTGTAGTATTTAGTCTACTTATAAAGAAATTAATTCTTTTGCTTGTGAAATTTTATATTCAAACTCAATCTCAAATTATGTTTGTTTGGATAATGAACAAGAAAGATTAGGTAGTATTCAATTGTGGATTTGATATCTTAATCCTTGTGGATACGATACTCTTGCTCTCTACTATTCTATATTGATCCGTATACTTGCGGTTTGCATGTCAATAATGTAGTGATCAAGTTTTTGGCGCCGCTGCCGGGGATTAAGTAGATTCTATAATTGATACTATTGAAATTTTAAGTGTCATTACTTCAGACTTTGTTTATTTTTACTTTAGAGTTTCATTTTGTTGTCTTAGGTATTGTATATAAAACAAGAGGATCTAGAGCGAATCTAGAACCTGTGGATCCTGAAATTGAGGTGACGTGCCGAAAGAATAATATTCTACGAAGAAGGAGACGTGCAGACATGGAGAATCATCAGGAGAATATTGTGGAAGGTTTAAGAAGACAAGTTCAAGAGATGGCCGAATGCTTCAAAAACAGCAGAATGACAGACAACCACGAAGGCCGATTCAGGAGATGTTTAATCCAACCATTATGAGAATGGTTTTGGTGTGGGGATAAATGCAAACTCTTTTGAGTTGAAACCTGGACTCATTCAAATGGTACAACAAAATCAATTTGGAGGAGGTCAAATGGAGGATCCTAATGCTCATTTGCAAAACTTCATTGAGATCTGCGGAACGATACGAATGAATGGAGTCCCGGAGGATGCTATAAGGTTAAGGTTGTTCTCTTTTTCATTGAGAGATAAGGCAAAGTCCTGGTATGCTACATTGGATAGAAATGCCATCCTTACATGGGCTGATTTGAGATCCAAGTTTCTGCTCAAGTTCTTCCCTCCAAGTAAGACTATCAAATTGCAAGGGGAGATTACTCAATTTCAGCAAATGGGAGATGAGTCTCTCTATGAAGCATGGGAAAGATATCGAGATTTATTGAGGCGATGCCCACAACATGGATACTCGGAGGATCAACAGATTTGTCAGTTCTATAGAGGATTATCACTAGCAACCAAGTCGATTGTGGATGCTTCTGCTGGAGGATCTATTCTGAATCGGAGCTCAGGAGATGCTATGAGAATTCTTGAAGAGATGGCTATGAATAGCTATCAATGGCCAGCAGATAGACAAATACTGAGGAGAATAGCCCAAGTAGAGGATCCAGCGGTGGTTACTTTGAAAGATGAGATGGTGAAATTAACAAAACAGATGGCTATGATGAACACTTCCAATAATGGAGAGGGATCTAATGTTGGAGTAAGTCAAAGTCATGAGCACAATTCTGAGGATGTCCACTATGTGAATCAATATGGAGGACGACCTTTCAATGCATATGGTGGAAATCAAGGTGGTCAAAATTTTGCCCAAGGAAGAGGCAATTTCAATCAAGGAGGGGGAAATCAGTACTACCCTAATATTAGGAATCATCCTAATTTGTCGTATGGTAACCCCAACAATGCACTTCAACCACCACCGGGATTTAGTGTGAAGCATGGAGTTATTGAAGAGTCATCAAAGGGTAAGTCGGCAGAAGAATTAGTGAACACAAGAATGGAGAAGATTGAAGGTGATGTAGCATCTTTGACCAAGTATATGAAGATGATAGAAGGGCATATGGGACAACTTGCTAGTTCTTCGGGTGTTAATAACAAACCGGGCCAATTTCCTAGTAATACGGAAGTAAACCCGAAAAACCTGTGCAATGTTATCACCTTGAGGACTGGGAAGAGCTATGATGGTCCCTCGATGCCCGATAATGATGAACATGTTGAGAAGGAAGGAAAGGAAGAAGAAGAGATTGTTGTGGAAAGAGCTCCTTGCAGTTCTCGCGGCAATTCTGATTCAGTTCAAGGTGGTGATAAACCGAATCCACCTTTTCCTCAAAAGTTGAAGAAGAAGAAAATTGAGGATAAGTATGCCCAGTTTCTTGACATTTTCAAGAAAGTGCAAATAAATATTCCCTTGCTCGATGCTTTACAGCAGATGCCAGGATATGCAAAGTTCTTGAAGGAGGCTGTTTCACAAAAGAAGAGACATGGAGCTTTTGAAATGGTGAACCTAACTGATGAATGTAGTGCAGTGTTGCAGAAAAACATTCCAATAAAGCAAAAAGACCCTGGTTCTTTCACGGTCTCATGCGTTATTGGTGGGGTGAGTTGTGGGAGAGCTTTGTGTGATCTGGGGGCAAGCATCAATTTGATGCCTTTGTCCATTTTCAAGCGGTTGGCTATTGGAGAAATGAGACCAACAACAATAGCCTTGCAAATGGCGGATAGATCTATTTCTCATCCACGTGGTATAGTAGAAGATGTACTCGTGAAGGTTGATAAATTTGTGTTTCCAGCGGATTTTGTGGTGTTGGATATGAAGGAGGATAAAAATGTTCCTCTCATATTAGGCCGACCGTTTCTCGCTACCGGAAGAGCTCTTGTTGATGTTTACAAAGGAGAGCTAACTCTTCGATTCGATGATGAAGTAGCTACTTTTTCATTAAAAGATGCAATGAAGAGGGGAGACGAGGAGTGTCACTTTATCGGAGTCCATGAATGCATAGTGGAAGATACTCTATCTCTTTCTTTCTCTCATTTTGATGATCCTTGTGAACAATTGACTGCGGTTGTTTTCAAGGAAAAGAGATGGTGGACTTTTAGAATCTACAAAGTCCGAAAGAAAAGGAGGAAGCACTCAAGAAGGATTTAGCGGAGGAAAAGAAGGAAAAGAAAGGAGCACCAAGTTTGGAGTTGAAGCCATTACCTGAGCACTTGAAGTATGTTTTCTTAGGTGACAATGACACCTATCCGGTAATTGTTTCTTCTAAGCTTTCTGATGATGAATTGCAGAAGTTACTTGTTGTGTTGAGAAAGTATAAATCTGCAATAGGTTGGACCATAGAAGACATAAAGGGGATTAGCCCTTCTATATGCATGCATAGAATTTTGCTTGAGAATGAGTATAAGCCTAAGGTGCAACCCCAGAGAAGATTAAACCCCATTATGCAAGAAGTTATTAGAAAAGAAGTACTTAAATTGCTTGATGCGGGTATGATTTATGCTATATCAGATAGTGAGTGGGTTAGTCCTACTCAAGTTGTTGCTAAGAAAGGGGGTGTTACTGTCGTAAAGGATGAGAGTGATGAGTTAATTGCTACTAGATTGGTAACGGGATGGAGAATGTGTATTGACTATAGAGCTTTAAATGCAACAACTAGAAAAGATCATTTTCCTCTTCCGTTTATCGATCAAATGCTTGATAGGCTAGTTGGCTTTGCTTATTATTGTTTTTTAGATGGTTACTCGGGATATAATCAGATAATGATTGCTCCTGAGGACCAACATAAGACAACATTTACTTGTCCTTACGGAGTTTTTGCATATAGAAGAATGTCTTTTGGTTTATGCAACGCACCTGCCACTTTTCAAAGGTGTATGATGGCAATTTTTGATGGATTAATTGAAAACATAATGGAAGTTTTCATGGATGATTTCTCTGTCTTTGGCTCTACTTTTCATGCTTGTTTGTCTAACTTGTCTCAAGTTTTGCAAAGATGTGATGAAACTAATCTAGTGTTGAACTGGGAGAAATGTCACTTTATGGTGACCGAAGGAGTTGTACTGAGACACAAGGTATCATCAAAAGGGCTTGAGGTAGATAGAGCCAAGATTGTCGCAATCGAGAAGCTTCCGCCGCCCACAACTGTGAAGGCTGTACGGAGTTTCCTTGGGCATGCTGGATTTTATCGGTGCTTCATAAAGGAATTTTCTAAAATCTCAAAGCCCCTGTTTTCTTTACTTGTTAAAGATGTTAAGTTTCATTTTGATGATGCATGTTTAAAAGCTTTCCATGTCTTGAAACAGGCTTTAGAGAGCGCACCAGTTCTCATCAACCCAGATTGGAATGAAGACTTTATTCTCATGTGTGATGCAAGCGATGTGGTTGTAGGAGCAGTTCTTGGCTAGAAAAAGGAAGGATTATTCCGGGTGATTTATTATGCTAGCAAGGTTCTTGATCCAACTCAAAGTTACTACACCACGACTGAGAAGGAGTTTTTGGCAATTGTGTTTGCTTTTGAGAAGTTTCGGGCATACCTTGTGGGAACCAAGACTATTGTTTACACAGATCACGCGACAATTAGGTATCTTTTTGCCAAGAAGGATGCTAAACCTCGTTTAATTCGGTGGGTGTTATTATTGCAGGAATTTGATTTAGAAATCAAGGACAGGAAGGGTTGTGAGAATGTGGTAGCTGACCACCTTTCTCGTTTGGAGAACCCTGTTGAAGGTGATGACATGTTGGTGGAAATTAAAGACTCTTTTCCTGATGAGCAGCTGTTGCGGGTTGAGAGTCAAGTTGCATGGTTTGCGGATATAGCGCATTGGGTTGTTGCTAGAATTCCTCCTCAAGGTCTCTCTACTTGGCAGAAGAAGAAGTTTTTCAGTGAGGTGAAGTTTTATTATTGGAATGAACCGTTCTTGTACCGGAGATGTGCTGATACAGTGATCCGAAGATGTGTGCCTCAAGAAGAATGGATGAAGGTTATAGAAGATTGTCATGCTTCACCTACAGGAGGTCATTTTTCAACTAATCGAACAGCCATGAAAGTTCTTACATGTGGATTTTATTGGCCTTCTATCTACAAAACATGTAGGGAATTTGTGGGTAGGTGTGATAAATGTTAAAGGATGGGTGCAATTTCTAAGAGAGATGAGATGCCACTCAGTAGCAACTTCGTTGTTGAGTTGTTTGATGTGTGGGGCATCAATTTTATGGGTCCATTTCCATCTTCAGGAGGTAATCGTTACATTCTTCTTGTTGTTGAGTTTGTATCCCGATGGGTGGAAGCAATTGCAACACCCACCAATGATTCGAAAGTGGTGTTGAAATTCTTGAAGAGAAATATTCTAACAAGATTTGGAGTGCCTCGGGTGTTGTTAAGTGATGGAGGTTCCTATTTCTGTAACAAATGGTTAGGGACTCTTCTGGCTAAATACGGTGTGACACATCGTGTGACCACAGCTTATCACCCTCAAGCTAACGGTCAAGCTGAGTTGGCAAATAGAGAAGTGAAACAGATTTTGGAAAAGACTGTGGCATCGGGGAAAGATTGGGCTTTTAAATTGGAGGATGCTCTTTGGGCATATCGAACCGCTTATAAGACCCCGATAGGTATGTCTCCTTATCAGTTGATCTATGGTAAATCTTGTCATTTGCCAATGGAGGTGCAATGTTGGGAAATTTGGCTAAGTTTCCTCTCCCCAGTAGCTACTTGTTTAGATTCTAGTTTGGTGTTTTGGTGGATCAAATCCTAAGTCCTACCAGCGTCAGTTGTCTCTAGATAGCTCTAGATCTCAAATGTAAAGTCCTGTTTAGGTCTTTTGAGTTGTAAGTCGCAGCTGATCAAGACTCATGCTGGCTACTGTTCACCAGCATGAGATGTACTCACCAGTTGAGAAAAGTCTCACCAGCAAGCGACTGACAAGACTCGTGCTGACACTGTTCATCAGCATGAGAAGAGCTAATGACTGGTCACTGTTCACCAGTTGGGAAGGTTTTCATCAGCAGGGAGCTGACAAAACTTACCAGCAGAATAGGTGTTCTCACTGACACTGTTCACCAGCGGTGAAGCCACCAGTCATGGGAGATTTCAAGAGTTAACATCAGACAAATTGGTAGACTTAGATTGTGCCAGCGCAAAGTCACCAGCAGAGACTGCCAGCACAAAGATCACCAGCATGTTCTACCAGTCGGATGTTACCAGCAGAATTTAAGATTCGCTCTCCCAGAGTCTTAGAGACAAAAAGAAGATTCGTCTGAGGAATAAACTGACAAAGCACGACTTTAAGGGAGGATACCTTAAAGTCTATCAGTTCAAGACACCAGTTCCGATTCCTCGTACTGACGAATAGTGCCGTTCTGACATAAAGAGATCAATGTCAGATAAAGTGGACAAAAGCATGGCGCTTTCCGGAAATCCCTACCTGCCGCCGTCAGAAGGACATGCGAGGACAGAGACCTTTTCCGGATGAGTCCAAACGGCTAGAAGATTTGAATGAGATCCTGCGTCTATAAATAGGTCGGAGCTACCAACATTTAAGAAGCTTGCTTCCCAACATTCAATACTCTTCACCAACCGAAAGACTGAAAATTTATTACGCTCAAGCAAGCAAGCAAATCTTTCGAGGCTTTTCTTAAAGCTTTTCCGTGTGTTGATTTATTCAAACACGAGACTTCAAGCTTCCAGCTTGTAAGTTACAGATCTCGTTGGTGTTCTTTCTCTTCTGAGGAAGTTCACATGCAACATAAGGCATTTTGGGCAGTTAAAAAGTTGAATTTTGAGTTTCAGAAAGCTGGGGAAGAAAGAAAACTAGCCTTGAACGAGTTAGATGAATTCAGAGTGCAAGCTTTCGAAAATTCATGTATATGTAAGGAAAGGGCGAAGAGATTTCATGATAAGCATATAAAAAACAAGGAATTTCATCCCGGAGATCAAGTTCTTTTGTTTAACTCTCGACTTAAGTTGTTTCCAGGAAAGCTAAAGTCAAGATGGATGGGTCCTTTTGTTGTTTCTAGGCTAGTGGGAAATGGTTCGTTTGAATTACAGGGAAAGAATGGAGATTTGTTTGTGGTGAATGGACAAAGAATCAAACATTATTTAGATCCAGTTCAAACAATGGAGATTTCCCTCATTTATTTCCCTATTTGTTGATCTACACATGAGGTATTGTCGAGTCTACGACGTTAAACAATGACGCTTATTGGGAGGCAATCCAATGTTAATATTTTAATGTTTAATTGTTTTTATGTGCTTTCTTTATTTAAAAGTGGTGTAATGATGTTTTATGGAGAACTTCAGGAAGTTGGGAGATTTGAGAATGAAACAGACAAGAAGCAGAGGATGAGCCTCGGAGAAAAGTGGTCGTGTGAAGAAAACTTAAGGCTCGGACGAAAATCGACTGCGCCAGAGAATGATTGAAACAGCACTGCGCGCGCGGTCGAGCAGTGCGGTCAGGGCGCAGGCGAGTGCTGACCGCGCCAGAGGCTGCATCAACATGCCTATCTGGCGCGGCCAAGAAAAGTGGGTCGAGGCGCGGTCCGGAGTGACCGCGTCGACGACGCGCAGGTTCGTTTTAAAGTGTTTTTCCTCTTCATTTTTAACACTTTTCCTTCTCTCTCTTCGAAAATCTTTTCTCTTCATCTTCTCACCCACGAAAATCCTCCATCTTCCTCTCATCTTTCACTTCAAATTCAACCAATTTCCACCGTTGGTTTTCCAATTTTTTGCAATAATTGTCAAACCCAACACCTACACTACATCTTTCACCGATTAGAATTCCAAAATTCCCCATTTTTTCTTCATTTTGAAAGTTAGGGATTTAATTTGCTCTTGAAGTAATTGTTCTTCATTTCAAGGTAATTTTCGGTACTTCATCTCATTACTTATGTTCTATGTAGTGAATTTTCATTCTTGTCAAGTTGAATTGAATTTTTGTTATGTACGGTTGTTTATGAATTTTCATTTTGAACAGAATGATGGTTTAATTGATTTTGTTGAAGTAATCTAGGTTGATGCATTTAATTGTTTTGGCATTGATATAAATTCATTTTTTTTGAAATGCATTGACACAATTACCTTGAAATGTTGTTATGGTGGTGAAGTAGAATGGGAATTTTTGGAATAAAAGTAATTGAATGTTTTTATGTATATATTTAATGTTTGTTTAAATTTAGTAGTTTATATGTTTTAATTACTTTGTTATTAGTTCTTGTTGTTAGTTTATTATAAAAAAAATAAAAAATAATTTTTTTTAAAAAATATTGATCACTACATTATTGACATGCAAACCGCAAGTATACGGATCAATATAGAATAGTAGAGAGCAAGAGTATCGTATCCACAAGGATTAAGATATCGAATCCACAATTGAATACTACCTAATGTTTCTTCTTCATTATCCAAACAAACATAATTTGAGATTGAGTTTGAATATAAAATTTCACAAGCAAAGGAATTAATTTCTTTATAAGTAGACTAAATACTACAACTAATTCAGATTTTAAGAAACATTGGGTTGAAGGTATGTAAAACTGAACATACACTAGATCGTCCTACTATTTATCACACCATTTTAATCTTGAAAAAGTGAGCAAACCAAGAAATAAATAAATCCTTATGTCAAGGATAGCAATAATTTGGATTCATTCAATCAGAACTTTGATCAAAGATCAAAAATTAAACAAATACAACAGTTCAACTTGGTTAAACACCCTACTACTAATTATACCTCTTAGATCAAAGAAATAAGATTAGCAATACTATTATCCTTGTTTCCTTAGTCAATATTAACAAAAGTCATGTAAAATTGACTAAGAGTTTCTACAACAGGTTTGTCGTCCATTGCATCAAAATTCAACAGTATCAAACATAGAACAACAAACTATTTCAAGAAGGAAACAATAACAAGATGACGATCTGATGTATAATATTCAACTTTACAACACCAAAAACCCAATTTATAAAATTTAACTACACATACTAGAATTTAAAACACAAACAACTAATAAAACATAGCATTTAAATAGAAATTAAGGTAGAAAAACAAGCCCGGTAGAAGTTTGTAGACGAACTCCACAATATCAACACAAGAAAATCCTAAGTTCTTCACCAAAGTCAGAGTGAAAACTGGAAAACTTCTATGCAACTTCCCTGAACTGTTTTTCTCCCATTTAAAATTCTAAAAACTAGCTATATATAGATGTGCAGGAACAAAAGTCGTGAATGCCAATTATATGGAAGAATTGCCAAAGAAAATGGAGAAAATCGCATCAGGAGCACACCAACTGTCGACCGCTCCACGGTCAAATTCGTCCACACCTCGACCGCTCCATGGTCGATTCTTTCAACCACGCCTCCAAAGCACTTTGTACCACTCTCTGGCCCAGTCTCTTCTCGACCGCACTGCTTCTCTGCGCCTTGACTGCATGTGCAGATCTTCTTTTCGTTGTGTTTGGCGCGGTCGAATCTCCCTACTCGGTTAAGCTTTAATTCTTCAATTCTACAAACTCCAGGCGCATCTTCGGCTTAATCCATTCAACTCGGCTCAATAAATTCTTCAACCACAATCATCAATTTAAGTACCTGCACAACATTTAACTAAAACTACACTAAAATAGCATAATTATCACATGTTATAGTAATTAAAACAATTTAACACTAAACAACATATTTAAGACTATAACATGCAAATAAACTTCATTAAAAGACTAATTAAACTACATAAATATTTGGAAAACGAGTGTTTATCAACTCCCCAAACTTAAATCCTTGTTCGTCCTCGAACAAGAACAAGAAAGAAAACAAGAAACACGAGTTTGGATGCACCCAAGATAACATATGTCTCAGCGATAAAACTATTTTTAAGCAATAGCACATCATATCATTAAGACACATGAATAAAGGTAACATAAGGTTGCTACAACAACTATTCACCTCACAGGATAGAAATTCATCACTCAACCCTCAAGATAGGTACAATCACTCATCGAATCATGAAAAATGTAATCTTTCACCATAAGCTTACAATAAATCTATTTTCTCCACCACTTAGTATGTGCCAGAAAGGATCAAAGAGGACTTTTTAATGGTTGTAACGTAGGCTCAAGGTTTAAGGTAGGAATATATGGAAAGTAAGCTCATTCACCCAAAAGACTAAATCATTTATTCCTCAACTTACACCTCAAAAACAACCAATCATTAAGCATAATTCCCATGAATCCCATAATATTACAATTCTACTAATGAATAATAATAACAATATCGAACTTCAACTTCACCCCTTTTTTTTTAAAAAATAATAATCGCATATACTTTTTCTTCTTCTTTTTTTTCTTTTTCTCCTTTTTTTTTCTTTTTTTTTAATTATAGTCGCATATACTTGTTTTTTTTAAATATATACATATAAATATATAAATACTTATATTTCTA